>CM061137.1:162407921-162791388 GCA_030789695.1 Scilla litardierei | reverse complement strand
TGATTTCTTGCTGGCGATATTGAGAAGAATTTCCCATCCAGTTGAAGGATTGAGCAGCTAAAGCCTCAGTTGTTGGCGATTGCATGATCTAGATATACAAAGAAGGAAACAACTCAAAACAGAAGTCTAGATGACTAGTTGATCCAAAATTTACGGTGTAAGTAAGAAGAAAGGAAAGCAGAGCATCTTTGTATGAAAATGAAGTTGAGGCTATCCACAAGCCATGTTAATTAACTTATCTACTACATGTACAGAGTTCAGAACATGCACGAAATTGAACATGCCAACAGAAAAATACTGATAACAAACAAAAGAAAAGCATCAATATTCAATCAAGTAGTTAGAAACAACTTGATGGGTATTATGCGTCATGGTTATGGCTTACATTGGGAGAGTCCAAGAGCGCGGCGGGGCTGAGACCCGACGTAATCGCAAAGTATGAAGAAGGTGAAACTGGGGGAGGGGAGATGGGCAGATTCCGGTCGGGTTGGTCCGAAGAGCCGCCGGTCATCGCGGGCATGGTCATGGTATGTTCGTTGCCCGCCGAGCTCGTAAAGAGATCGGAGAACGAGTGAGAGGATGTAGAGAAGGAGAAGGCGGCCGGGGAGGAGTTGGCCGAGGTTTCAAAGCTCCCTGAGGATGAAGTCATTTGAAAGGAAGGAGAGGGGAGGTTGGATTAAGAGAAGAGGGAGTAAGAGATGGTGGCTATTATATATGTTCGCATTTGCTTGTAGCCTGTAAATAGTGTTAGAGCCTTAGAGGTGGAGAGAGAGAATCTTCGGAGAAATATAATGGAGTATGGAAAGTTTGACTGGTCAAAGCCCGTGGGTTTGACTGCTCAGCAGGCGGCTTGGTGCATCGTTGGAGGGCTTTGTTACTTATGACCTTTTCTATGGT
Source organism: Scilla litardierei (assembly GCA_030789695.1). NCBI lineage: Eukaryota > Viridiplantae > Streptophyta > Magnoliopsida > Asparagales > Asparagaceae > Scilla > Scilla litardierei. Next base: position 162,790,491 of record CM061137.1, on the reverse strand, counting down.
TGTAAACTTGTAATTATATTTATCTGTAACTAAATAGAGAAGTCGTTGTATTTGGGCAGTCAATTCGTTGATCTCGACCGTCTGTTAGTTTGTGGACGATTGTGATTAGCCACTTATGAGATTCGTACATTTTTGTTTGTTTTTTTTGGGCTGCTTTGATTCAATTTATGGCCCATGGACGATCATGCCGAACAAAATCAACCCGAGTACGGGGCCCGTGTGATCACAGGGCCCAGATTTATCTCAAGCACCAGATATTGATATCTTTGTTATGAATGGGCTAGTAGGCCTATATGAAGCCTACTAGTGTTTAGAGTATTCATCTATTATGTAATTTTTTTCTATAAATATAGGGCTACGGGTTCAGTAGACGTCACCTTCATAACATGTTATCAGCACGTTCGTTAGCTGAGCCGAACCTCCGTCGACAGACAAATTGCGAGAACGCGGATTGGGCCTTCTCCAAACTTCGCTAGATCCGATGAGTATAATCTAGAGGTAATCATCTATATTCCCTAAAAATAATTTTTCATGCGCGTGATGATGGATCTGTGTTGTTTTCTATTAGATCTACTTTTCTACCTAGATTTGTATGAAAAAACATATTTCTTAAACATTGATCTCTATTTAAAATAGTTTTTAACTTATTTTTGGATCAAAATTCAACGTTTTAACGTTAAAAATCAAATATTTACGAGATAGAACATTGATTAACAAATTAAAAATTGTATTTTTACAATAAAAATCTGTTTTTTAAATTTATGGATCTAGAGTGATTGGCGCCCCCTCCCCGCGCGCGCTCGCCGGGCAGCCTGTCGGCCCCCGCCCGCGCGCCTCGTCGCGCGCCGGCCTGTCGCTCCCCGCCCGCGCGCCTCGTTGCGCGCGCCGCCCGCCTGCGGCCTGCCAGCAGCTCCCCGCGCGCCCCGCCTGCGACCTGTCATCGCAAAACCCTAATTAGGGTTTTTCTAGAAATTTTTTTTTAACGAATGACTATAACAGAAATTAATCATGGTCTTATAGTAAATTCTTGATCCATTTTTTTAAATTAATTTTGGTCCACTCTGTGTTAATTCATCGTCAATTGCATTTTTCATATTGGATTATATTATTATTTTTCACGTTTAATAATTATGATGATCTTGAGACCGCTCTGTCGTTAGTCTAACCTAACGGGTAATGACGTCTCTACGTGGTCTAATTAATTATTAAACATAAATATTTTATTCCATTAAAATGCTTGTGATGTTGCATATTTTCATTGCCCGTAGCATGAATTTATTTGCGATTAATATTACTACAAGCCTGTGTCTTCACGCGCGCTATGAAAACAGCGAACGACAGCAGGATCGACCCGATATGGTTTTCGAAAACCCTAGGCTGATTTGATTTCGTTCGGCGCCTATTTCTTCGGGATTTTGCCCCGATAAGATCTCTAAACCCTAACTATTTACACATCTCTCTCATTTATTTATGTCATACTCCGTTAAGGTTTTTCGGCATGCGAAATTATTTTCCTCTTCTCAAACTTTCCGATTGATTTCGTTATTGGTTCTCTGGACTTCTGGATCTCTTAGCTTTGGTTCTACAAGATCGGTAACCCTTATTTGCTTTGAATTTCAGTTATATCCTTCATGCCTTTGAAATTGTGGAAAAACTAGGGTTTCTGGATTTTGTGCTTAGGAAATGATGATTCGTGTAGTTTTGGAAGGGATTTATTCCCTGATATTATATTGTGGCATCCTACGGGCGTGGCGGCAACTTTGCCGCAGCCCTATAATTACGAATTGGGATCTAGGGTTGGCCGCCGGGTCTTTCCCTCCTTACAGGGGTGTTCGACTGTGACTTTGGAGTTGTTTTACCCCTCGACTAAGATCTGGATTTTTGGGAATTTTGGTTGTTTTACTCTGCAGTTTACTACTGCTGTACTCTTTAGTGTTCGGCTGCCCTCATTTAAGCCTCTGTTGCATTCAATTATTTTTCTCTTTACTTTATAATGTCAGTACTCTGCTCTGTGGTGTTCAGTAAACTGTTTGAAGATTATGGGAGGGTTTTGGTTGACAATATTGCTGTAGCACATTGGATTAATCAGTGTTCCTACTTTCAGATTTTGGAGGGGATTTTCCCACGAGCTGGTAAACCCTAGAAAACTCTCATGGATGCCAAATGAAACGAATCTGATCCTATCAATGTTTTAATTTATTTTAAAAGTGATTTAGTTTCAGTTTTAAATGTTTCGATGGAACTGATTGTTTTAGAAAGCTTCAAATAGAGTTTTACTTTCGTAGAAATTTATTTATAGCTTTGTATTGTTAGAGGATAAGTTTTGTAATAATGATGGTGCAAATAAAAGTATTAATTGAGGGACATTGACACAATGGAATAATTGCTATAGACATTACAGTTTAGTGCAATATTCATTTTACACAACTGTAACGACCGGCTTTCGGATGCCCGTTACTTATTTGATTTATTTGCATGTCTACAGATTACTAGTGAAAACAAAATAGCTACGATGCAGAGATGTACAAAAACACCCAGATTATGTCCATTTATTACAATCCATATAGTACAAATTAATACAACAAGATTAAATGAAAGATAAGAAGTACAACTGAAAAAGTGCCACTAAAATAACTCTACTACTGCAGCCTCAGGGATGAACTTTGACTCTCCGGAGCCTCTATGTCCAGCTGTGCGTCGTCTGCGGTGCCACGAAACATGGAACCGTAGGTAAGTCACATAATTCTACCAATAAACATAAAGTAGTGCAAAAGTACGGAGCAGTCTATAATAAGCATTTTAAAGACTATCATGCTAGTGCAATAAGTGAAATAAGAGCAGACATGCAGGCAAAGGCATAAAGTAAAGTAGGTGCAGGCAAGCATGCAAGTGTGACAAGTAAAGTACATCTAGTCGAGCATGCAAGTGCGACAAGTAAAGTAAAATAGGTGAGCAGTCATGTGGGACAAGTAAAGTAAAGGTGACCGAGCAAGTACAATTAGTAACGTACAAGAGTAACCATGACGATAGCAATAATGTGATGTCCATAACAATAGCAATAATATCACGCCCCGCTCACCCAAGTACAGGGGCGTAGCTGACGAGGTCGCCGTAGTATTCAGACTCAGGCTTCGAGCCCTCTTATCTAAATACTACTAGGCATTTTTTTTGTGGTTGATTATGAAATAAATTAGCAGGCCACTGCAATAACACTGGAATAATACACATAGAAAGAAAAGTGCTCCAACAGAAATAAAAACACAGTACTGAAAAGTAAATACATCAACACTGAAGTTACATTACATTACATAAGTCCATACACATACATACATACATCAGCTGTACAACGGGGGTACAAAAAAGCGGGTACAACAAAAGAGAAACCCCCGGCCCAAAAGTACAAAAGTCCACACCCGGTACAACGCACCCACTAGTCTAACCCCGGGAAGTCTATCTGTACAAAGTCGCCCGAAGGCTCTACCTCGGTAGCACTGGCACCGACCTCTGGCTCCTGAACACCCGAAGACTGCTCGGGACCCGCACCTGTAAACCACAGGATGGGACACGTCAACGCGTGACCCAGTAGGAATTCCTAATCACCCTAGTAGAACCCAGTTTAGAACTGGTTTCCCTAACTAACTAACTAACTAACTACAGGTGTCATGTCATCACATATTACGCAGAAATTAAAAACAGAGTACCAGTGCTGAAAGTAAACAACAGTGAACAAGACTGAAGTAATAAACGATTAAGTTAAATAAATTAAATGGTTATTCTGTATTTGGAACCCGGATAAACCATAGGCTGCTAAGAGAGCGGACTTCACCCAGGGTGGGTGAAAAGTGGTACCACTCCAACGACACGAGCACTGGAGGGGCCTCTCGTAACTCCGTACCCGACTGGACAAGGTACCGGAGTGAGAATCATCTCGGTTTTTCTGTGGGTCAAATGGAGAAAACCATCAATTACCGTCCAGGTGCGTCACGAGCGCACCGGCGGCCTCTCTAACTCTAGTCAACTCCCCCTTCCGAGAGTGACGAAGCGAGTGAGAAATCATATCGTGTCCGCTTCTTAACACCTACAATTTACCCGTGTTTCCCCCAAACCCCGTGTCACCCTCCTCTGGGGAGTACTTAATCATTTTCCTTATATCAATTTCATGTGAGATAAAATAAAACACATGAGCAATTGGGGTAAAAGAACCACAACCAAGAGTATACGAAAAGCAACATAAGAGAAATGTTTCCATAGTCAAATTATCCATTTCCTTCATGTTCTCCATCTTCCCACCTCTCTTTCCTTTCCACGTTTCATATTCCACAACAACCCGATCATCTTATGTAACCACACAACTAGTGATTCGACAAGTATATGGTATAATGGCCAATTAGTTCAGGTAATAAAATACATAGGCATAAGAGAGGTAATATGAACATGTACACATAGTACAACATCACCGAAACCATTTCAGGTTACTTGAAATGCACAATCAGTCAGATTGAAGGCCAGATTAAAGGCATTTATAGTTAGAATTTAGGAAAACCTAAAGCTGCAAAGTTGCAGGTATGACAGTTTTGCATCACCACACCAAATTTCAGAAAATAATATGACATGTGTGATTTATTGTGCTCAAATTAGTAAAAGATGGCAATTCTGCAGAAAAACAGAAACATTGTATCAACTTAATCAGTGATTTAATCCTATTTACAATCAGATCTGGGTAAAATAAAAAATATGGTATTGTGTATCTTGAAGAGTAGTTGTCCAAAATGTCCTAAAACACCTAATTTCATCAAGTTAAGAGGAGGTAATCACCATTTTAGTGCAGGATGTCAAAACTGCCAGAATTTCGACATGTTGCAGAAAAAGCTCCATTTCTCCTAGTTTAAGAATTGAACATATATCATATATTATATGATTTTAGGGTAGGATTTCGAGATCTACATGAACATATTTATTTCAGATTTTATTGTGATCTAGGTTGGGAGATATGCCTGTTTTAACAGAGGCTAAAACTGCTGGAAATTTCAGAACAGATTCATGAACACAAAAGATAAGTTTTTCCAAGCACACATGCATGCAAGTGAACTCCAAGGTGGAGATGGGTATCCTACTAAGTGGAGTTGAGATTCCTACGAACTCCACATATGAAACTCAACATAATTTTAACATCAAATTGTTACATTTACTAAATTAATGAGAAAACCAATCCTAAACCAAACTCTACTATGTGATTAGAGTTCCTACCTTACAAAAGTCCTCCAAAATTGAATCTTGGGCCCTTCTTCTCCTTGATGGCAAGCTCTCTAGTCCTCCTTCTCCAAGCTCTAATCTTGTCTCCAAAAGTAGGATTTTTGAGGTGATTTGGGCTAATTTTTGGAGTTTAGAATGATGAGAAACAAGGGAACTTTGGTGGTGGAGTGGGAGGAGCAAGGGGTGGTGATGGGAGGAGCAAGGAGGAGCAAGAAAAAAAATAGGGCAAGAAATTTCGTTCATAGCTGAAAATGGAGAGAAATGAATGAGATTTTCTTGAATTTTTTGTGTTTTTTGTGTTTTTCTTGCCTAGTTTTTAGGTCTCCCCTAAAACCCTCTCATTCTTACACCTAATAGGCCAAGTGTCCTCTTATTACTAACAACATGACACATACCATGGTGTGTTGTCATGGTAATAAAAATCATGATTTTTGTATTTTAAGAAAATCAAAATACATGTAGAAATACTTCATACACTCTAAATACATGTATTTCTCCAAATACTCTCATTTACTAAATTCAAGTAGTGAGTTTAAAATCTTTTAAAATAAATTCCTACATCAAATAATTAAAAGAAAAATATGGGCATACTCCCCAACAATATACGGACGTATCTACGTCAAAAATAAATACGCGTATATAGAAATTAGGGTCATTACATCCTACCCCCCTTAAAATAAATTCCGTCCTCGGAATTTCAAATTAAGGGAGAAAAACTTTCTATACATCATATCATATACAAAAACAAAATTACATCAGACAAACAAGTGCGGGTATTTCTCTTTCATCTCATCCTCGAGTTTCCAGGTAGACTGATTCCGAATGAAAAGTGTCATTTTCACCCCGTATTTCCTTGGGTTTTAGCGTATATATTTCACATATAGGCTCTATCTAGCTCGTAATTGTGTATAGTCTGTATATTAGATCTTATCACTTGTTATACTTAAAACCCACTTCTTGTCACCAATTATTGTATTTCCTATTTTTTAGGATTTTTCTGGAATTTATGGAGATTTATCGGAAGCAAGAAGAAGAGAAGAAGAATTCTGCAATGCCTTCTTTTGTGCAGAAATCTGCTGTTATTCCAATGCATATTCCGGCCTCATGATATTTTTAAGTCAAAGTTTGTGAAGTCCCGATTCCAACACCGCCTGGAACACGTCATTTCGAGGTCGGATGATTTTTCTAGAATTTTCGCAAGACAGGGTGACGGTGCTGAAAATTTCTGCAACTTTGCCCCTCTTGTGAAGAATTCTGCTATCATTCCAGTATATATTCCGGCCTAATGATATTTTTCAGTCGAAGTTCGTGAAGTCCCGATTCCATCGCCGCCTGAAACACGTCATTCTGAATTCGGATGATTTTTCTAGAATTTTCGCAAGACAGGGTGACGGTGCTGAAAATTTCTGCAGCTTTGCCCCTCTTGTGAAGAATTTTGCTATCATTCCAATATATATTCCGGCCTAATGATATTTTTCAGTCGAAGTTCGTGAAGTCCCGATTCCATCGCCGCCTGAAACACGTCATTCTGAGGTCGGATGATTTTTCTAGAATTTTCGCAAGACAGGATGACGGTGCTGAAAATTTCTGTAGCTTTGGGCATTGCTTGCGGGTTTGGGCCAGAATCCGACCCGTTTGACTTAAAAACAGACCCGATAAGCTGTGTTTGAGTTATATTGCGAATTTGGGGGGTTTTTCAGCCCTAGTTCTTATTTTTGCTAAATTTTGGAGGGGGAAGAAGAGCTTGGAGGCCATGGGAGGAGCTTGAGGAAGCTTGAAGCTTGGAGGAGCACTTGGGAGAGGGGGATTTTCATCTTGGAGTGACACTTAGGTGAAATTTCTCCAACCTATTGTGTATTTGATTTAGATTTTTGTATTGTAATTGGATGATAGAATTTGAGTAAAATCTTCTCCTTTTCATTATGAATTTCTGAAATCTATCTTGTGTGATTGTGTTGTGCTTGTTGTTGTTGGGTTGTGGTTTTCATCTCTAGCACAATTTCATTGTCTAATTTGTGTATGAAACCCTAGAACTTTGTTTATTGGAACCCTAAGGGGGAATCCAAGAAGAGGATAATCCTAGCGGACCCTCTCTAATGTGCTTAATTGATTATTACTCATGTGAGTTTCATTCATTACTTATTGCACCCCACACGTTCGATGAAATGCCGTATTTTCCGATTGAGCTCCCTTAGCCGGGAGATCAATTGAGTTATATTTGGGATGAATTTCCACGCCCACGGCCTCATTCACACACACACCACATGAGTTCTCCTTGTTACTTGCCGATTCGGCTCTCCACCCTTAGCCACTTAGGTTAGATTTTTAATTTTCACCAAACTTTTTCTTACACTCATCCACCGTTAAGTGAGGTAGTTGTAACACACTTTATTTTTTTCGTTATCGATCAATTTTGTGAACGTAGAACGACTTGTCCCTGTGATCCGACCCGGTACTCACCGGTTATTTTTATATTGCATTGACACTCCTACGCTTGGGAGTGGAAGGCGTGCACTTGCGCGTTTTCCGAGTCAACCATAGACTCCCCTGGTGACTCTCGGTGCCACATAACCCTTACCAGGTTGATCGACTTTTTCCTCAGCATCTTCTATCTCCTGTCTAAAATGGCTACAGGTTGTTGATCATAAGTCAAGTCTGGTCGCACTTCGATCTCAGAGAAGTCGACGACATGATCCGGATTTCCAACACATCTCCTGAGTTGCGATATATGAAACACATTATGCACTCCCTCAAGAGATGCTGGCAAAGCAATTCTGTAAGCCACTTCTCCGACACGAGCCAGAACTTCAAAAGGTCCGATATATCTTGGGCTCAGCTTCTCACGTCTTCCGAAACGAATCAACCCTCGTGTCGGCGAGATCTTCAAAAATACCAATTCTCCTGGTTGAAATTCCAATTGTCGTCTCTTTGCATCTGCCCAGTGTTTGTAACGGTCCTGAGCTATGCGAAGATTGTCTCTGACGACTCTCACAACATCTGTGGTTTTAGCAATCATATCAGGGCCCAACAATTCACGATCTCCAACATCATCCCAACTGAGAGGAGATCGGCACTTCCTTCCCTATAAGGCTGCAAATGGTGTCATGCCTATGCTGGCTTGATAACTGTTATTGTAGGCGAACTCTACCAGATGTAGATGTTCGTCCCAGGAACCTTTGAAATCCAGCATGCACGCCCTCAGCATATCTTCTAGAATCTGAATTGTCCTCTCTGACTGACCGTCTGTCTGTGGATGGTATGCAGTGCTAAAATTCAGTTGAGTTCCCAAGCTAGCCTGCAGACTTCTCTAAAAATGAGACGTAAACCTTGTGTCACGGTCGGAGACTATGCTTACAGGTACTCCGTGAAGCCTCACGATTTCCTGTATACATGACTAATCAGAATCTAAACCAATAATAAACAAACAGAAACAAAACAATGAATCTCACCTCCATGTATCTCTTAGCAAGATGGTCTGTCGACTGGCCGACTCGAAAAGGTATGAAGTGAGCTGATTTGGTTAATCGGTCAACGATTACCCAAATAGCATCATGTCCTCGAGAAGTGCGAGGTAAGCCAGTTACAAAATCCATCGTCACATGCTGCCACTTCCACTCTGGAATTGGAAGAGGTTGCAGAAGTCCTGCCGTTTTCTGATGCTCGGCCTTGACTTGCTGACATGTCATACATGAAGCTACACTTCTAGCCACACTACGCTTCATGCCGTGCCACCAAAAATGTTGTCGCAGATCACGATACATTTTGGTGCCTCCAGGATGAATAGAATAAGGTGAGCTATGAGCTTCCTTCAACAGTTCATCCCGAATGTCACCTGATGGCACACAGATCCTGCTCCCAAAACGCGGAGATCCATCTTCATGAACACGGAAATCATTACGAAGTCCGGCTTCTGTCTGCTCGCGAATCTTCTTCAACTTCGCATCTCCAGACTGAGCTGCCTTAATCCTTTCAACCAAATCAGATTGAACCTGCAAGTTCATCATCATCACTGAGGAACCAGGTAAGACAACTTCAATCTCCAACTGTCGAATATCACCTCGAAGTTCCCTCTGAGCTGTCAACATCATCACTGTCGGCATGCGACTAAGAGCATTAGGTACTACGTTGACTTTCCCAGGGTGATATTGGAGCTCGACATCATAATCAGCCATCAACTCGAGCCATCTGCGCTGCCTCATATTCAGCTCTTTTTGAGTGAACACATACTTCAAACTCTTGTGATCTGTGTATATTTTTACACGTTCACCCAGAAGGAAATGTCTCCACAACTTCAATGCAAACACCACTGCTGCTAATTCCAAGTCATGCGTAGGATAGTTCCTCGCATGAGTCTTCAACAATCTAGAAGCATAAGCTACTACCCTACTGTAACGACTGCTTTTCATGTATCTGGATTTTATGTATTATAATATATGTTTTGGTGGATTTTCTCCTCTTGTGTGGTTTTCGTCTCCGTAGTTTTCATTTTCGATCGATTCGTCGTATTTTCTCGCTTCTTTCTTAGGATTGTCGATTTCGAAGTTTGTCACTCGTGACGGGCTTCATAACGGTCGTATCTAACTATTAGATCAAGCCTAGGAGTCTTAGGAATCGATCCCGGGGCCCCGCGCTCCGTATCGGTACTTTCTGTGCTCATTAGCCGGTGTAAGAAGGGCCACCGACCGACTAGATGACGATCCAGTCGGTCGGTAATCCTTCTTGGACCGACTAGTTAGCTTTCTAAATTTCTCAGGAGTTACTGTTTATCGTTAGTCGGTCTAAGAACGTTGGTTGACCGACTAGGTTGCAAACTAGTCGGTCAGCAATGCTTCTTGAACCGACTAACTCATCAAATTATTTTTGTATCAGTTACTGTTTACTCTTAGTCGGTCTAAGAACGTTCATCGACCGACTAGTTGCCAAACTAGTCGGTCAGTATTTGTTCATGGACCGACTAACTCTAGAATCCTAATTTCACCTGTAGCTACTGTTTACACTTAGTCGGTCTGCGTTGGTCGACCGACCGACTAGTTGTCAAACTAGTCGGTCAGTGGTTGTTCTTTGACCGACTAACTAGTGCTGTAAACCCTAGTTTTGCCCTAGCCGCCAGCCTAGCCTATAAATACCCAACCCAAACGTTTTCTTCCCCTCCAACTCGACCCTAAACCCTAAAATCGCCCCCATTGATCCACCACCTTCCTCCAAGCTCCATTGCTTCATTCCAAGCCCTAAATCCATCATCCAAACCATCCATCTACCCTATCTACCTCTCATCTTCCCCAAAATCTCACCAAAACCCATCAAATCCCCAAAATCCCCCAAAACCCTAGTTTCCCCAAACTTCTCCAATCTTTTCCAGATCTGATCCTAGGGTTCCCCGAAGTGTTTCTTCCGCCTCCTCTCGGTAAGAAATCGATTCACCGATGTTTTCCTAACCTATTGTAATTTTTATGAAACCCTAATAAAATATTTGTGTTTTGATGATTGTTCCCCATAACAGCGATTCCCCGTAGGCTAGCATCCGCGGAAACGAACTTTCGAAACCGTCAACCCCGGTGATAGGCAAGTGAAACTTGCATCTCTTAATTTAGGCCGTGTCTTAGGCCATTTACCTTGCTTTAGCGTAAAAGAGACTAAACGGTGAAAGGATAGCCGTTTAGACGCATTTGACCTAGCTTGACAACGAAGCTTGGTCCGTCACCCTCATCATGCTAGTATGTCACGTTTAATTTCAATTAACGGTACGCAATCATTTGTTCATGTCATTGCATAGTGATTAATTATTGTGATTGTGTAGCACACGCTACAATGTTATATTCCTGGCTCGTGTTCCAGAAGCGAGCCATGTAGTTGGAAACCCCAACGCTCGGATACCGGCTAGGTGCACCCCTATGCCAAATACACTTCCTGGCTCGTGTTCCAGAAGCGAGCTTAGTGAGTTGGTAACCCCAACTGCTCGACACATATGGGTGGGGTAAGAGATAAGCGGACTGAGCCCCGAGTTGGCCTGATCCGCCACTCCGGCCAGCAGGTGGACTCTCTTTAGTGCACAAGTGATTAATAGTGATAGAGATAAGCGGACTGAGCCCCGAGTTGGCCAGCAGGTGGACCCTCTATGCACTAAGTGATAAGTGATAAGTGATAAGTGATAAGTGTTAAATGATAAGTGATTAGTGATTTGGTAGCTTTTGCTACATTGTGCATGCTTGTCTCTTTTAAACTGTTGCATCATACTTAACTGCCATGTCATCGCTTAATGTTACACATGCTAGGCTGTTAGTCACTTTCAGTTTCCTTGCTCAAGTCTTTTAGACTTGCTGACATGTGCCCCTTTCTCTTTTGGGTGACGCATGTTAGACCCTGAGCCTGAGTTGCTTGCTGAGGGTGAGTTGTTTGCGAACGCCGAGCTTGCGCCCGTGTTGGGCGAGGACTTTGTGGACACCGGGGACCAGCCCTAGTGCCTTCGAGTGTTTTACTTTTGTTAGATAGTTGTTTTGTTATCGGTGCGTAGCACCCATACTTCGTTATGTCGTAGTTCTTTTGTTTGGCCTTGTTCTGGGCCTTTAGACTCTTTCTTTTAGCCTGGTGGCTTTTCTGTGATGTTGAATATTTTGTGGACAAACTTTGGGATTGGTATTTCATATCCGTCTCATGCTATTATTATTATTGGTGTTGTTTCGATTGCAATTACAGGGACCTGCTTATACTAATTACGCTTATCGGGCGTGTAGCTTCACAGCTCCACGCTCGAGCGGACCTTCTCACGCCTCGCCTCCATTTTCGGGAAGCGGGTCGTGACAGGTTTTAGTGGTGGCCCACGCAGGTCCATCTGTAACTGTAAATATCGGGATAACGATAATAATGCAAGATTGTCCAACAAATAATTTCGACATCTGAGCCCTAAGCTATGAGTCTAATTGTTTTGTTTTCTGCGTCATTAGATGGCAGGAAGGCGAATCACCCGTGGGGGTGGTAGTGGTGCGCTCCCTCATGACGAGGAGCCTGAGCGGGAGCCCACTAATGGGGAGATGATGAGGATGATGTTGCAGATGATGCAGGTTCAGCAGGGCGTGCTGCTGCAGGTGCAGAATGCTCCGGTGGCTCGAGCTGCTCGGGTGGTGGAAGCCCCTCGCCCTGAGCCCGGGGCGAAGCAGTTCAGAGAGCTGGGTCCTGCGTATTTTGATGGAACCGAAGGTCCTCTAGCTGCTGATGAATGGATGAGAAATATCGAGGACAACCTGAAGATGTCCAAGGTCAACGAAGTTAGTTGGGTTGACTTGGCGAAGCGCCAGCTGAAGGATAACGCCAGAAATTGGTGGGATGCTGAGGAAAAGATGTTGGAGGAGCCGATCGTCTGGGCTACCTTCAAGGCCAGATTTAATGGTGAGTTCTTCCCGAAGGCTGCCAGGGAAGAGATGCTGCAGCGTTTTATCGATTTGAAGCAGGGAAGCTCGTCGGTGGATCAGTACCACCAGGACTTCATGAGGCTTAGTCGGTTTGCACCAAAGATGGTGCAGGACGCTGAGGAGCGAGCTCAGAGGTTCCTTCAGGGACTTGCCTCGGAGCTCCAGAGTTTTGTGACCTCCTATGACCGGGAGTCATATCAGAAGGTTCTAGTAGCAGCTAAGAGGCAGGAGCTGCTCGTGAACCAGAGGAGGGGGTCTATCGTTGGCGCTGGGAAGAGGCCTATGGAGCAGGCGAGAACTGTGGTTCGACCTGGATTCAGGCCGAACCAGCCTGTTCAGTTCAAGAGGCCAGGAGGGCCTGTTCGGAAGGTTTGCCATTTCTGTGGCAGGGAAGGTCATATCAAGGAATCATGTAGGAAGTTCTTGGGGCAATGTATCGCCTGTGGAGATCCCGCCCATGCTATCAGGGAGTGCCCGAGGTTGAAGCGACCTTGGGGGACACATATTGCTGCCCCGCCGTTGCAGCAGAGAGCTCCGGTGCCCGCTGGTCGTGGGGTGCCCCTCGTCCCGCAGAGGCAGGCTTTTGAGCGGGCTGCTCCGTCGAGGAGGCAGGCATTTCTGATGACCGAGGAGGAGATCTCGACCATGGATGAGGTCATTGCAGGTAACTTTCGATTTAGATTGTTCCTTCCTTAATTAATTGATTGTTAAATTATGTTGGTTGCTTGTGTATGAATGTTGCTAGAGTAAGATTTGATTGATTAGACTGTTTGTTAGGTGTGGTTTTGGTTTGCACGTTCCCCGCCCGAGTCCTCTTTGACTCTGGTGCATCGATGTGCATTTTGGCCCAGAGCTTCGTGGAGAAGCATTCCTTGTCGACATCCCCTCTCTCCAAGAGTTGGAATATCGTTACAGGGAATGGAATAGTCACGGTGCATCGTGGGTGCAGTCCTTGCTCTGTGGTGGTTTGTGGACATGAGCTTTATGCTGATTTTATTGTCCACAACATCACCAACTACGATGCGGTCTTTGGGATGGATTGGCTTGCGAGCTTCTATGCTACGATTGACTGTCGAAGGAAGAAGGTGGTGTTCGAGATTCCCGGACATCCAGTGTTTGAGTTCAGTCGTGGTAGCAGTTCGCTTGGTCCTGTCAGATTTCGAGCCAGGCCGGTGGAGGCGGTGGCTATGCAGATGGAGCTGGAGTGGCCAGCTGTGGTGCGAGATTTTGGCGACGTCTTCCCCGAGGAGATGTCTGGTTTGTCGCCTGATCGAGCTTTGGAATTTTCTATCGATCTTGTTCCAGGTGCGCAGCCGATTTCGAAGGCGCCTTATCGTATGGCACCTGCAGAATTGGAAGAGTTGCGGAAGCAGTTGGATGAGCTGTTGCAGAAGGGTTATATTAATCCTAGTGTGTCTCCGTGGGGAGCACCGGTGTTGCTGGTAAAGAAGAAGGATGGTACGCGTCGCATGTGCGTGGACTATCGGGAGTTGAATGCGGTGACCATTAAGAATAAATACCCGTTGCCTCGCATTGATGATATTTTTGATCAGCTTGGAGGTTCGAGTGTGTTTTCTAAGTTGGATTTGAGGAGTGGTTATCATCAGTTGAAGGTAAAGAAGGGAGATGTTCCGAAGACGGCTTTCAGGACGAAGTATGGACACTATGAGTTTGTGGTTATGCCTTTCGGCGTAACTAACGCGCCCGCAGTTTTCATGAATCTGATGAACCTGATTTTCTACGACTTTTTGGATAAGTTTGTCGTTATCTTTATTGACGACATTCTGATATATTCAAAGTCGGAGGAAGAGCATGCCTCGCACTTGAGGACGGTGTTGGAGATTTTGAGGAAGCATCGTTTGTATGCTAAGTTTTCGAAGTGCGAGTTTTGGCTGGATAGAGTTGCTTTTCTGGGGCATGTGGTGTCTGGAGGTGGTATTTCAGTGGATCCCGAGAAGATTAGGGCCATCAGGGAGTGGCCTGTTCCGTCGTCTGCGTCTGAGATTCGGAGTTTTCTCGGACTTGCTGGTTATTATCGGCGATTCATTAAGGACTTTTCTCGTATTGCTGAGCCGATGACCAGGTTGACGCGGAAGGATGTTGCTTATGTTTGGTCGGGTGATTGTGAGAGTGCTTTTGGTGTTCTGAAGGAGAGGTTGACGACTGCCCCTATTTTGGTTGTGCCTGATCGCAGCGGTGGATTTGAGATCTTTTGCGATGCTTCTGGCAAGGGTCTCGGTTGTGTGTTGCATCAGCATGGGCATGTGGTGGCGTATGCGTCTCGTCAGCTTAAGGTTCATGAGAAGAATTATCCGACGCATGATTTGGAGTTGGCTGCCGTTGTGTTTGCTCTTAAGATTTGGAGGCACTTCTTGCTGAGTGAGAAAGTGAAGATTTTCACCGATCACAAAAGCTTGAAGTATATTTTCACTCAGAAGGAGCTCAACATGCGACAGCGTCGATGGTTGGAGCTTATGGCGGATTATGATATTGATTTGCAGTATCACCCTGGCAAGGTGAATGTGGTTCCAGATGCTTTGAGTAGGCTGCCAGCGGTGATGATTTTGACCTCGCAGTGGAGATTGCAGCAGGATTTTTGCGAGTCTGGAGTGGAAATTGTCCTTCCTGGGGAGGCTTCTTCGTTGATGTACATGCAGGTACAGTCGACGATCGTGGATCGGATTAAGGCTGGCCAGGCCGAGGATCCGAAGCTGGTGAGGATTCGGGAGATGGTGGAAGCCGGTCTACGGACTGACTTTTTGATTCATGCGGACGGCTCGCTGAGGTTTGGAGCCAGGTTGTGTGTGCCGGCTGGGGATATTAGAGAGGAGTTGATGGTGGAGGCACACAGTTCGCCGTATTCTGTGCATCCTGGTGGCACCAAGATGTACCAGGATCTTCGTCTGAATTATTGGTGGCATGGCATGAAGAGGAGTGTGGCTCGGAGTGTAGCCAAGTGTTTGGTTTGCCAGCAAGTGAAGGCGGAGCATCAGCGTACGGCCGGGTTGCTACAACCGCTTCCGATTCCGGAGTGGAAGTGGCAGCACATCACTATGGATTTCGTGACTGGACTACCTCGGAGTCCGAAGCAGAATGACGCGATTTGGGTGATCGTGGATCGGTTGACCAAATCTGCGCACTTCATTCCGTTCCGAGTGGGACAGTCCACGGAGGTGCTAGCGAGGAGATATATGGAGGAAGTCGTGCGACTTCATGGAGTCCCCGTGAGTATCGTGTCGGACAGAGACACGAGGTTCACATCTCAGTTTTGGCAGAGTTTGCAGAAGAGTTTGGGAACGCGTCTGAGTTTCAGCACGGCGTACCATCCGCAGACGGATGGCCAGTCCGAGAGGACGATTCAGATTTTGGAAGACATGCTGAGGGCGTGCATGTTGGATTTCAAGGGTTCGTGGGAGGACCATCTACACTTGGTGGAGTTCTCTTACAACAACAGTTTCCAGGCGAGTATTGGCATGGCGCCTTTCGCCGCTCTTTATGGGAGAAAATGTCGATCGCCATTGAGTTGGGATGACGTTGGTGATCGGGAGTTGTTGGGACCTGAGATGATCGTGGAGGCCGTGGATATCGTCAGGAATATTCGGGAGAGGTTGAGAATTGCTCAGGACCGTTTTAAGCATTGGGCGGATGCTAAACGTCGTCCTTTGGAGTTTCAGCCGGGTGACCATGTGTTCTTGAAGATTTCCCCGAATCGTGGTGTGATTCGTTTTGGGAAGCGTGGAAAGTTGAGCCCGCGATACATTGGACCGTTTGACGTTTTGGAGAGGGTTGGCGAGGTAGGTTATCGCTTGGCCTTGCCGCCGTCTTTGGAAGGAGTTCACAATGTTTTCCATGTGTCGCAGCTTCGTCGATACATTAGCGATCCGTCTCATGCGGTGGATTTTTCGGAGATTACCGTTCGCCCCGATATGACGTATGACCAGCATCCAGTGCAAATTCTGGACAGGCGTCAGAAATCGCTTCGGAACAAGATTGTTAATCTTGTGAGGGTGATGTGGCGACACGGTTCACCTGGAGAGTCTACTTGGGAGAATGAGGATGAGATGCGAGAGCGTTTTCCACTTTTGTTTCCGGACTCGTGAGTTTTGGAAATTCCGAGGACGGAATTTTTCTTAAGTTGGGGAGGATGTAACGACTGCTTTTCATGTATCTGGATTTTATGTATTATAATATATGTTTTGGTGGATTTTCTCCTCTTGTGTGGTTTTCGTCTCCGTAGTTTTCATTTTCGATCGATTCGTCGTATTTTCTCGCTTCTTTCTTAGGATTGTCGATTTCGAAGTTTGTCACTCGTGACGGGCTTCATAACGGTCGTATCTAACTATTAGATCAAGCCTAGGAGTCTTAGGAATCGATCCCGGGGCCCCGCGCTCCGTATCGGTACTTTCTGTGCTCATTAGCCGGTGTAAGAAGGGCCACCGACCGACTAGATGACGATCCAGTCGGTCGGTAATCCTTCTTGGACCGACTAGTTAGCTTTCTAAATTTCTCAGGAGTTACTGTTTATCGTTAGTCGGTCTAAGAACGTTGGTTGACCGACTAGGTTGCAAACTAGTCGGTCAGCAATGCTTCTTGAACCGACTAACTCATCAAATTATTTTTGTATCAGTTACTGTTTACTCTTAGTCGGTCTAAGAACGTTCATCGACCGACTAGTTGCCAAACTAGTCGGTCAGTATTTGTTCATGGACCGACTAACTCTAGAATCCTAATTTCACCTGTAGCTACTGTTTACACTTAGTCGGTCTGCGTTGGTCGACCGACCGACTAGTTGTCAAACTAGTCGGTCAGTGGTTGTTCTTTGACCGACTAACTAGTGCTGTAAACCCTAGTTTTGCCCTAGCCGCCAGCCTAGCCTATAAATACCCAACCCAAACGTTTTCTTCCCCTCCAACTCGACCCTAAACCCTAAAATCGCCCCCATTGATCCACCACCTTCCTCCAAGCTCCATTGCTTCATTCCAAGCCCTAAATCCATCATCCAAACCATCCATCTACCCTATCTACCTCTCATCTTCCCCAAAATCTCACCAAAACCCATCAAATCCCCAAAATCCCCCAAAACCCTAGTTTCCCCAAACTTCTCCAATCTTTTCCAGATCTGATCCTAGGGTTCCCCGAAGTGTTTCTTCCGCCTCCTCTCGGTAAGAAATCGATTCACCGATGTTTTCCTAACTTATTGTAATTTTTATGAAACCCTAATAAAATATTTGTGTTTTGATGATTGTTCCCCATAACAGCGATTCCCCGTAGGCTAGCATCCGCGGAAACGAACTTTCGAAACCGTCAACCCCGGTGATAGGCAAGTGAAACTTGCATCTCTTAATTTAGGCCGTGTCTTAGGCCATTTACCTTGCTTTAGCGTAAAAGAGACTAAACGGTGAAAGGATAGCCGTTTAGACGCATTTGACCTAGCTTGACAACGAAGCTTGGTCTGTCACCCTCATCATGCTAGTATGTCACGTTTAATTTCAATTAACGGTACGCAATCATTTGTTCATGTCATTGCATAGTGATTAATTATTGTGATTGTGTAGCACACGCTACAATGTTATATTCCTGGCTCGTGTTCCAGAAGCGAGCCATGTAGTTGGAAACCCCAACGCTCGGATACCGGCTAGGTGCACCCCTATGCCAAATACACTTCCTGGCTCGTGTTCCAGAAGCGAGCTTAGTGAGTTGGTAACCCCAACTGCTCGACACATATGGGTGGGGTAAGAGATAAGCGGACTGAGCCCCGAGTTGGCCTGATCCGCCACTCCGGCCAGCAGGTGGACTCTCTTTAGTGCACAAGTGATTAATAGTGATAGAGATAAGCGGACTGAGCCCCGAGTTGGCCAGCAGGTGGACCCTCTATGCACTAAGTGATAAGTGATAAGTGATAAGTGATAAGTGTTAAATGATAAGTGATTAGTGATTTGGTAGCTTTTGCTACATTGTGCATGCTTGTCTCTTTTAAACTGTTGCATCATACTTAACTGCCATGTCATCGCTTAATGTTACACATGCTAGGCTGTTAGTCACTTTCAGTTTCCTTGCTCAAGTCTTTTAGACTTGCTGACATGTGCCCCTTTCTCTTTTGGGTGACGCATGTTAGACCCTGAGCCTGAGTTGCTTGCTGAGGGTGAGTTGTTTGCGAACGCCGAGCTTGCGCCCGTGTTGGGCGAGGACTTTGTGGACACCGGGGACCAGCCCTAGTGCCTTCGAGTGTTTTACTTTTGTTAGATAGTTGTTTTGTTATCGGTGCGTAGCACCCATACTTCGTTATGTCGTAGTTCTTTTGTTTGGCCTTGTTCTGGGCCTTTAGACTCTTTCTTTTAGCCTGGTGGCTTTTCTGTGATGTTGAATATTTTGTGGACAAACTTTGGGATTGGTATTTCATATCCGTCTCATGCTATTATTATTATTGTTGTTGTTTCGATTGCAATTACAGGGACCTGCTTATACTAATTACGCTTATCGGGCGTGTAGCTTCACAGCTCCACGCTCGAGCGGACCTTCTCACGCCTCGCCTCCATTTTCGGGAAGCGGGTCGTGACACCTACCATGTTGATGGAGAACACATCCCAATCCTTTGCCTGACGCATCACAGTAAATCTCATAACCACCCGAACGGTCTGGAATCGTCAGGACAGGCGCAGTGATCAATCTATGCTTCAGTTCATCAAATGCTTGCTGACATTCCTCTGACCAACTGTAAGCAACATTCTTCTTGGTTAAATGAGTCATCGGTGCAGCGATCTTAGAAAAATCCTTGATGAACTTCCTGTAGTATCCATCCAATCCCAAGAAACTTCTGATCTCTGTTACTGACTTAGGAACTGGCCACTTCTCTACTGCAGCAACCTTCTCTGGATCTACAGCTATCCCATCTCCAGATACAACATGTCCCAGAAAAGCAACCTTGGTCAGCCAAAACTGACACTTGCTGTACTTAGCATATAACTGGTGCTGTCTCAGAGTCTCTAGGACTATCCTCAGATGCTCAGCATGATCTTCCTCTGATCTCGAGTACACCAAGATATCATCTATGAAGACGACCACAAACTTATCCAGATACTCATAGAAGACTTGGTTCATCAAACTCATGAATGTGGCTGGTGCATTAGTAACACCGAAAGGCATCACTAAGAACTCATAATGACCATATCGGGTTCTAAATGCAGTCTTTGGAACATCTGATCCTCTGACCTTCACCTGATGATATCCGCTTCTCAAATCCAGCTTTGAATACACTCGCGATCCACCCAACTGATCAAAGATGTCATCGATCCTGGGAAGAGGATACTTGTTCTTCACAGTGACTTTATTCAACTCTCGGTAGTCAATGCACATCCTTCGAGATCCATCCTTCTTGTTCACCAAAAGCACTGGCGCACCTCATGGCGAAACACTCGGTTGAATCAAACCACGCTCTAACAAATCCTTCAACTGACTACGAAGCTCAGCTAATTCTGGAGGAGCCATATGGTATGGAGCCTTCGCAATCGGTTGAGTGCCTGGAATCAGATCGATAGTGAACTCCAATGATCTATCCGGAGGAAGTCCATAGATATCGTCTGGAAAGACATCAGGAAAATCTCGGACTACCCTCGGCAATACAGGTTCAGCATCCATCTCCATCATCACTTCTACTGGGCTGGCCTTAAACTTCAATGGTCCAAGGGAACTACTACCACTAAGAAATTCAAACTCTGGATGATCCGGAATCCGAAACACTATCTTCCTGAGCCTACAATCTATAGTGGCATAGAACATCCCTAACCAGTCTATCCCAAATACTGCTTCAAAATGAGGCATCTCCATTACTAAGAAATCTGCATATAGCCTACGTCCACAAATCTCAACAGGACACTGTCGGTATCCCGAAGAACTGCGGATCACTCCATTCCCTGTATGGATATTCCAACTAGAAGCAAAGGAGTCTACTACTAATGAATTCCTAGTCACAAATTGCTGAGACAGGAAGCAATGGGATGCTCCCGAATCGAAAAGTGACAAGGCAGGGAAGGAAGCAACTCTAATAACACCTAAGAGAATAAACATAAGCTAACATAAGAATCTAAACATCCTAATCACAATCACAAGCATAACATATCACAATAAAATAATAAAGCATTCAATTCTAAAAAGAAATAGGTACCAGTGATAACACGACCGGTGTCCTCTGCCTCAACAGCCGTCATGGTGAAAGCCTGACGCCTCGGCGCCGCTCTCCTAGGGGTCTGCTGTTGCTGCTGTTGTGGCATAGGTGGTCCTCTCTGAGTCACTGCACCATGCGCTGGTGGAGCTGGCAGTGGAAGTCTCTGTGGAGCCGGTGGAAGGGTCCTCTGTTGCTGCTGCACAGGCCGGACTGCCACTGGTGCCCCAGGACCTGAAGTCTGTCCCTGCTGAGGACACTGCCTACTGATGTGCCCAGACTGACCACAGGTAAAGCACCGCCCATGTCTAAACCTGCAATCTCGATGCTCATGCCCAGGCTTCCCACAAAATGCACAAGACTGACGCCGCTGTGGTGCTGGTAGAGCTCCAGGCCTCCTAAACTGAGTGGTCTGAGTGGGCCTCAGGAAACTCCTCTGCTGACCCGCAGGGCGTCTCTCAGATGTTGCTGGGCCTCTACCCACGCTCTTCAGGTGCGTCTCATGCATCATGGCTGCCTCCAGTACAGCACTGTAAGTAAGCAACACCTGAGTCGACATCGCCGCTCTGAACTCGGGGTCCAGCCCCATCCTGCATCGCCTAGCTCTGGTGGTCTCCGACTGCACCAACTCCGGAGCAAACTTGCTCAATAGTGAGAACTCTGCATCATAAGCATCTATGCTCCGTCCACCCTGAGTCAGGTGCTCAAACCTCAACCGTAGCTCATCCTTCTTCGTCTCTGGCAGATACTGAGCCTCAAACAACTCTCTAAACTTCTCCCACGAGATCGGCTTAGTCAAATGCAGCTCCTGAGCGTCCCACCAATCTTGTGCCTGATGTGTCAGCTGTCTCTTTGCGGCATCCATCCACTTATCCCTCGGGTATCCAATAGCCTCCAGATCATCCTCAGAATGCCTGATCCACTCGTCCACCTCCAGAGGACTCTCTTTGCCCGAAAAGGATCTCGGGTGCAAAGCTCTAAACTACCTGATACCCACTGGCTTTGGTGGCGCACCACTAGCCACCCTATCCTCCATCTGCTGCATATGCTCCAGAATCCCTATCAGAATCTTTCCCATCAGGGAAGCCTCAGAAGAAGCAGCATCAGAAGCAGGGGTCCTGTTCTCGGACGATCCATTCCCATGATCCATTCTGCAAGAATGAACAGGGAAACAACATTCAGTACCAAAATTGCGAATTATAATGTTGGAGCTTACGTGTACTACTCTTACGTGTATCGCAGTGTGAACCGGACCTGCATGGGCCACCACAAAAACCTGTCACGCCCCGCTCACCCAAGTACGGGGGCGTAGCTGACGAGGTCGCCGTAGTATTCAGACTCAGGCTTCGAGCCCTCTTATCTAAATACTACTAGGCATTTTTTTGTGGTTGATTATGAAATAAATTAGCAGGCCACTGCAATAACACTGGAATAGTACACATAGAAAGAAAAGTGCTCCAACAGAAATAAAAACACAGTACTGAAAAGTAAATACATCAACACTGAAGTTACATTACATTACATAAGTCCATACACATACATACATACATCAGCTGTACAACGGGGGTACAAAAAAGCGGGTACAACAAAAGAGAAACCCCCGGCCCAAAAGTACAAAAGTCCACACCCGGTACAACGCACCCACTAGTCTAACCCCGGGAAGTCTATCTGTACAAAGTCGCCCGAAGGCTCTACCTCGGTAGCACTGGCACCGACCTCTGGCTCCTGAACACCCGAAGACTGCTCGGGACCCGCACCTGTAAACCACAGGATGGGACACGTCAACGCGTGACCCAGTAGGAATTCCTAATCACCCTAGTAGAACCCAGTTTAGAACTTGTTTCCCTAACTAACTAACTAACTAACTACAGGTGTCATGTCATCACATATTACGCAGAAATTAAAAACAGAGTACCAATGCTGAAAGTAAACAACAGTGAACAAGACTGAAGTAATAAACGATTAAGTTAAATAAATTAAATGGTTATTCTGTATTTGGAACCCGGATAAACCATAGGCTGCTAAGAGAGCGGACTTCACCCAGGATGGGTGAAAAGTGGTACCACTCCAGCGACACGAGCACTGGAGGGGCCTCTCGTAACTCCGTACCCGACTGGACAAGGTACCGGAGTGAGAATCATCTCGGTTTTTCTGTGGGTCAAATGGAGAAAACCATCAATTACCGTCCATGTGCGTCACGAGCGCACCAGCGGCCTCTCTAACTCTAGTCAACTCCCCCTTCCGAGAGTGACGAAGCGAGTGAGAAATCATATCGTGTCCGCTTCTTAACACCTACAATTTACCCATGTTTCCCCCAAACCCCGTGTCACCCTCCTCTGGGGAGGACTTAATCATTTTCCTTATATCAATTTCATGTGAGATAAAATAAAACACATGAGCAATTGGGGTAAAAGAACCACAACCAAGAGTATACGAAAAGCAACATAAGAGAAATGTTTCCATAGTCAATTTATCCATTTCCTTCATGTTCTCCATCTTCCCACCTCTCTTTCCTTTCCACGTTTCATATTCCACAACAAACCGATCATCTTATGTAACCACACAACTAGTGATTCGACAAGTATATGGTATAATGGCCAATTAGTTCAGGTAATAAAATACATAGGCATAAGAGAGGTAATATGAACATGTACACATAGTACAACATCACCCAAACCATTTCAGGTTACTGGAAATGCACAATCAGTCAGATTGAAGGCCAGATTAAAGGCATTTATAGTTAGAATTTAGGAAAACCTAAAGTTGCAAAGTTGCAGGTATGACAGTTTTGCATCACCACACCAAATTTCAGAAAATAATATGACATGTGTGATTTATTGTGCTCAAATTAGTAAAAGATGGCAATTCAACAGAAAAACAGAAACATTGCATCAACTTAATCAGTGATTTAATCCTATTTACAATCAGATCTGGGTAAAATAAAAAATATGGTATTGTGTATCTAGTTGTCCAAAATGTCCTAAAACACCTAATTTCATCAAGTTAAGAGGAGGTAATCACCATTTTAGTGCAGGATGTCAAAACTACCAGAATTTTGACATGTTGCAGAAAAAGCTCCATTTCTCCTAGTTTACGAATTGAACATATATCATATCTTATATGATTTTAGGGTAGGATTTCGAGATCTACATGAACATATTTATTTCAGATTTTATTGTAATCTAGGTTGGGAGATATACCTGTTTTAACAGAGTCTAAAACTGCTGGAAATTTCAGAACAGATTCATGAACACAAAAGATAAGTTTTTCCAAGCACACATGCATGCAAGTGAACTCCAAGGTGGAGATGGGTATCCTACTAAGTGGAGTTGAGATTCCTACGAACTCCACATATGAAACTCAACATAATTTTAACATCAAATTGTTACATTTACTAAATTAATAAGAAAACCAATCCTAAACCAAACTCTACTATGTGATTAGAGTTCCTACCTTACAAAAGTCCTCCAAAATTGAATCTTGGGCCTTTCTTCTCCTTGATTTGCAAGCTCTCTAGTCCTCCTTCTCCAAGCTCTAATCTTGTCTCCAAAAGTAGGATTTTTGAGGTGATTTGGGCTAATTTTTGGAGTTTAGAATGATGAGAAACAAGGGAACTTTGGTGGTGGAGTGGGAGGAGCAAGGGGTGGTGATGGGAGGAGCAAGGAGGAGCAAGAAAAAAAAATAGGGCAAGAAATTTCGTTCATAGCTGAAAATGGAGAGAAATGAATGAGATTTTCTTGAATTTTTTGTGTTTTTTGTGTTTTTCTTGCCTAGTTTTTAGGTCTCCCCTAAAACCCTCTCATTCTTACACCTAATAGGCCAAGTGTCCTCTTATTACTAACAACATGACACATACCATGGTGTGTTGTCATGGTAATAAAAATCATGATTTTTGTATTTTAAGAAAATCAAAATACATGTAGAAATACTTCATACACTCCAAATACATGTATTTCTCCAAATGCTCTCATTTACTAAATTCAAGTAGTGAGTTTAAAATCTTTTAAAATAAATTCCTACATCAAATAATTAAAAGAAAAATATGGGCATACTCCCCAACAATATACGGACGTATCTACGTCAAAAATAAATACGCGTATATAGAAATTAGGGTCATTACAAATAATGAGAGGTCCATGTTAAGAAAGAGTATTTGTGCCTAGCCTAGTTCGTGACTTATAAAGTGAAGTACAGTAAGCAACCCGTTGGGTTTTGATGGACCCTCAGGGCACAAATCTCTATGCCCGTCCTTAGTCAGACGAACAATAGAGGCAACAGAAAACTCAGCGAAAGAAAATCGTTAAACTTTTTAACGAAGCCCTAAGGAAAATCAAGACCCTTAGCCAGGATCTATGCCAACTTGAGGTGGATCTGACCACCCCAAGAAGGATATAAGCTACTGCGACAAAATTAATATAAAGCTTCTAAATTACATACCCGGAACCTTGCCTTGGTACAAGCAAGGTGTACCGCACCGTCTTTCGAGTCGCTCCCCGTCCCCCGCCGAACCGCTCCGCGTTCCGAGGCGAGCAATCCTCTTGTCGTCGAGCCAAACACGCGTCGAAGAAAGTTTTACCCGAGTGTGAACCTTCGCCAAGATTTCGGATCGGATCCGAACCCCTTCGTGGCTTTGCTAGAGCCCTTCAGGAGTAAGGTAGAAATTATAGGGAGAAGAGAATATTTAATTTAAGCCTAAATCCGAGCGTGCTCCAACATTTTTGGGAGATGCTCAGATCAAAAGCTTGGGATGAGTTTAGAGGAGGGGAGAATGCCTATATTTATATAGGTGGCTGACCCCTCCCATTTACTCCACTTCCGATGTGGGACTAATGTTTTGGAATTAATAAATTCAAGTTAGTTTGCCTTTCATAAAGGCCAAACTTCCATGAATTTTAACTCCCTCACTGTTGAGCTTCGATCTTGTTACAACCTATCAAATCGAAGGGCGCTGAACGGTGAACGCGTAGGAAAAAACGACGAGTCAATCAGACGTCGTTTGACCCTTCAAACGTCATCTCAATGTTAGCCAAAAACATTCAAAGATGGAAAATCCAGCCGTCAAAAAAATCCTGGGTTTCAAAAACCCTAACCAGAAAATTCGGGCTTGGTGGGCCTCCATTTTCACTGGGTTCAGCCCAACAGTTTGTGCTGACTTGTTTTGCCTCTAACTTGTGTATTTGGACTCCGTTTTTGACGCGGTTTGAACCTGTGTTTAGAGTGGGACGATCACGTCGTCTAAGTAACCTTTTCAACACGTTTATTATATTAAATATGGTCTTAAACAATTTAAAACACATTCAACTCCTTTTGCATCACATGTAAAATAGTCTCTTATCTAAGCTTAAAATGTTATTTGCATCAAATGCAAATGATCTGAGGGCATACATCCCACAACATCTCCCACTTGCACTCATGATCTTTTATCCCGATGCAGAAGATAACTGCAAACTCTTTGCAGTGTTCTATCCTTTGCATCAAATGCATATTCTCCCTAGTGTTTCTACCTATTACTAGACGAAGGTCGCACTCTGTGTGAGACCCTACAGCCTAACCCTACTACAGGTTGGGCTCGAAGCCCCATACGGCAGTGACCACGAGCAGCAGTTGACATCCCTGTTTCAGAATCATACTTATGTGGTTAACTCATCGACATGAGTATTGTCGAGACCACCCTGACTGTATCCGTGATGAATTCCGCAGTTTTAGTCTCTTCGTCAAAACTGTCGTTTAACTTAAGCCTAGGGTACGGTCAAACTGTCAACCCCAATAACTTGAAGTCGGTTAGTTTCCATCGATCTTTAGTCAAATAATGTTGGACAACTTCCAACATACTCTAGCCAGAGTTTTCACTAAAGAACGAACTAACTCTACGACACTAACTCCCATTGACCGAGAGAGATGAATCCTCTCTTGGTCATTACTCTCCTCGTATGCTTCAAGTGTCACTCAACCAAAGACCTTTCGACAGGCCTTGTCTCGAAGCTAGATCAGTGATCTAAGTGACACCGTTCACGCACAGGTTCGTACAATGACCTCAAGTCAAAAGACCAACATACCTATCATCACTAAGAGTTATCATTGACAGTTTGGTCAATATAACCATAAGCTAACTCTTATGAGTCGTTCAGTGAACTCATTCTCCAATGAGCACATGTGTCTCGTCTTCGACTCGCCAAGTCAAACTACCATGAGATCATCGTCACCGCTATACGGTGAAGACTAAGACACGATGGTCTATCCGATGTTTCGATATCCTTTTCTCGAAACATCGATGACCACGAACCCTTTAGACTTATGCTACAGATGGTCAAGCATTTCTCCATGATCTAGATACGCATCTCGATACATGTTTGACCTTGCATTAAGTCTCGGGACTTTTCACAAGTTAATATCTAATGATAACTACATTATGGTTAACTTAGATAAATTTATACCAAACAGCTTACTGTTATTTTGAACAAGATGTTTGTACAATTACACAGAGATATATGCCTCGAGGGCATACGTCTCCAAACATCTCACACTTGTACTCAGGCCCATTTATCCCGGTATCTCATACCGTATTTACACATAAGTCTTTTCAGACTTCATGTAGTAGAGCCTTCGTGAGTGGATCTGCTAAACCGTCTACTGTATAGACTTAAGGGGGTTTTCTATGTTCATTTTAGACCAACCATTTGTATCTTATCCAAATAATTCTTTTGGTCCTTCGGAATCCATTTAATATTCTTGGATCTTATCCAGCTCATCTACCTTACGACAATAATTTTAATAAGTTACTGGTCATTTTAGATGGTTCATATTTAAAAGTGTCAAGCTCTTTTGACCATTTTATCAAAATATGTTCCATCCTCTTGATGACTCGCATGTGTTTATTTGCTCCCACTGACCTTAAAAACTCTCTGGCTAATTCATATATGTTCATTTTTCTAAATCATATTTAGAAAATAAACTATAAATGAATTCTCCAGTTTTCATGGTTATCGTGAGCGTTTACATCGAGTTCGGTCCGAGTAGATCTGTACGAATCTGCTGGCGAGACAGTTTCATCATAACCCGTTTATAGGAATTAGGATGAAAACGTTCTCAACCAACATAAGTTGTACTTCACTACATTCTTTTTGCACCAATCTTCTAACTTGAAGATTTACTTGCAGACATTAAGAAACAATTTCTTTTGGGTACGTAAACTAAAGTCCATACTTTATTTACGTGCACGGACCTATTGCATCAAATTTTTAATCAGAGTTACTACTTCGAATTCCATCCTGGAAGTTGACTAAGCCATCATCAACTATGATGTCTGACTCGACTCTTCGTCTCACGAGACTCGAGTAATCTTTAATTCCTAAACATTGATTTAATGAATATCTTATTGATAATGTCCTCACAGAACTTTATCAAAAACCAAGGCATTATAATCTGGGACTTAACCCAGAGGAAGGATCATAACTTAGAGTCAACTTTCCACGAATCGCACTATGTCTAACAAAATGCAATTCATGCTCTCAAGCACATCCAATATGTTAAGACACTTGACCTGAGAGAAAATCACGTTTTCTTTTATTTACGCAAGATTTATACAGCTAAGTATTCGATTTTTTGATCTTCTCGAATCAGTTCAAATACTTCTATCATTTTGTTCTCTATTTTATCAGACTTATGTTTCATCAAGAACACGTGTCTCAATAAAATAAGAACAACTTATCCTGGCTAACTTAGACTTGGGTCCGGGTACATCAGTATGTACAAGACTACGAGTTCAACAACTCGCTCTCCCACTGTCTTACAGAGGGAGTTTCGGCCAACATACCTTTCAGAATAAGATTCACAAGTGTCTGTAGACATCATAATACAAGATGTCAGACCCCTCTTTATGTGACTTGTGAAGCTTAGTCTCTTTGATAAGGCCTAGTCTATTTTGCCATATAAATTTATTACTATCTTATGTAATCATATATTAACATTTAATATATTGTAGTTATTACAAATTACTAACACAAAACATTACTTCAGAAGCAAGGTGACGACATTCGTCAAAAATATGTTAGACGTTTTTGTATAACAATTATTTGAAATCGTGACATCAAATATGTCACATTTTCAGTTCCTCCTAATTATGCCTTTACTAATGATGAATAAGACTAACTTTCTCAATTGACTTTCCTGAGTGCCTACTTCCTTTTCTAAATCTCATTTAGATATTAAATGTCACAACAAAATTACTAGCTCTACAAAGACTTAACATATCCAAACACTTGAGCTTCATAACCTTGAGTTGACTCAACAACTTGCTTGACTCAAGATCTACTTTGGATACATGGTCTTGTACCACTCATGCACTCATCTTTGAATCAAACAGTTTGATCGAAGTTTCGAACCTTGCGGATCGAAACCGTTTTCCATACAACCTTGAGTTGACTCAACAAATTGTATGGAGAAACTTGCTTTTAAACATCAATATGTTCCAGCTGCCCCACATAGAGTCGAGTGACATGTAGCATGCATTTATTTTGTTGGACTCAGAACTTAATGAAATCATATTCCTTAAGTCTGTCCTTAAGAATGTCATTTTAATGTCAACGAGAATATAGTTTATTCTATCAATTAGAATTTAACTTGATATTCCATTAAGCGGCCTTTTGACCAGTTAACTTATTCTCTTAATGTTCTTGATTCCATCGGTAAATATAGACTTACCCTAATTTATCATATGTTCAATATTAAATATAGATAGAATGGCTTTTATCAATCTATATCCTCCCACTATTTTCGCGATCATTTTAAGCCAATTAATGAACGATTTAATTAGAATTAAATATAATGGGAAAGGGACCCGACCACCCTGAGTCTCACAATCTTGAGTTGACTCAACAAGTTGCTTAACTCTGCGATAGGTAGACGACTCTTCATCAATCACATCGAATGTGGTTCCCTTATCGGTTTTTACCCCTAGTCACTTATGACCTTGAGTTGACTCGACAAATCATAAAGACTAGTCTAGTCGGACCCTTGTTTTTGTGTCTAGCCTAACTTACGCCGACGCTCGGTGTATTCACACACGACTGTTTGGGTCAATTCTAGACTACATCTCATGTATTGAGAAGTTGGTTTCCATAAAGTATCTATGACATAGCTTGAGTTGACTCAACAACAATTTCAAAGAACCTATAGTTGCCAACCCCTAAAACAAGGAGGGCTACGGCTAATCTTGAAGAAGATTATTAACGTATTTGACTTAGATATAGTCCAGGGTGTCATATAATCATGTCATTGCGGTCCAGCGGAACACGGCCAGAGAATTGACTAAGCCATGATCACGTATCCCTTAGACTAGCTACGGTGATCCAACAAACTTAGCCAAGCACTGTCATGCCCTATTTTGCAATATACGTGTATTCTACTGAATACGCGTAGTATTCTACTTGCAATACATGCGTAGGCATGAAATAAACATAGATATCGATAAATGTAACTTAATGAAAGGAGAATTAGGCCGTAATACGTGACTAAGGAAAGTGAATGCGAAGTGTGAAAGCAGAGAAGCGTGAAAGACGTCATCGGTGCAAAACAACAGGAATGTGTTAGACGCGTGTGTGTGATGCGTGTATGTATGCATGGATGGGCATGGAAGTGTATAGGAGGAGCCATGCAAGTGTGAAAGGGGTTAGGGGTCAATGGCAACCCCCGTAAATTTTTAGAAAGGTCAGTGGCAAAACGGTCTTTTTGACTCAATTTGCTGTGCGTACATACATAAAGTGGTCGGTGCATAAAGTAATGTCACACTTGTAAATACTTGAATGTGTGAGGGGTAGTTTGGTCATTTAATAATTGGCATGGCTTATGGGATAAGTCATGGAAAATCATTCTAGAAACCTCTCCCTCTTTCTCTTCTTTTCTTTTCTTTTCTTCACTTTTCTTCTCCTTCCCTTTTCATTTTCCTTTCATTTCTTTTTCCCTAGAGGGCCGGTCACCCTAGCTCCATTTCCCCCTCCTTCTTCAACCCAAAAACCCTAATTCCTAATTCCAAAAAGAAGGTATTCAAGCTAGCTACAAGAGGGAAGAAGGTGGAGAAGAAAGAAAGGAGAAGAGAATAGGAATTTGAAGATTTGAGGTAGGAACTTACTTGGATTTGAAATTCAAACAATTAATTTTTGTTATTGAGTTTTTACAACATGTTTTATCTAATATGTGATTTAGATAGCCAATTATTACATAATATGGCTCAATTTCACCATTTTTCCTTGAAATTATTAGCAAAGACATCTCCTTTTTAGATCCAGAAATCTTGATGTCTGATGTTTCTTGGATTCTTGTTACTTTAGCTCGAATCATGTTTCAAAAAAAATATTAACATGTAGATCATGAAGTTCTACCCCAAAATCATATAAAATTTGATATAGTTTCAATTCAGGAATTGGGAGAAATAAATTCATCTTTACAGCATGTCGGTTTGAATTTCTGAGTTGATACAGTTCAGTAAAATTGTTATAACTACCTGCACAAATCTTAGAATTTTATGATTTTAGTCTTGTTGGAAAGATAACAAGTTTTTCTCAAAGTCTTACGCGAGTCTTATGTCGAAATTCTGGCTATACAATGCCCAAAATTGGATTTGAACACAGACCCAAAAATCTGTCTGAAAAACAGATTTGACACACTTCCCCAATTAATTCACTATAAATCACACACTTCATATTTGCCCATGAAATTTTATTTGTAGATCCAAAACAGATATATCTTCAACTTTCATTTATAAAGTTTTGTCAAATTCCCAAGATAAGTGTATGAAATATGTTGATCTTTGTGAATGTTCTTGCAATTTCAGCAAGCTGAATACTTTAAGTGCTATTCTTATTCATTAAATGTGGTTAATTGGCTTCCATTATTCTTGATTAATATTGTTGTTTGGTAAAATGAATGTTCATACTCCCGGCACATGAAAATTTTATTGAGTTGCTTTGATATAAATGACGCCCATCACGTGTTCGATGAAATGCCTCAATGAAGGCAAAATCCAATAAATTGAGTAACATGCATGTGATTGCATTGGGCTTGTGCCATGTTGATAAATGGTGAAGTTAGAGGCTTGAATGGCATGAATATAATGTAATTGTGAATGGGTGATGTGTTGTGATAGAGGGCATGTCACGTGAGTGCATGACCCTACATTTGATGATGGGCGGCTGAGGTGATATGTGCATACCCATGCCATCAAGACCCCTAACATGTCATTTATGATGTTAACCAATGAAATTGAATAATTCTCAGTCCTCTCTAATGAGGGTGAGTTAGCAAAGCCCGGGTTTTAGGTGGGGTTTGAGTAAATTGTGGATATGAGGCCTGGACTGTGAAGGTGGGAGATGATTATGTGATGTGTGGAGCTTACCCACTCGCCTTTACCGGGAGTAGAGGGGATACTTATACCCACTCGCCTTTACCGGGAGTGGAGGGGTCATACGGAGGTTGGGTTATATGTGGATAGCCTCACTCCTGCCAGGGACGGGGGAGGTGAGAGGCCCGGTGTTATACAGTGCACGTGTCCACTGCGCTGTGTGCTATATTCACCCCAAATTTGGGGTGAAGTCCAGGTCCTGGTATCACACAGTTTACCCAGATTCAAATTAACTCAATTATAAAATAATAAGATAAGATTTGTGTGTTAGTTCTACTGCTGGCAGCACTTTCCCTTCCCTTTGCCATACTTTGTGGTTCTGTGTCATGCCTTAGGCACTTACACTTATCTTATTTGATATTGGCTGCTTGAGTACTCGTGTTATTATTATTGTTATTATTATTATTATTCTTGCTAACCCTTTTCTTGCAGTAGCTCGTCACCGGACAGCAGGTATGATTTCCTTGTTTAATTATTTAATATTCATTATATCACTTAGTTACATACTTTACTTCGCTTGGCTTGTCTTGTGAATGATAACCCTAAAAATGGAGTTTCAAACCCAAGTTGGTTCCTACTGGGGCACACATTGATGTGCTCCCCCTTATTTTTCAGGTAGCAGGCAGATGGGAAGCCTGGGAGACTTGAGAGTCTGGAGTAGGGGGTGTGGGGTAATTCAGGGAGTCGTATTGTACTCTGAGGTAGTGGAGTTAATAGCGCCTTTGTGAGGAGTAACCTGAGTTGAAGTTCACTTTGTATACTTCATCGGATGTTGTGTTGGCTTTATATATATATATGCATGTGGAAATTGTATATGTACTCCTGGTGATGTTGTAAAAATGGTTTGTAATCCTTGTTGTTATACATGGAGCAGTACAGGTACTATCCCAGCATGTGCGCAGTGGCCTGCCTTTACTTATTTAGTTTCCTCTTCCCCACTCTTTTTCTCTTCATCACCTCTGCTCTTCAGAATACCTCACAAAAAAAAATTATTACATGCCGGGTTTTCTGGGAAACGGGGCGTGACAGTTTTTGGTGGCCCATGCAGGTCACCGCACTGCGATGTGCGTAAGGATAGTACATGTAATGCTTCAATATTTGATTAGGATAGGTTAGGCCTAAGGTGGGTAGTGACCTTAGAGCCTTAAGTGATCCAACCTTAAACCCCTAACTAAGGAAGTCAGTGGATGAACTTCCTACAGTGTAGTATACTATAAAAGGATATTAGTTGGTATCAGTGTATACTGATATAATAATGAGAATACGCGTATAGGAATTCAGTTGTTGTGCTTGTATATTTGAATTGCATGCGTCGCATGCATACTTGTATTCAGTATCTATATGCGTACTTATATTCGAATAGTATGAACGTTGCATGTATGGATAGACGTGGGGGTGTATACTAGGTGGCCGAATACTTGAGTGCATGTATCCTACCTTTCTATAAAAGGACATGATACGGATATGTGAGACTGGTATGTGGTATATTTGCGAGACTTTGAGACATATGTGATGTATACGTGTTTGTTTGTGGATGTATATTGGTGGTACCTATAAGCTAATGGGAGTATGCCTTGTAGGTGTGTGAGTGGAGATGTGTCCATGAGAGATATAGGCGCATGTACGCATTTTCCTATCTTTTACCTTATGGTTGTGCCCTTTGTGGGGAGCGTACTAAGGTGCGTATATCTATCCTTGTGTGGATAGAGTGGTGGGTGTTCAAATGATCTTGTAGCTACCTGTGGGGAAGGAGCATGTGTGTGACTAGATATGAGCTTGTATGGGTAGGTGGTGTAGATATGGGTTGAAGTATTGGTGTATATACTGTCGCCCGTGTTGTATTGCTAATGTGTGGATTCCTAATGAGTTAGATTTGAATAACTGAGAGCATATGTGTGTGCTGCCTATGTGCATATAGGGATTGGTATATTGTTTTACTTAGGTATATGGTCGTGGGTGTATTATTACGTGAAGATAGGTGTTGTGTTTTGGCTATATATATATAGCGTGTACGTAGCGATATAGATAAGTGGTGGATGCACGGGAAGTATGAGTAATGCTCCAGGGTGTTTGGAGTAGATGGATCCTAAGATGGGTAGGGGTGCTTTAGACCTGTCCACCTAAGTTGAGACCCTAGCTCTATACCGTGCCTATCATGGGATAGTAATATATGTATGACGTATAATACATGTAGGATGTGATGCATATAAGGGCATGAGACCATAGAGTGTAGGTACGCATAGGATGATTGTGGGTTTGTGCGGTTAAGTGGAGTTACGGTATATGTATACAGGTCTGTGTATTTGCTTACCGGTAGAATGGTGTCTATAGGACCGTTTGGATGTATATGTGGTGTATGTGCCTTCCGTATATGATGGCATAAGGGGGACTGTGTATTGGTAAATGAGATACTTGTATGTGTGCATGTGTGTTGTAGAAAGCGTGATGTGATTGTGTAAATATGTTGCTATTATTGAACGTGTATTGATATCTGTCTTATGAGTGATTATATGTGTATGTAAGTGAATGATCTATATTCTGATAGGTGGGCATCAGTATGTGAATGTGTATGTACATGGGATGTGACTATCTACTGAATGTGTGGGAATATTGAAAAACACTTATTTGTGTATGGGCTGGTATGCTAGCAGAAATGTGGATACATTGGACGCTATGTATATAAGGGTATGAACAGCTACCGACTACCCGCTAGTGTGGTTTGAGTAGCTTGACTGTATAAGAGTGTAAGAGCATGAGTGCATGACATGTATGGCATGTGTGAAAGGGTGTGTGTGCCCATACATGGGAATGAATGTGCATGGTTGCATGAATCCTAATAGACATATGAAGGTCTGCGTGCTTACCTGCTATTAGAATAATAATCTGGTGTGTATCAGCCAATGTGTATTTGGCTGTGTGTAGACCTATGTATCTATATATGAAATTGATACGTATATCTCTGTATATACATAATAAGTAAGTGAATCTGAACTAGGTTAAATAGAGTGTTCATTTGGTGTATTGGTTGATGTGTGTATGTGAATATGTATTATAGTTGTATGAACTTCCCTTATATGTGTGATGTGTATATGTGTATGTGATGTGCATGGGAGTATATGTAATGATGTATATTTTGGATGAATGGATATACATAAATACTTATACTATTTTGTTTATTATCTGCCGATCTATCTATAGGGTTGTTATCCAGGTGTATCTCGGTGTGCCCTGGATAAAGGTATTCTTGTTTGTATGCATGCGTCTATGGGTATGTACCAAAGCCTGTGTGTATATAAATACATGTGCAATGTGAATGTAAATGTGATGGATAAGGAGTATATATATGTGTAATATATTTGATAAATGTAACTGCATGGAACTGTTGATATGTGTGGTTTGGACTGTGTGAAATTGGTTGCACACACACACACACACACACACACATATATATATATATATATATATATATATATATATATATATATATATATATACGTGCGTGTGTGGAGTGTGAATGGATATTTATAGTTATTTGACTATTTTGGTCGTATGTGCGTAGGATGTGTAAAGGTAGTTATGTATATACATATATTGCGTATGGAGTGGAACGTATTATGTTGTGCACTTTTGTGTGTACCGTGTGTGGTATATGTACCTATCTGTGTGAGGCAGTAGGTGCACTGCTATGTATATTCATTTCTAGTTATGATTGGGAATCTTACGTGACTTGATCATGTATGTGTTAAATATTGTGCGTATATAGGTATTTATGTGCCTGTGAATATGCGTAAGCCCTTGTGACTAAGTATTACGAGTGTAGAGATTTGGGGTACATACGGTGTGACACCTTGATAGTGACCCTGTTTATCAAGCAATGATGTGTAAATCAATGTGTATCGCTGGGTGTTTGTGCATGAATGTAGACGTATATGTATATATATAAAGAGATAGAATATAAATCGTTTATACGTGAATGTATTGTGATGTATGTGAAAGCATGCCATGTATGAAAAGCTTAGGTATTGTGAAGTGGATACGATGTGATGTCGTATGCACATGGATATGAGTAGTGATCTAAATACGTATAATAATACATGTAGAGACTTATTTATGGTGCGTAATGTGTATGCTAGTGTATGAAAACATGTGCCTAGATGTTTACGTGAAAGATATATGTGTATGTAAATGTGACGATGCATGTGGTGATAAGGATGTGTTTCTAGATGAGTAAGTGGATGTATCCGTGCCATGAGTGCGATGTGGATGTGTATGAATGATAGTAAAGCATATAGTGTACATAAGGTGGTATAGATATATATTCTGGTTTGTGCTTCGTGGGTAGAAGGACCATCATACCCAGCATACCCTTGGCAAGACTTACACCCTAGGAAGTCCGAGGACGGACTTCACTTTAAGGTGGGTAGGATGTCATGCCCTATTTTGCAATATACGTGTATTCTACTGAATACGCGTAGTATTCTACTTGCAATACATGCGTAGGCATGAAATAAACATAGATATCGATAAATGTAACTTAATGAAAGGAGAATTAGGCCGTAATACGTGACTAAGGAAAGTGAATGCGAAGTGTGAAAGCAGAGAAGCGTGAAAGACGTCATCGGTGCAAAACAACAGGAATGTGTTAGACGCGTGTGTGTGATGCGTGTATGTATGCATGGATGGGCATGGAAGTGTATAGGAGGAGCCATGCAAGTGTGAAAGGGGTCAGGGGTCAATGGCAACCCCCGTAAATTTTTAGAAAGGTCAGTGGCAAAACGGTCTTTTTGACTCAATTTGCTGTGCGTACATATATAAAGTGGTCGGTGCATAAAGTAATGTCACACTTGTAAATACTTGAATGTGTGAGGGGTAGTTTGGTCATTTAATAATTGGCATGGCTTATGGGATAAGTCATGGGAAATCATTCTAGAAACCTCTCCCTCTTTCTCTTCTTTTCTTTTCTTTTCTTCACTTTTCTTCTCCTTCCCTTTTCATTTTCCTTTCATTTCTTTTTCCCTAGAGGGCCGGCCACCCTAGCTCCATTTCCCCCTCCTTCTTCAACCCAAAAACCCTAATTCCTAATTCCAAAAAGAAGGTATTCAAGCTAGCTACAAGAGGGAAGAAGGTGGAGAAGAAAGAAAGGAGAAGAGAATAGGAATTTGAAGATTTGAGGTAGGAACTTACTTGGATTTGAAATTCAAACAATTAATTTTTGTTATTGAGTTTTTACAACATGTTTTATCTAATATGTGATTTAGATAGCCAATTATTACATAATATGGCTCAATTTCACCATTTTTCCTTGAAATTATTAGCAAAGACATCTCCTTTTTAGATCCAGAAATCTTGATGTCTGATGTTTCTTGGATTCTTGTTACTGTAGCTCGATTCATGTTTCAAAAAAAATATGAACATGTAGATCATGAAGTTCTACCCCAAAATCATATAAAATTTGATATAGTTTCAATTCAGGAATTGGGAGAAATAAATTCATCTTTACAGCATGTCTGTTTGAATTTCTGAGTTGACACAGTTCAGTAAAATTGTTATAACTACCTGCACAAATCTTGGAATTTTATGATTTTAGTCTTGTTGTAAAGATAACAAGTTTTTCTCAAAGTCTTATTTAAGTCTTATGTCGAAATTCTGGCTAGAAAATGCCCAAAATTGGATTTGAACACAGACCCAAAAATCTGTCTGAAAAACAGATTTGACACACTTCCCCAATTAATTCACTATAAATCACACACTTCATATTTGCCCATGAAATTTTATTTGTAGATCCAAAACAGATATATCTTCAACTTTCATTTATAAAGTTTTGTCAAATTCCCAAGATAAGTGTATGAAATATGTTGATCTTTGTGAATGTTCTTGCAATTTCAGCAAGCTGAATACTTTAAGTGCTATTCTTATTCATTAAATGTGGTTAATTGGCTTCCATTATTCTTGATTAATATTGTTGTTTGGTAAAATGAATGTTCATACTCCCGGCACATGAAAATTTTATTGAGTTGCTTTGATATAAATGACGCCCATCACGTGTTCGATGAAATGCCTCAATGAAGGCAAAATCCAATAAATTGAGTAACATGCATGTGATTGCATTGGGCTTGTGCCATGTTGATAAATGGTGAAGTTAGAGGCTTGAATGGCATGAATATAATGTAATTGTGAATGGGTGATGTGTTGTGATAGAGGGCATGTCACGTGAGTGCATGACCCTACATTTGATGATGGGCGGCTGAGGTGATATGTGCATACCCATGCCATCAAGACCCCTAACATGTCATTTATGATGTTAACCAATGAAATTGAATAATTCTCAGTCCTCTCTAATGAGGGTGAGTTAGCAAAGCCCGGGTTTTAGGTGGGGTTTGAGTAAATTGTGGATATGAGGCCTGGACTGTGAAGGTGGGAGATGATTATGTGATGTGTGGAGCTTACCCACTCGCCTTTACCGGGAGTAGAGGGGATACTTATACCCACTCGCCTTTACCGGGAGTGGAGGGGTCATACGGAGGTTGGGTTATATGTGGATAGTCTCACTCCTGCCAGGGACGGGGGAGGTGAGAGGCCCGGTGTTATACAGTGCACGTGTCCACTGCGCCGTGTGCTATATTCACCCCAAATTTGGGGTGAAGTCCAGGTCCTGGTATCACACAGTTTACCCAGATTCCAATTAACTCAATTATAAAATAATAAGATAAGATTTGTGTGTTAGTTCTACTGCTGGCAGCACTTTCCCTTCCCTTTGCCATACTTTGTGGTTCTGTGTCATGCCTCAGGCACTTACACTTATCTTATTTGATATTGGCTGCTTGAGTACTCGTGTTATTATTATTGTTATTATTATTATTATTCTTGCTAACCCTTTTCTTGCAGTAGCTCGTCACCGGACAGCGGGTATGATTTCCTTGTTTAATTATTTAATATTCATTATATCACTTAGTTACATACTTTACTTCGCTTGGCTTGTCTTGTGAATGATAACCCTAAAAATGGAGTTTCAAACCCAAGTTGGTCCCTACTGGGGCACACATTGATGTGCTCCCCCTTATTTTTCAGGTAGCAGGCAGATGGGAAGCCTGGGAGACTTGAGAGTCTGGAGTAGGGGGTGTGGGGTAATTCAGGGAGTCGTGTTGTGCTCTGAGGTAGTGGAGTTAATAGCACCTTTGTGAGGAGTAACCTGAGTTGAAGTTCACTTTGTATACTTCATCGGATGTTATGTTGGCTTTATATATATATGCATGTGGAAATTGTATATGTACTCCTGGTGATGTTGTAAAAATGGTTTGTAATCCTTGTTGTTATACATGGAGCAGTACAGGTACTATCCCAGCATGTGCGCAGTGGCCTGCCTTTGCTTATTTAGTTTCCTCTTCCCCACTCTTTTTCTCTTCATCACCTCTGCTCTTCAGAATACCTCACAAAAAAAAATTATTACATGCCGGGTATTCTGGGAAACGGGGCGTGACAAGCACATTGACCGGATCATAGTCCATTGAATGAATCCTGTCATTTTAATATGCGTGCCATAGACTAAAAAGCTTTTATTAACATCTAATTAATCCTATCAACTAATTGAATCCTTAAAATTCAAAATTTTAGGATTTGTTAAATAACTTTTATTAAGTCCTTATCAGCTATAAGGTTCACGTGCTATCCTAATCGATATTAGGATTTTAATAAATCATTTACATCACTTTAAAGTGTAGTCTTTTAGTGAGAATATTATAATAACGATTAAAATAATAATCATCGGTAAAGGACTACCCTAATCAGGAATTAGGTTTTAAAAGGTTGTAATGATTATTAAAACATATCATATCTTTTAAAATTCATCTTATAAATTTCAAATAGGTTTTAATGGCTAACATAAAAGGTTTCAACAATTATCACATAATGAAGCATGTCCATTAAAATATAATCTAACTTTATCAATTATAAAATTAGCATGCAATTATTAACCTAAATATCGCATAAAATATTTATAACTGTTTACAATCATCACATAATTATTAAGCATGCATCAACATATTAAAAAAATTTATCCTATAAATAATTAATGTGCAACTAAATTTAACACTTAAATTTAAAAGCATGATTTTAAAACTTAAAACAGTTTCATAAAAATTATCATATAATTTTTATTACATAAACTATGTTTAAAATCATCATAAAATTTTCATGTTTCAAAAAATAATTTTATCGCATAAAAGAATTTTAAAAAACATCTCAAATGAAAAACGGTTTCATTTTTAACAATATCGCATAGAGTTAAAATTTTTAGCATGCATTTAAAAAACATTCATTTTAAAAACGTAACATATTATTAAGCATGCATCAACACATTAAAAAAATTTATCCTATAAATAATTAATGTGCAACTAAATTTAACACTTAAATTTAAAAGCATGATTTTAAAACTTAAAACAGTTTCATAAAAATTATCATATAATTTTCATTACATAAACTATGTTTTAAAATCATCATAAAATTTCCATGTTTCAAAAAATAATTTTATCGCATAAAAGAATTTTAAAAAACATCTCAAATGAAAAACGGTCTCATTTTTAACAATATCGCATAAAGTTAAAATTTTAGCATGCATTTAAAAAGCATTCATTTTAAAAACGTCACAGTCCTATATCATCATGCAGACTAAGCTCAGATACCACTGTTGGGTTTTGATGGACCCTCAGGGCACAAATCTCTATGCCCGTCCTTAGTCGGACGAACAATAGAGGCAACAGAAAACTCAGCGGAAGAAAATCGTTAAACTTTTTAACGAAGCCCTAAGGAAAATCAAGACCCTTAGCCAGGATCTATGTCAACTTGAGCTGGATCTGCCTACCCCAAGAAGGATATAATCTATTGCGACAAAATTAACATGAAGCTTCTAAATTACATACCCGGAACCTTGCCTTGGTACAAGCAAGGTGTTATCGCACCGTCTTCTGAGCCGCTCCACGTCCCCCGTCGAACCGCTCCTTGAACCGCTCTGCGTCCCGAGACGAGCAATCCTCTTGTCGTTGAGCCAACCACGCACCGAAGAAAGTTTCACTCGAGTGTGAACCTTCGCCAAGATTTCGGATCGGATCCGAACCCCTTCGTGGCTTTGCTAGAGCCGTTCAGGAGTAAGGCAGAAATTATAGGGAGAAGAGAATATTTAATTTAAGCCTTGATCCGAGCATGATTCAACATTTTTGGGAGCCGCTCAGATCAAGAGCTTGGAACGAGTTTAGAGGAGGGGAGAAGGCCCCTATTTATATAGGCGGCTGACCCCTCCCCTTTACTCCACTTCTGATGTGGGACTAATGTTTTGGAATTAATAAATTCAAGTTAGTTTGCCTTTCATAAAGGCCAAACTTTCATGAGTTTTAACCCCCTCACCGTTGAGTTTCGATCTTGATACAACCTATCAAATCGAAGGACGCTGAACGGTGAATGCGTAGGAAAAAACGGCGAGTCAATCGGACGTTGTTTGACCCTTCAAACGTCGTCTCAAAGTTAGCCTAAAACCATTCAAAGATGGAAAATCCAGCCGTCATAAAAATCACGGGTTTCAAAAACCCTAACCATAAATTTCGTGCTTGGTTGGCCTTCATTTTCGCTGGGTTCAGCCCAACAGTTTGGGCTGACTTGTTTTGGCTCTAACTTGTGCATTTAGACTCCGTTTTTGATGCGGTTTGAA
Organism: Scilla litardierei; assembly: GCA_030789695.1. Taxonomy (NCBI): domain Eukaryota; kingdom Viridiplantae; phylum Streptophyta; class Magnoliopsida; order Asparagales; family Asparagaceae; genus Scilla; species Scilla litardierei. Next base: position 162,748,582 of record CM061137.1, on the reverse strand, counting down.
CCTACATTTAGAGCGGAACGATCCCGTCATCTAGGTAACTTTTTCAACGCGTTTATTATATTAAATATGATCTTAAATAATTTAAGACACATTTAACTCTTTTAGCATCACATGCAAAATAGTCCCCTATCTATTCTTAAAATATCATTTGCATCAGATACAAATGATCTGAGGGCATACATATTCCAATACAACCAAGAGTCCATCTCTTGCCACGGACGCTATCCGGGCGGACCATGCTCTGAATACTGTGCAATAATCTGTGATTTGTGAATTTGTCACCGGCTACTGTGATGGGTTGCTAGAACCCGCACGGTGACAACAAAGCCTGGACTAGTCGCTTCCGCACTTCTACTATTATAAGTTACCCCAAAACCCCAAGTGTTTGTGGTGTCTATCAAGTATATGTTTATTACGAGATGTTCCACAAGTTATTCCACAAGATGTACCACAGGATATTCCACAAGATGTACCACAAGATATTCCACAATGGTGTACTACAAGATATTCCACACAAGATAATGCATTTGACAATTCATGAGTTATATGCATGTCATGCAGCAATTGATGAGACAATTTAAACGTGAGCAATCATATAATAAGTGTATCCAAAGTCCATGCATGGTGTTTAATTGACAAGCAACATGGCGTTCCATATTTACTATGATAGTTAAATCAGGACCACTGATTGACTTACTTATTTAAAAAAGATGAGGATAAAGACAAGTCCAACAAAGATGTTGATTCCATGCTTCGAGCATGTGGTTTTCAATTAGTACACAGTTTACCCAAGTAGATGGTCGTATGCTACAACCATCTAAGTTGAAAGTTAGCGATGTCGTACGTTCAAGTCAAAGTCGCTCTGCAGTTGATTCGTTTCCTATTTAGTTAGGTCTTAAGCCATTTGTTCAGGTCAATAACTGTTCTGAGACTAGATGCCATGTCCTAAGTTCATACGAGTACACTATCTAAATTTCTAAAGTTAGAATTAAAGTGACTTACAGTTTCGAGGTTGTGGTAGTGAGCCTGGACTAGAAGTAGAGCTTCCAAAGGAGTTGGTGTACGAGAATCGTTACCTGCAAACACAAGAAATCATTAGTTAAAGACTACGCTAGTTTCTATCCATTTTTATTAACGTGTTCGTATTTTTATTATAGCTTAAAACTCGTCAAAATACGTACTAAATATTTTTAGATAGGATAGATGTGGGATAAATAATTTTACATAGGAAGAAAATATTTTTCTGATGCTTCTCAATATTTTATATAATTTTTAAAAGGGTTAAATCAATTATAAACTAAATATTTTAAATTAGAAAATAGTTATTGTAAATATTTGAAGATTTGTTTAAAGAAATATACCAGTCAAAATATTTCATATGACATGTTAAAATGTCCGTCTTAATTAGTATTACGACATATAAATTCATTGTACGTCAGTGTAAGTGGAAAACATAAGTTATTATTTGTAAGTGCAAACGTCGAAATAAAGTATTTGCTTTTAGAAAAATATTAAGGAAAATATACTCGTCCGATTGCGATGAAAGCAGTGCCAAAGTGTCCAGAAGGTCACGACTGATTTTCTGGACCTGGTCTGGTATTTTTCTGATGCCTATATGATTAATTATGAATTTAAGATCAGAAAACACATATACGATAATTATACATGTACATATTTAAATACAAATAAGTATATATGTATTCCTAAAAAAAATTGAAACTATTAACGTAACCTTTGAAAAGTCGTAACATAAAACCTAGGTATCGGATTGAGACGAAACTAGCGTTTACACGTTCGTGACGAAACGTGTGACCCTCTGGTGGTCTCCATTCAGCAATCCGATACTAATGTCAAAAAGATCATATTCATATATATCATATTATCTTATAAAGTATTATTACACTAACTCTTATACACTAACTTATAACTAATTACTTATAAAGTTTTATACTAATTTATATTAAAACTTAACTTGTTATATAAAAACAACTATGTTAATAAATTACATTTGCTACTAACATATTAAACTAATATAGGTTTATAAAGTACTAACTTATAAAATAACTTATATAATAACTTATATTAAAAACCTATATAATAAATTAACTTATTAACTTAAACTTATCATATAATAAAATCTCTTATCACCTTCTCACCTCTCAACTCTCTCTCCCCGATTTGTCTCTTCGTTCCTTTTTTTCTTCTCTTCGTCGCAGGGGAAAGGGATACGACGAGGGAGATCTGGTCGCGCGCGGCGGCAAGGGGTGGAGCAGGCGGGGTGACAGCTTGGAGGGGGCGACGGGCGGCAGCCATGAAGGCGGGGAGGCAGATCCGTGCGGGCGACGACGGGGGCGCACAGGGCGACGGATCGGTGCAGGTAGGCGGCGGGTCGATGCCTTGTTAGCAATACGTAATACGGGAAATATTCGGGACGTGAATAAAACGTGTTTAATTCGATCAATTTCAAAAGACGTTTGGTCAAACATTCGGTCAAATATGCGCAATACGGGAATAATACGTAAACGGGTTAAATCGTGTTTAATTCGTTAACCCGGATAAAAAACGCGACTAAAAATATGAATACTATCAAGATATCATTCATCCAAATGAACTTAAAAATCAACAATATCAATATAAAATAATAGTAAAATAAGTTCTATATTCATGATTTAAATTGTATTAATAGTTTTAACCAAAATGACATGATCATACTATTATATTCCATGTAGCATGCACTAAACCAAAGTATGATCATTAAATCATAGTTCAAAATGATTTAAAAGTGCCCCTAAAACGCGTTTAAAACGCATAAAATGCGTAATACGTGAATAAAACGCGTTTTGTTCGTCAACCTCTAAAAAAGCGCCTATTTTTCCGAATAATTCAATTGGACGGCCGTTTAATACGAGAACCATTTAAAACGGATTTTAAACATAAAAAACATAAAAATTCATGTTTTTTACTAACAAGGGGTCGGTGTGGGCGGGTCTCAGAGAGGCAGGGGAGCTGGGGAGAGGGTGGTTGCGGGTTCATTCGAAGGAGGGAGGAGGAAGCTTGGGCCGGAGGCGGATCTGGGGGAGGGCTCCGACTGCGGCTAGGGCAGGGCACACGGTGGAGGCGGCAGGTTGGCATGCGACAGCTAGGAGTACCAGGGGGAAGCTGAGTTTGTTGATTGGAGTGTGGGAAACTCGGGTTCATAGGCAGGGGATCGTTAACGGCAACTCGAAGAGAGGATTGGATGGGGCGATGCTCGATAGAGCTCAGCTCGGGGTTTCGTGTTGAGGGAGATGGCCATGGGGAATGAATAGGTGATCACCGGAGTTGGGGTGCCGAACAGGGAGCTCGGCTTGGCATGTACAGTGGCTGGGGGCTTGCGTGTAGCTTGAGAGAGGGTGATTGGAGGCGTGGCGGGCGGCATAGGTGGGGACGGTGGCGGGTGCCACCGGAAGCGGACGGGCGACGATGGCAAGGTCGGAGGAGCTTCGGAGGTGGTCGCCGGGAAGGAGGAGGTGACGGTGGAAAGGGTTGAGCTGTGAGTTGAGAGTAGGGATAGATGAATGAGTTGTTGGGTGAGTTCCCAGTAGCTTTAAAAAGTGCAAGCACATCTGAAGCCTTGTTAAATTTTTAGAGGTAGATGCAAAGGGGGTTGGCCTATGGAAATGAATGTGGGGGATTGAGATCCGATTATTTTGGATCTTACCAACTTAGGAGGCTACTTAACGGGGTGGGGTTAGGTTTAAAGTAATTAAGTAGGGTTAGGATAAATGTAAATGGGTAATTAGTAATTTGGGGCATAAAATTACCATTTTGCCCCCAAACCTAAACGTGTCCGAAAAATTATGAAATTAATACCACGGGTTCGTATCGTCGCGAAGATCACGAATACGAAGTCTGTTTTTTTAGCGACGAAAATAATTAGAAAAAAATCATTTACTCTGGAATCATTTGAAATCGTTTTGAACACTGAAAATCGTGCACCACCAAAACATGTCGTTACAACAACTTAGAGGAAATAGAACTAGTGGACAATTGTAGTTAGAATGACATGGGGTTATGGGAACTCGTAATTAAAGTTTGAAAGAATGACGAAGAGTACGCTCATTGACAGAATTGAATGACTTGACTAGGTTCCTTCGATGATATCTTGGACCAATAAATTTAGGGCACAGGCGAGCTCGCCTGTGAAACCCAAGTTGTTCTTTAGCCTACTCTTTCCCTTTACATTATGAGTATAATAAAAAGATTGGAATGCTTTAGTTAGATAGGTTCAGTCTAGTGTTTATTGCTATTGGCTTGTTCAGGATTAGAGATGCATGAAAGTTAAAATTGTTGTTTATTGTAAATATCGTTTACTTTATCCTTTCAAATGTTTTCTCAATAGAGACTGAACCAGAGTACAAGGAGGCTCCAGCTTTTAAGGAGTCCGAATTCACAGTGGAGAGCGCTGATTTCTGAGACGAGGATTAGTAAGGAGAGTGTTTTTCTATTGTTTAGTTGCTTTCTTTATTGTTGAGAAATAAAGACTAGTAGTTTCCATTTTGTTATGCATTTGTACTCTTTTCGAAGGATGAATAAAGATATTACTCTTATGAAATTCTCTGTTTGCTATATGTTGGTTTCGCTGTAACTTTGCAGGACCTGTACAAATAATGAAAAAGTAATGGTACCCAGAAATGGGGCATTACAAATGCACATGCACTTATTGAAGAACAAGTTCACAGAACGACTTGTCGAGAAGCTTCTGTACTGTTACCATACTCTATATGTCAAACAGAATGCTCTCAAGTGATAGTATGTGCATCATTGTCCTTCGACCAGATATGTGCTAAAGGACCTTGCATGTGGAAGATTATACTTGGGCAATTATCGAACATTAGCGTTACAGGTGATGTGTAGATACCTGTTGGGTATGGAAGGAGGCATGCAAAGGAAGTGGCCATCTACCGAGATTTATTTCCTGTGGTATGTAAGGTTATTGTCGCAATAGACTGATCCATAGTAAATCACTGGCCAATGTGGAAGATGAACTTGTTAATGAGTTAACAAGTGTCATCCAACCAATAACTCTAACATCGCATTTGACTCTATGGATTAAGGTGTAATTGGGTCTGACACTAAACCGTACCATAGACACCCTAGTGACATAGTTTTGACGAATGAACTGGACTTCTTGGAATCTATCATTTGTAAGGCCCAGATTATCTCGGAGAGATTCCAGTCTCATACCAATTAGATTATGACGGTTCTAAAATGGGTGTCAGCTTGCTCAGCTAGGGCCACTACTGATCGATGCAACGATGTAATCGTGTCACTACTGAAGTAGGAATCATGATATTAGAGTCTAACATAGATGATGACACTCCATGAAAAGCGAAAGAAGAAACTTTAAGTATATGTGATATACAAGGGCAAGATCACAAGTGTTGTGATTAGCTGGAAGAAAGAAGATGAAACAGTCAAACTACTCGGCATGTCGATCCTCCTGCCGAACCATCAACCACTACCTCGGCGTTGCACACAAATTTTGGTCATTGCGAAGGCCGAGCCGATCACGAACGATCTAACAATACCCGTGGTTCTCAGTTTGGCGGTCAACATGCGACTCACGTTGGCCAAAGATCACTCGCCCATGCTCCTGGATCAGTCGCCAATCGACGACAAGTTCCCATAGATTCCTCTGGTCATCGTATTCCCTGTCAACTGTGTGGCAAAGACAACCATCACACACTTAACTGATACAGGCTCGATGCGCACACCAATAGGTCGGAAGCATATGTCACTCAACCCACCTCTTCTACAGCCTGTAGGCACAAATTCGTACCTTGATAGTGGTGCTACTAATCATATTACCAATGATCAATCTCAACTGGAAACAATGATGACATATGACGGTAACCGACAAATCTTTGTTGGCACTGGTGCAAGTGCAAAAATTTCCAACATTGGATCCTCTCTACCTTCTCTAACTTCTACCCTACATCTCAATAATGTTTTGCATGCACCCAAATTTTCCAAGAATCTAATGTTCGTGTACAAATTTACGCGCAATTGCATCATGAACAATAAAATTAGAGGATAAGAATTGAATGATGCAATTATTGCACCCGTTCAAGGTCTGAGTAGGCAAAAACTGGTCGAACCATTCTTCAAGGTCCGAGTAGGCAAAAACTGGTCGAACCATTCTTCAAGGTCCGAGTAGACATGGTCTCTCCCCCCTTCTCTCTAACCCTAGTTCCCTCTCTGCTTCATGTTGTTTGAGTTCTCTCTGACATGCCCCCTTGATCATCCAGCTCATCCTACCGTATCCAGAGTCGCCTCCAATCTGTCACTAAAGCTGTCATCACATAAAACTTGCTCTCAATGTACCATGAGCAAAAGTCACAAATTACCATTTTCTTTGTCTAAACCCAGAGCAGATTCTCCTCTTTCTTTAGTTCATTCTGATGTATGTGGCCTGGCTTTTATTTTGTCTAATAAAGGTTTCCATTATTATGTATGTTTCATTGACAATTACTTTCGTCATGTTGGCTATATCCTCTATATCAAAAATCCGATGTGTTTGCTGCCTTTCAGACCTTTCAAACCATGGCTGAACGGAAGTTTAATGCAAAAAAATAAAAAATTTCCGATCCGATGGCGTGGGAGAATTTTGCACTCATCAATTTTCCTCCCTCTTTCGCCAACTTATGATCGTACATCAAACATCAGCCCCATACACACCAAAACAAAATGGTGTCACTGAAAGAAAACATCGACACATCATCGATACAACAATTGCTCTTCTCTTAACAGCTTCCATGCCAAAGAGATATTGGCCTGATGCGGCAAAGACGACAGTGTACCTCATCAACAGGCTTCCATCGGCCACTCTCAACAATAAGTCACCATTTGAGATTCTCCATCAAAGGCTACATAATTACAAATTGTTCTGAACCTTTAGCTGCCTTTACTATCCATGTCTTCGGTCATATGAGCACAATAAGCTTGAAGCTCACTCACAACAATGTGTATTCATTGGATATATTGACCATATGAAATCTTACAATTGCATGGACCTCTCCATGCAAAAGGTATACATCAGTCGACATGTACAGTTCGAAGAGATGATCTTTCCCTTTTCCAAAAACCCATCAACACATACTAATACTCCTATTATCCCAAACTCTCTGAGTCATCCCATAAGTCCACCAACTCATTTATCGCCTCCCACGACCTATTCTATCCCACCAAGCTCTCTGAGCCATAATCCGAGCCAAAAGCACCAAAACCCACAAAATCTACTTACTGCCCATCCTCTCCCCGCACTATTTCCTACACCAAGCAATCCTTCAATGCCTCCGAGTCAAAAACCCATCTTACCCGACTACACCTCTATCCTAACCAACCTATTCTCTGCCTATGTCGATTAATCTTTTCCCACCTGCTCAACCTACCAATCATACATTGGCGACTCATCATCCGACCTCTCACCCTGGCGACTATCTCCCACTGCTCACGGTCGATCCTACAGTGCCAACCTCAACAGCTCATCCATCACCGACTCATCCTATGATAACTCGCTCTAAGGTTGGTATCACCAAACCCCGCCAACCACTAAATCTTCACACTCATATCTATACGGAGAGCCTCTCTCTTACAAATCGGTCGCAAAAACACCAGAATGGGTCACTGCAATGCAAGAGGAATATAATGCTCTTCGCCAGCAAGAAACGTGGGATCTTGTTCCTCCTCCTCCCTCAGCCAATGTTATTGGCAATAAATGGGTGTACCGAATCAAGCAGAATGCCGACGGCTCCATTGCTCGATACAAAGCTCGGCATGTAGCCAAGGGCTACCATCAGAAAGAAGGCGTTGATTATTCCGAGACATTCAGCCCGATGGTAAAACATGGCACCATCCACCTGCTCATCACTATTGCTCTCCACTTTGGTTAGCCTATCAGGCAACTAAATGTCTCTAATGCCTTTCTACTTGGCAACATTGATGAAGACATCTACATGGCACAACCTCAGGGCTTCGAAGATCGCTCTCTCCCACACCATGTCTGCAAGCTTCGAAAAGCCTTGTACGGCCTCAAGCAAGCACCTCGGCAGTGGTACGCTCTCTTCTCTCAGTTCCTCCAAACTCACGGATTTCTTCTGAGTATTGCTGACTCCTCGCTATTCGTCCGAACCAACGACGACCATAAGACAGTCATTCTTCTTTATGTCGACGACATCCTCATCACGGGCTCTTCCTCCAGTTTCGTTCGATAATTTATTGGGGAGTTGGCAGAGAATTCACGTTGAAAGATCTCGGCGACTTATCTTACTTCTTAGGGGTAGAGATCCAATGCGGCTCGCATAGCTGCTTCATCCAACAATCCAAATACACAAAGGAACTCCTTCAAAAGGATGTCCTCGCCAACTGTAAGCCAAGCCAAACTCACGTCGCTTCAAATCGACCCCTTAGCAACTCAGATCCTATTCTCGATGATGGCTCCTACTATCTTAGTTTGGTCAGTGCCCTGCAATATCTTACATTGACCTGACCCGACATATCGTTCGTTGTGAATCAGGTGTGTCAATTCATCCATGCACCGCATGCTTCCCATCTCACTGCTGCAACGCGAATCCTTCGCAATCTTCAAGGCACACCAACTCATGGCATTCTTCTTCGTCCGAGCACTCTTTCACTCGTCGCCTTTTCTGATGCTGATTGGGCTGGAAACCCGACTGATCGACGATCTATCAATGGGTTCTGTGTCTTTCTTGGGAAGAACATAATCACATGGAGGGCTAAGAAGCAATCATCCATTGCTCACAACTCGACATAGTCTGAATACTGGTCTCTTTCTCTTACTGCTAAAGAGATTATCTGGCTACAATGTCTACTGTGTGATCTACATGTTCCTTTCCAAGATAAGCCACTTATCTGGTGTGATAACAAATCAGCTATCTTTCTCTCCCCCAATCCGGTGTTTCACTCCAAAACCAAACACTTCACGGTGGACTACCACTTCATCAGAGAGCAAACTACATCGGACAATATTCAAGTGCGACACATCTCCACCGAAGACAACCATGCAGACATCTTTACCAAGAGTCTCCCAGCAGATCGTTTTGAACTTTTACAGGTCAAACTGTTCGTCATCTCTGCCGATCAGTTTGCTATGGCGTATAAGGAAAGCAGACTAAATTCTCCCAAACCCGGGATCACATCAAAGTCATTCAATGCTGATTGTGACCCGATACAACGTAACATATGTTGTAAAGATTATAAGGAAAGTGGACCAAATCCCCCCAAGACCAGGATCACATCAATGGCATTCACTGCTTATTGTGACCCGATACAACATACCACATGTTGTAAAGATTACAAGGAAAGTAAACGAAATTCCCCAAAGACCGGGATCACATCAATGGCATTCAATACTGATTGTGTCACGATACAACGAACCACGTCTTGTAAAGATCGGCGGTTATTAGTTACCAAACAATCAGAATTCATATACAATCAGAATTCTTATCGTCATGTAGATTACTATTATAATGAGTTGTGCATTAAACCTATCAATACACTCATCTACTTTTTTGCATAACCTTAAGAACCCTCATGTTCATATGACCTTACGTCTTGCATGAAGATCAACATAGTCCCAAATGTGGCTCACCTTCATAGATTCCTACTCTATGTTCACGATATCTTACTATCTATTATACAATTCACGAACTTTGTTCTACGTGGCAGTTTTGTCTCACGTGGCAGCTTTGTCCCAGTCATATTTTTGGTTGCTGACTGGGACAGCACGTGTGGGTTGGGTGTGGTTCTGGACTTGGGTTTGGGATGGGTTTTTGATGTTTTTTTTGCGTTTTAGTCCTTGTTTTTTCTTTTTTTGCCCCCGGCCCCCCTCACACACACACAACCACGCTTTTTTCACTTTGACGACCTCTTCTTTCCGCATTTGCGCTCGGGTGACGACTGCCTCCGTGCCCTCTGGACACGGGTTATGACTAGTTCCTTAATATTTGGGCCAGAAAGAGCTTCCCTTTCAAAAGGCGGTTCCTTTAGCTGAGATGCCTCTGAATGGATTTCCCCTTCAATCCCGTATTGACGATAGAGAATCTTGTCATGTTGGCTACTTCGACGTTCTTATGATTACTACATATGCTTTGGTCCATGATCAACAAATTATTTACTCTCACCATCCATAAGATATACAGTATGAAGGAAGCCTCGTCACAAGCTCAAATAAATCCAAATTTTAGTTCTTTACGACCTTGCGAGCGAATTAATCTTTAAGGAAAATGGTGTCGGGCTAGTCGGGCTTGTTGGGCCTTGGGCCTTGTTGGACTTGGCGAGGCATAGCTGAAAACACTAACACCCTCCTGTGGAAAAGAGCACAGTAACTTAACGCAAACTGGATTTTAAGCACATACTTCTTGTCCCCCTAAAAAAGCATTGAAGCTAAAAATAATCAATATTTTGTAGTTGCAAAACAATTTACATACAGATCTATCATTAACTACAATATCGATCATTTCATAGACATTGACCGTATCATTTCATCATAATAAAGGTATTGCGATACATGCTGCTTTTATGACATCTACACAACTAGTATCTCTTGGGACCTCTGCTTCCAAATTTCAACGCTTTCCACTTCGACCTGCAAATTAGCGGGAGCTGCCATTAGCCATTAGACATCTATCTGACACAGAAATTATGTCTTGAGGATGATAACTTCGATAAGCCTGGAACTAGCTTGCGTAAGAAATACAACGATGTACATAACAATTACAGCGTCGCAAGAGAAGATTCAAGATCCCCATGTCGTGCATCAAAATACGAACCAAGACACAGAATTATTGAGTATAAAAGTCCAATGCATCGCAAAACAATTCAATAAATCTACTGCACTCTATTTATTCATTTCGCATAAATTCTTGTTTGCATTATATTGGTAAGCTGAAGGCTCAAGGTATGAAATAAACCTAAACATACTGCAAGGTGACTTGTCGGAAAGTAAAATAAGAAACTACTTTTACCCGGCCATATTATATGGCATAATATTTTTCGAGGAAGAAGAAGAAATTAAATCCAGATCCCATTCATAAGTAATATTTATAAATAAAGCCGCTTCTCTTGCTGACGATAAAAGAAACACCAGTTTAATCTTGGGTCGAAATAATACAAAATGATATACCAAATATGCAAAACATGAGAAGGAACTGGAGCTTGGCATAATATTAATTTCCCCTATATTAGTCGTTATATGCGTATTCTCAATGGTTCATGGCATAGGAAACAATCTTATTAAAGCATATATAAAGAACTACAGCCTACTTGAACTTAAACTATAAATAAACAGCAACTGGTCATGAATACAATGAGATGCCTAAAACTACAGATGAATATAGGAATATACCTGATAAGGTTTATTCCTCCATTCGAACACGCATCCTCGTGCTTCCAAGTGTTTAAGAAGAGGTTTAGAAATTAAGGATTTAAACGACGAGTGAAGCTTCACTTTTGTTAAGCCACAGCACGCCAATAGAGCAGCTGCCAAACCATTCGCGGTAAGTCCCTTCACATGTAATATTGTCATATTCTGTAGGCAGCTAATGCTAGACAATGCCAAGAGCCCTACATCTGTTATGGAGCAATATGACAAGTTGATCTGAGGCAAGACAAAAAAGGCATTATTTTACTATGTTTTTTGCAATTGTAACATAGCGGGGAGAATTGATATATGTGATAAGCACCTGGCGTAGATTTTGGGAGAAACAAGCAAGTGGAAGCATTCCGGCATCATTGATATCATAGCACTTCTTGATGTCAAGTGTAACGAGTTTTCTACATCCCGCTGCAATGGCAGAGAGACCGGCAGATGAAACCTGAGGACACCCTCGAATCTCTAGTGTGTTCAGCATCGAGCATTTTGATAATGAAATTAAAGCAGCATTGGTGATTTTTGTACAATAAGCCAGATTTATTATCTGCAACATTGGGCAGCCACGAGCTATTGCCGCAACACCAGCATCTGATATTCCCACAGACCTGATAGAAATTAACGTAAATGTATTAAGGCTCAAACATTGTCATATCGATAGAGTAATGATCCATAAACAGAAATAGTCTACTAAGATGTGACCAATTTGTTTGTGATAATCTATGAAGTATGAACAACTAGGAAAAACAGGGCATTCTCAAACCAGATGTTGGAGTACAATCAGTATCAACTCAGCATATCTCTTGATTTATGGACAGCGATAGGATATTATCGGTTTACTTATACCCATAACCAACAATGATATACATCCCCAAACTTTTAAAGCTGGAGATTGTACACAACAATTTGTTATCATCACTAACTGTTAACACTGAATATGAAGAATAACGTTATTTGTTCTTTGTGCATCGTAATTCAATCTGAATTGTAAATTGTTGCTCACATTATGACTAGACTAATGATAGAATGATAGGCAGTACAGAAGATAACAAACCTGTACAAATCAAGTTCACAAAGCTTTGAGCAACAGTTTCCAACATGAATGAGACTGTCATCATTAATGTTCAAGCTTATGCCAATTTTTAAGCTGGTAAGGTTGTGACATCCTGAAATGGCCTGAAGACCTGCACATATAAAGCATAATTAGTCAAGAAATCTTGGATAATAGAATACTGACAATGTAAAACTGCATACCTTCATTGTCCAAATCATTGTCCGTAAGGTCAAGTTCCTCCAAGAGACGGCAATGCTGTCCAATCAGTGCCAACCCATCCCTGGAGACCTGACTACATGATTCCATCCTTAAAAATGTGAGCGAACAGCATGAGCTAGTGATGCTGGCCACAGAGATATCAGTAATCATGCGACAGCATGTGACGTCTAACTTCACCAAATCCTTGTGTTTCTCCACGATCAAAGACAGTCCTTCATCTGTCACGCCTGAGCACTTACTTAAACTCAATTCCTTTAAAGATATGCAAGAGCTTCCTATGGATTTCAATCCAGAAGTTGTAACATGACACCCATCTAATTTGATACTTTGTAGCTTGGGGAGGTTCTGTAAGCTGCTAGCTAAAGAAGGTGTAGCCTGCATCATCAAACTGAAATTCAGATCATGGGAACTAATGAGATAGTTATGATGACTGAGTTTGCTAGGAGATTTACAGGAGAGTAGTATGACAGAATTAGTTGGCGTAAACCTATGGCTCCATTTAATATCGAAGTCAATCCATCCTGACTTCTGTGCTGGCAATCCGACATATTAAGTACCTATCATGAGAAATTCAGGTAGCTGTATGAGTTCTTGAAAATTTAAGAGTAACCCCCCCCCCCCCCCCCCACACACACACACACACACACACACACACACACACACACAAAACACACACACAAAAAAAAAATGTAAACTCAGTGCAAAACTGTAAATTTGAGTTATAGAATTTGATGGCATGGTATTTTCTTTATTGGAATGACATGGGTAATCTTCAGTTTAGATAATTAATCTGTGATGGCCCAAACTTGTCGTTTGTATCATAATCGCATTAGACAATTTATACTGTAAATTCTCTGGTGGCCTAAAGTTTTTTCATGTACAGCATTCAATCTGAGGATTTTCGCTTATTGAAATGCATTATATCATTCATGCTACTAACTAGAAAACTATTGTAATCCATTGTGCAAGATATTATGCTAAAAGAATTTGAAGAACCTCAACAAAGGAATATTTAACCCTAAACTTTGCCGCGACATCCACAGTCTTCATTTTCCACTGTGGATGTAGAGAAATAAGGAAACATCATATGATATATAGAAGTTCTTCAAAAGTGAAGGTTAGTGAGCTAACCAACTCAAATGTCTAGCCTAGCAAGTTGGAATAAACAAACTACAAGAAAAAGAAAAAAAACAGAATTATGTCTCAAAAATGTCACTGGAATTCATTAAGGATAGCCATCAAAATAGTGAATGTTAAGTGACGTTATTTCGTTAGCATAACTTTGTACCTCCAGAGACTTGCATCCTTGTCTAAGAGTAACAAAGCCATCATCAATACCATTGCATCCAACTAGAGATAACTCTTCAATGTATGGTAGCTGTAAGATTGCTGGAAGGCATTTCTTTGTGATCTGCAGAATGAATAAATAAATGGGTAAATAAACAAAATCCAGTTGTGACCTCGGATTAAAAAAGCACAAGCAAATGTGAAAAAAAAATCTGAACTGTATCACATAAACAACTGAAGACCAGGGATTTCAAGTATTTTTAATAAAATCTAACGTTCGTTCTTTCCTGCACATTTAAAATTAAGCACAGCAACCCCTCACTCCCACCCCCACACAAACAAAATTAAAAAAAATCAAAAGAATAAAGATAAATAAAAACAAATAAAATAAAAAATAAAAAATTGGGGACGTTTTTTACATAATGCCACATGTGTAACTTTTTTAGCCAGACTTAAGTATAGGATTTCTGGTCATATGACATAATTCTTTCTAATTAGCTAAAGTTATCTATCTAGTGCAATCCATGGACTCTTATGCTGGGTAGCCATGTAGTGTCAGATGATACAGATGTATGAAGCATGGTAGTTCTGTTGGGTGCTTACATTTTTTGGTGTCTGTGTGTTGTGTGGAGTTGTTGCCATGCCTATGCATTATAATTTACAGCAAACTACCAGGGTTCCATAACTTGATATTAGAAATCATGTAAAGCTTCATGAATCCGATGAACTTAATTGCTTTATAAACCAAATATAGACATGTAAGATGATATTAAAAAGGAACCAATAAGATAATTTGGACAAAATTGACATAACGAGGGAAGTGCATATCTGTGATGACTAATCTTGCTCTTGCTTCTTTTATATTAAGTTATTTTAAACACACCCACACCCACACCGTCTAATTAATGGATGAGGTCAGTATGATCCCGCCCAGAATGCTTTACGAAAAGAATGATATGACAATCATCAGTGTCTTAAATTATAAATATGTTATGGATTTAAACATATTCTCTGTGCTTAATTGACTCCTCTAACATATTTTCATCAAAAAATGTAATGTATTAGCATTTCTGATTGATGTGGCATCAGAAATCAAAACCATAAGAGTCTCTCTTCTGTACTTTTTTATTATATTTTAAACCATTAGTGAATGTACTTTCCTAGTTGTTAGGCCATAGACAACCAGTTGAATCAGTTGCTGTTTGCTCTACTGATCATTGGAGCGGAATCCTTGCTCCCATCGCATGGGACCCCCACATGACTCGCCTTTTGTTTCTATTAATAACTAGTGCTAACATTACCACCACCACCATCACCAACAATTGTTATAACAAACATTTGTTGTTATTGTTGCTATCATTATTACTACTATTCTTACTCTTGTTATTATTACAATGAATACTGTTGAATGATAGATGTGAGCTCTATGTAGGAGTGTAGACGAGTCAAATTCGATAATCTAGAGCTTATTTAGCCTAATTGAGACATCAACTCATGCCCAGCATCATCATCATCATCATTTCAGCTTGAGAATCAATGCTAAGACTTCCTTAAGGTAGAAAATTTGATACTTATATAACCTGAGATTCCTGTTCTGCTCTATAAAAAGCACTATAAAAAGCACTGATTTAAATATCGACCGATACAACCGATAAATCGGTATTTGGCCTCAAACGATACGATATGCCTTTATTTATCAGTTTTAAAAAACTGGCACAATATCAACTAATATCAGATGTATCAGTCGATATATTTGGCCGATATCGGTTGAAATGTATTTTTTTTAAATAAGTTGTAATTTTATTATTACAAACTTATAATTATTATAATATTCTAATAGATACACTACTAACATAATATTACCATTCGAAAGAAAGTTTAATTCGTAAGAATATTCAATCATATCAATGTAGTGAATTTAAAAAAATATTTAACTAAATCCCATCTTACGTTTATATTTAACTTTTCTTATTTTACTTTAGCATGTCCTTGATCTTTCATGTGTTTCTAGCAAGTAAGGCATGTTAAAAATTACATTCATCCAATAACACGTAATTAAAAGATTAATTGATTAGATGCAACTATGAGATAAGCCATTCTTGCTATTAAAATCATATTATATTTTTAATTTTATTGAGTTACATAATATGTTAATGACTACTTTTAGTGTGTCATTATCATGTTACTTGATTATATTGATGCTTTTTCATGATAAAAGTAAATATGGTTATATAAGGCTGTTATAAGAACAATTTAATTATTAAGAGTTGTATATTTATAATGTTCAATATGAGCAACCTGATATTGACGTGTATCCCCAATATATCTTTCGATACCCGCTATTTGATATGAAAATTGGCTATTCGATACTATTCGGATATCTAATATTTAAAATATTGATAAGAAATGTGATCTTGACAGGCTATTACTTGGTAAAAAGTGTGATCATGCACAATGTGATCTAGCATAACGTGATCAAGATGAACAAATGGATTGTGCATAACGTGAACTATTATTACACCATGTGCTACCTATTGTAAATATGTATCTACACAGTCATTGTAGATATATATATATATATAGGATTTAATATAAAAAACGGCCACCTGATCCAATGGATCATGTCTTAAGACACAAAAAAGGTGGAAAATACAAGCCCCACATGGGCATGTACTCGCTGGGTCACACCCTTTTGTGTCTTGTATTTGATCTATTGGCCAGGTGCCACCTGCTCTACATTAATCCCATATATATATATATATATATATATACACACACTAGTCATAACTCGTGCCCGTAGGCACGATTCATTTAAGATTTTCTCCGCGAAATCTTTATTCCCCAAAAATTATTTCCACAGTCAAAATTTAAAAGAACAAATTAGTGTAAAAATATTTTGCGGCATGGACACATTCGACGTGGGCGTCTTCGGCGCGGAATAACAAATACGGCGCGGGCGCCTTTGGCACGGAACAAAAAATTCGACGCGGAACAACGCGTGAGTGACTTCGGCGCAGAATAACAAATTTGGCACGGACGCCTTCGGCGCAGAACAACAAATTCGACGTCGAACAACAAATTCGGCACGGGCGCCTTCGGCGCGGAACAACAAAAGCGTAAAAAAATTTAGCGGGCGACGGGCGCCTTCGGCGCGGAACAACAAAAGCGTAAAAAAATTTAGCGGGCGACGGGCGCCTTCGGCGCGGGAGCATTCGGAACTACAAACCTCAGTGTATTTTTACGCTAATTTGTTGTTCCGCTAAATTTTTTATTTTGTTTAATTTAATGGATCGTGTTTCTCTACAATCTTTTCCAAAGCACTTTTAATTTAAAAGTTTAGGTTTCCAATGCATTTTTCCCCCCAAATACAATCTTTTCCAAGGCACTTCTAATTTCAAAGTTTAGGTTCCCAATGCACTTTCCCCAAATTTAATCTCCACAATCTTTCCCAAGACACTTCTAATTTCAAAGTTTTGGTTTCCAAGACACTTTTCCCACCAAAATTTAAGTTTTTCCACTAAAAATTTCACAAAATCCAATCTCAACCATTGATTTACCAAGATCAAATCTCGACCACTCTTTATCTTGTCCTAGTCAGCCCTAGAATTCAAAAAACGTTGTCAAATGTATAATAGATAATAAAAATGTATATACGCTGACAGCATATGAAAAATTCTTGCGCTGCAATATATATTATTTTTTGTGCTTTTTAAATTTTTTTGTATGTGATCTTCACATCATGGATGATCAGCATACCAAAAATCAAGTGAATTTTTATTATTTGCCCTTACATCGGAGTGTCACAAATTCAACAATTTTAGAACAGAATTTTTGGTAACGAGTTGATTGAGTATCAAATCACCTACGATTCACTTAATATTTAGGGTTATAAGATTTTGAAACGTGTATACCAATATCAAAAAAATTAAAAATTTTAAACCATAGAACTGTCATCTGCATAAAAAAATTTCTATACTTGGAGCACATTTTTATTAACCTTATATATATAAGAAGATATTAAAGGGCGTCGGATTTTTCTTAGTTGCAGCTAATGTGTCAGCCTCTTACTGGATAGAGAAAAAAAGGTACTACATCGTACATGAGAGAGATCTCTCATTTCATATTATACACATTATGTGTGTGGCTAATATTTTCAATATATGGCTTGTACAAATTCCAGCCACCCTTTTCCTCCCATGTACATGTAAATATACATGCATGTGCACGTGCATGTACATGTACACATAATTTAAACAATATTTGGAAAATAAATGACAATAATCTAGCATATATTAGATTGAAAACATGTTTAATAAGTATTTAACAAGCTAATATATCTTTTATTTAAGAGATGCGAATAATGCTAATCAGTTGCCACAAGAGAGATTCTTCTTGTGCACCAAAAAAAGTCCATTTTATCATCCTTGATTGGACGATTGGCACCATTCGTTTTAATCTACATGCTTTCAAACATCAACACTTCAAATTTCATGTGCTCTTTATGCTATTTAGCCATGATTTTAGGGGTGAAATGCTCCTTCATTATGAATTGGCTAAATTTTGACCATTTGATGCAACTTCAAATAGTATGGAAATCATGATATTTGGCGTACCTAAGTTTGAGTATATGGATAACAATGAAGATGGATGATTGTTAAATCAATGAGTGAGAATGGATATTTTGGCTAACATAATGAGAAAATTTTCTTACATGAACAGACCCAATATTCTCTAAGGAGAAAAGTAGTTTAACAAAACATGTAAGACATAAAAATAAAGTTATTTTACCAACTACAAACGGTTGCTAGGGGCTGACTCTTTAATCGATGAGGCAATTATCGAACTCTATTTTACTTTGGACAAAATATAAGCAAAGGGCTCGTTAGACAACCAATGTTGAGGTGGGGTTAAGCCTTAACCCCATCCAAACACACCAATTTGAACTGGGGTTAGCTAAGGCTGGGGTTGCCTCGAAAGCCCTAAAACCACCTCAAACCCCCTTCAAACCACCTTTGGTAGCAACTCTTACCAACCCTAGCTCCAAAGCAAGGGTTGGAGAAGTAGCTGGAGTTGGCACGCCATCCGAAAGGTCCCTTCAACCCCACCACTGTTCATCACACAAAAACCCCAGACCCCATGGACCATGAGCCTAACCCCAACTACCAAACGGGGAAGAGAACCTCCAAAAACTATATTTTTACAGAAAATGCTTCATGTAATTTGCTCGTTCTAGCATTCACACATACTACAAAAAGTTTCTATCTCAAAAATTGTGTGGTTACTCAAGCCAGGTACTCAGAGAGTACTTTGGAGCATTATGTTTAAGAGGTACGCTTACCGGCAAGTACGAAACATCCAAACTCCGGAGCTCCCTACACTTCACGGCCACCAACCGCACCCCCAAATCCGTCACATTCACGCACCCCTTCATACCCAAAACCCTCAACTTTGAGCACCCAACCGCCACGCAACCCACCCCCAAATCCGTCAACCCTCTCCACCTCCCCATTCCCAACCTCTCCAAATTCCTTGCTTTACCGACCACCACCGCCTCACGATCCCCAAATTCAGTCCGATTAGACAAATCGATTTCCGCCAACATCTGGCAATTAGAGACCATCTCTTCCAGCCCTCTGTATGAGAAGTTCTTGGATCTTGAGAGATTGACGGATTTGAGTGTAGAATGGAGGGCGTGGGCGATGAGGGTGAGGTCACCGTCGGTGAGGGAAGGGCAGCGGGTTAGGTCAAGATGGGAGAGGGAAGGGTAGCGTGCGAGGGCGGTTGGGAGGAGGGGTGAGCGAAGAGGGGTGAGTGACCGGCGGTGACGGGACTCGAGGGAGCGGAATGTTCTCGAAACTAGGGAGAAGGACTTTTTGGTGGGCGGGTCGGGGTTTAGGTGGTCGAGGATGAGGAAGATGAGGTCGTCGGTGAGGGAGGAGAACGGGTTGGTGGGTTCGGGTTCGGGCCCCGTTCGGGGTCGCTTTGCGGATCCGATATCAACCATGTTAAAAGCAGAGTCTTGGAGCTCTAGGAAGTTGATAACTGAAAACTGCAAGCAAGAGATTTTATACAATGAGATGTGGAAGAAGGTAGTTCGTTGCTGAGATTACGAAAATGCCCACTGGGTGTTTTTACCCAAAACTGGCTGCTGGATGGCCTTGATTTTGTGTTTGACGTAAATGCCCTCAGCCCTTACCAAGTTAATTTGTTTTATATTGTAAATATCAAAGTATTTATAAATTTAAAATAAAAAAAATGAAAAAGTAAATAAATTTCATCTAGCTTCTATCAAGGGCCATCAAAAGAATCATAAAAGAGCATAAATAATAATATCCTAATTATTAGTAATGGTACTTAGATCATTGGTCTGTAAGCAAATGTCAAGTATTTATATTATATTACATATCACTATGAATAAGATATTTTTTATTGCATGTCTTGTTCTCTATAACGAAGGAGGGAAATTCTCAAAAAGTATTTATTCTAATATTCCACAACTCATTCAATTTATTTTACCTATACTAATCATTTTTTCTATGCGAGTCTTTTTTAAAAGATAAATATGAAACAGGACAAATTACATTTACATGTCATCCTGTGACATCAAAACATTATTAAATAAATTAATGCAACAACTAGCACCCTAATTCATTTGTGCCGGACGAAAAAAAAGACGCATTTTTTACGTGTGTTCACAAATGACGAGAATTTGAAAGCCACCAACGAGGGTACAGATGGAATTTCAGCTGACAAGGAGGCAGACCGGAGAGGAAGGACGAAGGGCAAAACGGTAAATTATAAAGAAATTATTTGTGACGTCCCCATGCGGTGGAGGACGATCCGGGGAAGGACGGACTCGAAGTGCGGACGGGTACGAATAAAGGGCCACGCGCTGTCGCCAACCAAACAAACGAAAACGATGCCCCGGTCACCTCACCTCCCCGTAAGCTTACCTCCGCCGTTCACACGGTTCACTTTCACAGCCTCCCCGCTCGCAACCTGGGTGAGCGTTAGCTTGTAATGTCTTGTAGTGATGGGATTCGGAGAATACAAGCCGTACCGGGAAGGACTTGTTCCGGTGTACTGGCCGCACCCGGAAAATTTTTCTTTTTGAATTGAAAAAAAAAAAAGAATTTCAGCAAAAAATGGTTGCAACTCTAAACTTCATGGGTTTATCTGAGGGAGGCTAATTCCCCTTCTTGGATGAGTGGGGTGATGATTATGCTTGCTTAGCTTGGTGAGAAGCAACGATTATTCTCACATTTCTGCGATCTATGTCGGGGTCACGTGTCACGTATCAACAGTGTTACGCCCGTCAGTGCGGCCCAAGCTGGCTTGACATATGCTGACAAAGCCCACATCCACCAACGTTAACTCTCCAAGAACAGTGCCCCGCACGAAGGCCCAAGCCTGCAAGATCATGCGCTAATACATGCAAGACGAGGACTATATGCACCTTGAGATGCATGTGCTGATTAGCTTCTTTTTTGAGAAAAAAATAAGAGAAAGCAGGTGTGAGAAGATCCAATGATTTGATTTTTTTTTTTCAAAAATAGAAGCGAATCATCACATGCATCTCATTTTTGAGGTGCATGTAGTCCTCTACATGCAATTACAGCCAACTCAACTGGACGTCCCATCAGATCAAAGCAGTCACGTCAGCCCGCCTTGAATTTACCACTTGATGCTTCTAAGAGCACTCCCAACGGATGGCTGAACCGTTCAGCCCCAGGATGGGCTGAATCTGTGTCACGTCAGATACAGCCCCTGCTCCCTCCCAACGGAGAGCCGAATCGGTGCTAAATATGGACGGAATCAGCAACGATCAGACGTCTAATCAGATCAGACATCTGATTCTTGTGACTCAAACGTCTGAATCAGGGCTGAATAGAGACCGACTCAGCAGAAACCAGACGTTTGATTCACAAGAATCAGACGTCTGGTGCCACGTCTGGGGCTGAATGCAGGGTTGAACAATGGCTTAAAACTTTAAACCCATGTTCAGCCCTTGCTGTCCTCCTTTTTGTAAACATCCCCTCCGCCTAGAATTAAGCCCCCAATTCAGTACTCATTGGGAGTGCTCTAATATAAATACACCATTTCCTATCAAAAGGAGGAGGTAAGCTCCGATCCCCGTATCGTACATGTTGACAGCTCCCACATTAAACTCGTCTATTTTGATTTTCATATATCCACAATAGTTCGTGGGATAATAGGTCGATATCCCAATAGATCCATCATAATCAGCTCTGGTTAACCTATTCCTCGGCTAACTTAAGCATCAGAGGGAATTTGACCGAGTCCCTAACGAGCTGATGCGTTACAGGTCAGTTATCTTACGCCGGCTGAACGAGTGGTTCCAGGCCAGCTGCTCTCATTCCAAGGTGTCACATACTGAAGGAGCGTGAGCATTGGATTTGAGCTCAAATCCCACAATTTCAATCGGTATGGACCAGGGGCTTGATCAAACTCCACATCTAATTCCATTTCAGATTGCAACACTTGATCATCACAAGTCACAACAATCAAACCATCCGAGAACGAACAAACTCTCATATCACTATCAGCTAAAATATGGCTCTATATTCTTTTAAACAACGAACACTGAACATACATCAATGCTAGAAGACTCTGCATTAACAAGGAACATTGATTCTAAAAATTCAGGGGGGGCAAAAGGAACAAGACTCTCCATTGCTTTATTTTCTCAAGAACTCCCAAAAGAATATTTCGCCCAAAATGAATCCATGCGCGCATCTCCTATCAGAAATTTTATGCTTCCTCCCAGGGAGTGGCAGTCTTTCCGATTTTCTGCAAGACCCTGATGACCTCTTCTGTTGTTACATTGCCGGTCACAGTCACCTTGCTTAGCTCTGTATCAACCCGATAGGTTTCTATATCTGCACAAAAAACGTTAAGCGTTGTTAACGGCTGAATTCAAGATCAAACCTAGATGGAGAAGCAACCGGATACGTTGCACACGCAATTCTATAGGGATCCCGTTAGTATGCCACTCGT
The DNA here is from genome assembly GCA_030789695.1 of Scilla litardierei. NCBI lineage: Eukaryota > Viridiplantae > Streptophyta > Magnoliopsida > Asparagales > Asparagaceae > Scilla > Scilla litardierei. The sequence goes on along the minus strand of CM061137.1, from coordinate 162,725,573 downwards.
TCATGTCTTTGCAATCACGGTAGATTACAAAAACTATGCATGGTATACGAAAACCATGCATGTTGCATTGCACGCCTTTGTGTCAAATTGAAGACCTCTTCAACTTTGCATTAAAATAGTGTGTATTTAAATTGTCACAAAGGTCCCTTGTATTTTGATATAGATCTGACATGAAACCTAATGCATTCTATCTCAACTAATTTTAATCGAATAATTGCATATTTAGCTCTTTACGTAAGAGAGATTTACCTTCAATCTTCTTGATCGCCTTCTTGATTGCCTTCAGGCACTTATCGCAGTGCACCCCCACCTTCAATTCCACCAACTGTGATGAAATCAAGAGAACTCAGTCAGCGAAAGATTGCAAAAAATTTCATATGTACACAAGAGCTTGAAAGCTCCATAACAGAAGATGGGAAATATTCAACTGATAAATAATGACCCAATCATTATTTTTCTGGTAGAAGAAATACAAACCCATAATTGAAAGCAAGAAAACTAAAACTACAGGACTCCAAGACAAATGCATAAATTTGTTAGAAAACAATCTCAAGTAAAGATGAAGAAGAGCTGCTTACAGCCATTAGAGGTATGTAGAATAAGTAGGAATTAGTGGAAGCCGGAGCTTGAGTTGGCAGGAGGCTGTAAACGATGTCCTGAAATCATCGTTGCTATGAATATATATAGCCATTTATTTCTTTGTTCTGTTATGGTGGATGCTACTTCCACATCACCTAAGAGGAGGAAGGATGCTCACATCACCCTTGCACAATGTCAACCTTTCACACTCAAGGCCACAAAATTTGCGGTCTGCTCACAATTTACATAGAGTCTGACAATTTCTCTGATTCTCTATCAAAAAAATAACTTAAAAGCAATTGAAGTAAAGTGGAGAATATATGCCAGGATAAAGACAGGGTTCATGAAGGACAACTGCAATATACCTGTAAAGGTAAGCTAAGGTGGTATGTTTCCCCAAAAGAGGTGTTCTTTATGCCATGCTTTTCTGACACAGCTTCCGAACCGTTCAAAATTTCATCAAGGAAATGTATTCTAATTTTCTCCTCTGATTTCTCTAGCAGCCTTTGAGCGATTCTTTCTTCCATAAAGAATCTAGGATATGTCACTATCTGTTTTGGACAGTCAAATCTTGTTCTACTTGAAAACAAATTCTCAACTATTGACAGGGATGTTGGATGGAACATAGATCAATATTACATACCCATTCTTTACCCTTCAAAAACCAAAACAGACGGTTTCAAAAACGGTGTGTGTTAGAGCTGCATCTTGTACAACATATATTCTAGGGAGTATTTCCTGCAAAACCTTTCTGTTTTACTATCCTTAGAATCTTCACAAGAAGATTCGGTTCTTAGCAACTGTTAGGATTTCTATCATGCATAACTAGTTTATACGTAACAGAAAATTAGAAACCTACCAAGATCCATGCATTTCAAATTGATTCGAATAGATTACTAACCTTTGTGACGATCTGAATGTGTCGGACTACAGGTGCTGCTCTACGAACGACCACCCTCAATTGGTATCCACACGCGAACGTCACGAACATGAATTGAGAGGGTGCTAGCTCCTTCTCCGCAACTAGGGTTTCTCTCACTCTTTGTTTTTCTAAAAAACGGAGGAGATAGCTTGAAATCGTTAACTGAAAATCATCTTTATGTATCTTATATAGAATCCCACGTTAACCCCTTAACGCATTTCAGTTACGCGGCGATATCTTAGGGAAAAGAATCCCACGTTAACCCATTAACGCATTTCAGTTACGCGACGATATCTTAGGGATAATTTCTTAACGAGATACAATATCTGACAGTTAAGATATTTCGCCTTATTACGAATTTCAAATCAAATTCGAAATCACGTTTAAACCATATCATAACCATTATGTTTTTTGTGTGCGACCCAATAGGCTCATATCAAATTTGCAGTGGGCCTAATCCCATTAAATGCCCACGAGTCATAATTGGTCTCTAGCAAGACATTATGACTACCCAATTAATATGAATATCGTTAGTCCGATATTAACATAACCAATAGAACACGTCATAATCCTTTTGTCACACTATATCTTATTTGAACATAAGTCATGGACAGTGTCATACTTATATTGGTTAAATATTTAATTTCTCGCTTACTAAGTAGACTGATAAAATCAAATGACATTCATTTGAGCACGGCCATGCATTTCTCAGTCCGACTTATCGAGGGGCCCATTAGATATCTCTCTCATAGGAGAGGGACAAATTCTATCTTATTCATTCACTTTCCTCTGCATAATTCACATCATATTTAATCATAACCTTTATGATTATCTGATTAAAGATAACGTTTGGTTATGTCAAAACATGATGTTTCTTATGTAGGAAACTGTGATGATCTCAGGTCTAAGGATTCTATGACATAACTATTATGAGATCATTTATGACACTAATCCATGTAATGATTTCATAGCAATTCTATCCAGTACCTGTTCTCCAACAAGGACCTATAAGTTTGATTTGTATCACCATACATATAATTATCTCATAATTATCAACCAAACTCATACTAGTCTTAATTCATTATTAAACCTTTAACGATGAATGATTAGGGATGCTTAGAATAACATAAAACAGCTATTCAAACATAATTATAAAGAAACATGCAAGCAATATAATAATAACAATAAGAGAAACATTTTATAAATGAAAATGACATAACATAAATGTCCAAATATTTGGCCTAGGGCAAAACCACTAACAGCAACTTATGGCTACAATGTAGAATCACATTGTTCTTGCTATACAACCAAATCTATGTTCAAGCTGAATGTTTTTAAAGTCAGACACCGTTTATATGTTAACCGTACATATATTACAAAACATATCATTCATTCAGTAATGTTAACCAGATGATGTGTTTTAAATGAATTGGACCCGAACAAGTTGCTAACTCTCTCTCCAAAAAAATTTTCTTTTAATTATTTTAAAAGAAAGGTGGAATATGGACCACACTGAGAAGCTAATAAAACATTACAAAAACCATCTGAACAGAAACAGGAGTGCTAATAACACATCATACATGATTCCACAAAAGAATTTTTTCTTTATAAAATGGATAATCAACGGTAAACGACAATAGGCATTGGTCGATATGTGGGAGTGTTTCATATCACACCTAAACTCATGCAGAAGAAAGTTAGTGCAACTTTCTAAACCTTGTGAAGACTTTCCGCTTATCCTTTAGACACCCTTCTCTTCGAAACGCGTTTGGTGCAACCCTCTCAAAAATCCCTTAATGCCCAATTGAGCCAATTGATCTGCAAATCCAATAATACTGTATATATGCATCATCACAAATATCAAGCACATCTTGCTTGTTCCTATCATAATGACTCTTGAGCACCTCTTGCTTCTTGCCAAGTAAAGATGTCTAATAGGTTCAATTCGTTGTTAACCACTAGGATGGATCTTAAGCACCTCTTGCTATCATCATGGCTGTTCATTGCTTTTAGTTAGATAAAAAGACACCTTGTCTCAAGTTACTGCAAACCATTAGCATGGAGATCAAGCACCTCTTGCTACTGTTGCTAACAAGCTTGAAAAGCTCGTGGCTTGGCCAAGGATCGGCTTGGTAAAAGCTAACCCAGACTCGTACATTACTTAAGTGAGCCAAGCCCGAACAAAAACCATGCACTCACTAATTTTAATGAACAAATTTAACCATCACAAGGCTCGGCTAATGCTCAAGCTCGACTCGGTACCGGTTCATACAGGCTTGGCGAAGCTCGATTCGATCCTATGTCATCAAGAACCTGTGAGTCAAAAATTAGAATTGTGCTGGACCCTCAATTTTGACAAGGCTTATTGACGCAGGAAAATAAAGATCAAAGAGGGAAAATGGGGAAAACCTAGATCTAGGGTTTGAAATCGGGATAAAAGATGTTAAGAGCTTTGCATATAAGTCAATCGTCAGCCTACTTAAGAAAATTAGCATGCATTTTAAATTTTAAGAACTTAGAATAAAACAATTCTAATTCATTATTTGATCTCCTCTAGGAGACACATGTTTATTTATAAAGTTTTCATACATGCACAACACATGCTATAAAGTAAAAACTAAATAAAAAATCAAATAAAATCATAACTATAATAGAGCTGGATCTTCATCATTCTCTCCAATATTGAAAATCATTCACCTCTGGTGACAGGAAATAAATAAAACTATCACACGAAGTTAGAACGAATGATCAGGTTCGAACAAATGTTTATATGTCAGCTCCTGTGACGACCCGTATCCAAAGGTACACGTATCTTCGTATTCTACGTATTTTTATACTTTGAAGATATTTTGAAATGGTTTATCAGGAGTTTTATACCAAAAATGATTTCAAATCGCTTATATGAAAATACTTTCGTATCATCATACTAGTTATAACATGTATTCGTAAGTTTAAGTGTCTTCAAAAAGTTTAAATAGTTTATATAATATTTTTCTACTTAACTATTACTGATATAGCCGTATCAATTAATTTTCTATATAAACGTTATCAAAACAATTCCAAACTTCTACCATGTGACTCTATGATCATTTAGTGCTTTTCATATTAATTTCGTAATTTTCTGGAGTCAAATCGATCTAGAACCCGCAAAACCCGCATCCCAAACATTTTGGCCCAAAACGCGTATCTCTGTAGCTCAGAATTCGAAATAGATCTCGTATTCGCGATCATTGCGACGATACGAACCCGTGGCTATGTTTTCGTAATTGTTTGGAGTCGTATGCGAAAACGGCGTAATATTACATCGTTTTTACTAATTACAATCACTAATGACGTTCTTACTATTACTAATTACTTTTAACTAGTTACTATTACCTCTTAATCACTCCCCTAACCTACCCCCATTAACCCACAGAATGGGTTGGTCAGATCCAACATCCCAACCCATTCCATTACTACTATATATATTTATTTTATTATTATACATATTTTATTAACTAAATAGTCCTAAACCTATATATGTTTTCACCCTCAGTTCATTTTCATCCCACAGCCCGAAGCCCCCTCGAACTCACCCAAGCACACACCCTCCCCTCTCTCCCGAACCCATCTCCCCTCTCCCCTCTCCTCCGGCGCGCCACCCACCGCCGCACATTGCCGCCACACCGACTCCGCCCACCTCCCCTCCGTCCGAACCCAGTCCCGCTCTCCTCCCCCTCTCCCATCTTCGGAGCGCCCCCTCTCGCCCGCAGTCACCGCCGCCTTCCCTCGAGCTCGTCGTCCTCCGCCTAACAACCACCGCATCCCCCTTCACCGAGCTCCCCGTTCACAGCAACCCCCCAACGACGGCACCCCAGCCCCCACAGCGACCCCCAAGACATCGCCACAGCCTCCCGTCGCCGCAACTCCCCTGCTCCGATTCCCCGCCTCCAGCTCCGCCGCCAGCTCCCCACGGCGACTGCACACCACCCCGACACCATCGCCTCGTCGCCCCCGACCTCCCAGCATCGTCCCTCCACCGCCCTGAGCCCGCCTCCGCCGCCGAGAAGCCCGCAGTAGATGCCCACCCTCCCTCCAACTGTTGTCGCTTCCCGTCGCCATGGCCTCCGCCTCGCCGCCTCCGCCTCTACCGAAGATGCGCCGCTCGACGCTCGTCGTCCGCCACCCCGTCCGCCCTCGCCGCCGTCCGACCTCATGAAGCTCCCCGCAGCAAAACGTAACGAGAGGGGGTGAGAGAACGTGATTTTATACGTATATATATATTAATAATGATATTACTAGCTGATTCGTTTTTAAATTAATTATAAATTGTACAGGCCTCAGAAAATTACAAGACCATGCCCAGAAAATCAGAAACGACGAAACGGACTCATTGGCGCTGGTTTCATCGCCAAAAGGCAAGTATATCTCCCACAATGATTTTTCAAAGGCAAAACTTAATAAAGCTAAATTCGCTTTAAAATTCATATCATGAGATTTTCACGTATACTGACGTACGAGAAAAATATATGTTGTAGTACTACTTTATGGGTCGTATAAATTAAGAAAAATCCCCATTAATTATTTTAAGATCTTGAAAGATGTTTACTATCCTTAGAAAAATATTTTAAGCTTAATTAGACTCGTTTGCTCAGTTGGAATCATTTCCATGCTAATTCTTTATACTATTGCAAGTGTGCATTTTCTCAATGTTTTTAAATACTGTTTCATTTAATGCAACACCAAACTTCACATGTCACCTATTGTGTATTGCAAGATAAAAACCCGAGTGCGTACGTGTGGACACTTTAATAAGTTAATTGAATTTGCCTTGTGAATTTTAACATTTCTGGACTTATATGAATTGCTTGAACTGCTTGAAAATCATAGACGTGCAGGCCGGTTTGGCTAATCATAGATATTGCATGCCAAGATTTGGCTATTCCCGTGGTCTGGTTTGGCTAGTCTGGCTCGTGTTCCAGTATTACAACTTTTGATGGCCGGTTTGGCTGATTTTGGCTCGTGGCCCAGAAAGTACACGTGGGTAGGGTTGGGTTTGCGGTCACTGGTCGGAAGTAAATGGGTCACCTTCGGGGGAACTTGAAGGTAGATTCACTTGCTTGCCGCCTAACGACGTGAATCTTAGTGCACTAAATTGAATACACTCTTGAACATCTTGAAAATGATATACTGAAAACGTACGACATATAGAATTGTTTCTGCTTTCACTTAAATAGAACTGTCATATTTTCACTTAAATAGAACTGTCATGCTAGTTAATTTCTGTTCATACTGCTTAGAAATTATAATTGTTACTGCTTTCATTTATAATAAGACTGCCATGCTAATGTAATTTCAGCTTAGAAACTATAATTGTTCGTTTATTCATAATTCTTTAACTGTCATGCTTTTGAAAATCTTGCAGAGGGTTAGTTTTTCTAACGTTTTATATCTTACTGAGCGACCCTCGCTGACGTATATTTTCTTGTCTTTAAATATACGCCAGGTTTGAGACATAGGAACATACCTTGAGACTTAACAGGTTGACCAGGAGTACTTTGACGCTGAGATCCCTTGCTGAGGAATAACGTACCTTTGCTTCGCTGCTATAATTTAATATTGTTTTTTAAAACTCATTCAGGTGTAATTCCACTTTGTGTAACCGTTTCTAATGGCCATGCTATGCCTTATTTATGTACATGTAATCTGGACATTGAGTTGTAATAATGATATTTTGTGTTGTTCTGGGTTCGCATGCAAGAGCCTGCAAAACTTAATACACAGACGCTTATTATGTTTAAGTCAAAGAAGAAAGAAAGAAGAAAAAATAAATAAGTACTTCTTCTTTGTTTTAAGCACATGCGGACCTGCTCGCGTCCTCGCTCCTAAGTATAATAGAAAGCGGGACGTGACAGCTCCGGTGAAGAGAACTGAGGCCTAGACAATGATCAATCTCGGGTAAGATATGTAACTCGTAAGCTTTAAGGATTTTTGATGCGGCTGATACTTTTGGAGGCCGGGGGTATTTTCGTAAAGTAACACATGATATAACTTTTCTATTTAAAGGGCTAGAGCCTGCCCTAATGTGACATGAGAAAATTGTTGATTATTTTTTCTAGTTTATTTCTTTAGTTCCTAGATAAATTGTATTAGGAATTTCCCTATTTCTGTTAAATTAATCCCTAGCTAGTTCTTCTATCTATTCATAGTCGTTAATTAGCGAGTAGCTTATTTTGTAGTAATTATTCTATATTTTTAGATCTGATTCCACAATAAAAATCCTATTTTTATCGTTCTTTCCACCCCAAAAATTCCCTTTTATTGCATAACTTTAGCGGATCGCATTATTTTGGTATCAGAGCGCTAGGTCCAGGGCGAACACGAGATCCAAGGAGTGGATCGATTTGTTGGAAGAGAAGTTGGAGAAGCTCGAAAGCAAATCGGTGAAGAAATCTCAGAGGTAAGGAAGCGGTGAAACACTTGGATCGACGTTTTTCACAACTAATGGATCTCATACAACAAACCAAGCAAAGTATCACGGATCTTGGAGAAAAGCTAGATCCAAGCACAAAGGAGCCACCTTTGATGTCGAAGAAGGAGAAAAATGTGGTTTTTGATGAAGGGGTCCTCGAAGACGTCGTAGACGAAGGTATCCATGCAAGAAACCAGCGAAGCACAACTGATATGGAGGACTGGGAGGCCTTTCCGACCACCTCCACACCCCGGGGGGGTGCGCCCCACCCCGGGGGTGCCGGGTGTCCCTCCGGCACACTAGAGGGGTGCTGCCGAACCTCTAAAAGGGGCGACAAGTGCCGCCCTCCCCTCCTGGGGTTCCGACAGCCCCCTGGGGAAGCGACGGGGCACGCTGGCCCAAATCTGGGGCCGGCAGGCCCCGCCGCCCCCTTGAGGGGCTTTACCGAGCCTCCAGGGGGCCCGACATGCCCTGCCCGACCCCCATGGGGTCCCGCCGAGTCACATGGGGGCCTGATAGGCTCCGCCACCCATTCCAGCGACACAGTGGGCCCAGTACGGGCTCTAATCGGTTCAGCCACCACCTTTTCAGTCCCAAATGGGTTCCGTGGGAGGATTTCAGCATCAGGGGGTCGTCAGCAGCACTTTGGAGGATCGTCGACTCATCCCCCACCTTTTGGGAGAGTGGCGAGAGATTGGAGAGGACCTCAGGGCACACAGATAGCACCTCAGGGGAAATACAGACGGCTACATGGAGATGATCGGGGTGGAGCAGCTTGGGGTGACTGGCAGTGGGATGGTGCAGGGGGAGGAGCTCGAAACCCAGCCACAGGATGTGCCTGAGAGACCACATATATTTCAGCCGAGGCACCCTGACCAGCCACAGGAGAGAGGCGATTTTGCTCCAGAGAACCGGATGAGAAAGCTGAAGATGTCCATTTTGAGGGTGGAGATCTCAACGCCTGGTTGAACCTGGTAGAGAGATACTTTAAGATGACGGTGATACATGAGGGTGATTGGCTCATGGCAGTGGGAGTCTGCTTGGAGGGTGAGGCGTTGGGATGGTTTCGCTGGACGCAGCAACAACGATCATTTCGTACATGGAAGGAGTTTACCACCCTTTTGTTGGAGCGTTTTGGAGCGATACATGTTGGGGGATCGTATGAGAGGCTGTATGTATTGAGGCAGGATGGGAGTCTCAGCGACTATATTAAGAAGTTCGAGACGCTATGCAGTAGAGTTCGTAGAGTATCAGGAGAGTCTCTGGATGGGTGTTTTATGAAGGGGTTGAAACCAACGATTAGATTGGGACTGAGACAGCTGAAGCTTGTTGACCTGCGAGAGATGATGACTTCAGCAAGGATGGTAGAGGACCATCAGGATACAGAGAGGAAAGCCCGCGAGGCATGGAGAGGCTCCCCTTTCCGAGGTCCAGATCCTAGAGAGACAGAAGGCGGCCACAAGAGGAGCAACATCCACAGACGGGGCAGCGGCTAGTAAGGAGAGTGTGTGGAACCACGACTTGGAGGACATATACGGAGAATGACTGAGGCAGAGATTCGTAACATGCGGACCAAGGGCATGTGTTTCAAATTCAACGAGAAGTTTACTTCAGGACACCGGTGCGGGGACCTTACTCTTCAGATCCTGATAGTGAATGACGATGAAGATGATGGAGAGAGTGTGGTAATGCTGGAAGCCGGCGAGGACGATGATCAGGAGCACTTGCACGTGGAATAGCCGGGGGTATTTTCGTAAAGTAACAAATGATGTAACTTTTCTATTTAAAGGGTTTGAGCCGGCCCTAAGGCGACATGCAAAAAAATTTTAGTATTTTCTCTGGTTTATTTCTTTAGTTCCTAGATAAATTGTATTAGGAATTTTCCTGTTTCTATTAGATTAATTCCTAGCTAGTTGTTGTATCTATTCGTAGTCGTTAATTAGCGAGTAGCTTATTTTGTAGTAATCATTCTATATTTTCAGATCTGTTTACACAATAAAAATCCTATTTTTATCGTTCTTTCCATCCCAAAAAAATCCCTTTTATTGCAGAACTTTAGCAGATCGAATCAATTTTCTGCTTTGATCTCGATACAAGGAAGCAACATAGACACATAGCTCTTTCATATATATAGAAGAAGCCCTTTGAGTAATTCTTAAACAATCTATCAATCCCATTTGCAAAAACACTCTATCAGTCCCATTTGCAAGTTCCAAAATGATCCATCATGGCTCTATACTGTTTTAAAGGTTTTTGTGAACAATTAAAACATAATTTTTGTGATTATCATGCAAATCACACAGATTAAATGCAAATGAATTAAAGGGATCATGAAATGCAAGGGCTCATGACATGGAACAACTGGCTAGTATCTCAAATCACTAAGTGCAATGGTTTTTGTTTAGATTCAGATTTAACCAACACGGTGTCTTTTTTCTTTGTTATACTCATTGATTGGCAAGGAGTCAACACAATTTTTTTTGTTATTGAGCATGAGCATGCAATAGATATACGAATATCTTGATGCATGTAGAGTTCAGTATATGCACCAAAAATATAATAAATATGCCATAATAGAGCAATCCTAAAGAATCAAACCTCATTATGCCAACAAAAGCACCTTATTTAATAAATTGTGAACCCCAGCCAAGAAATGCATGTTTGATTAATTGGATAAACAATGGTAATTCCAACATATTCACATTATATTTATCAGGCATCAAAAAGGTGTGCATGAAGGTGAAATTATTTGATAGCAAATGCTAATCTAAGATGATAATTAATATTAATAATAACCTTAATGTAACACTAGAAAATTTCTAACCTTTAAGTATTCGAGGAAATACTTGCCATCGACAAACTAGACAAACTAGAGAACGTTGCCTCCTTCAAAAAAAAGCACTGCAGTATTTGAAATGTGAGTGAGCATAACCCCAGAGATTCTATGCAGAAGAAGCCATTGACCAATATAACACTGGAATTTTTTTAAAAAACAAGGTATGGGTTTTTAATCTCACATTCTACTAGCATAGTAATCCTGAGAAATTCTACACTGTTCAATAAGAAATAGGATAAAACGAGAGCTTTTGTTGAGTTTTTGAATGGTAGGTTGCACAGATTTTGCATACTGAGCATTAAGAAAGATCTGAAGTAGAGGAAAAGATGAGAGGACTTTCAACAAATGGATAATGATTCTCATAAACCTTAATGGTCACTGGAACATCACCTACAATCCCTATGGTTTTCCCTTGCTCATCTTTATATTTGTGGTTAGGCTCCCCAATTGATCATTGAGAAGCATCTCCAAATTGACAATTGCAGAAATATCAATAGTTTCTAACAGTAAGAAATCTTACCATCAAAACAAATGGTTGTTAACAACATGTGTCAGGCTAGGAATAACAATATGTTTCACAGATAAGATACGAGGAATCAAGTTCTTTTCATGAAATTCAGAAGCTCCAACTTACCATTGTCTCGTAAAGTAAGATCCCCTCAAAGCAATCAATATTTTCTCCTTGAGTGCAAGAATATGCAAAGCTGGGCACAAAGGACATAGAGATTTCACAATCAATTTTTTTCATGGCGCACTGAACTCATGTTATACAGAAACCAAAGTAATAATTTCTCATACATGCATGGTCATATCAGAAGTGTATCAGTCAAAGAACTACCGAGTTCATCAATTTGATATGCATTCAAACCATAAATAAGAATCATTGTGCTCTATCATATGATTACTTTCTATAACTTACAGCAATCTGTGGCTTCACCAATAATCACCACACGAGCAGGATCCCTCCTTGAAACAATGGAACCGATTATTATCTCTAACAATTATTTCTCGGTGGGTAATCTCTGAAATGAGTTTTATAGCTGCATGGCAGTCATTACAAACCCTTAGGTTCTTCACCACCCGAATTGTTTCCTCCGGACCTGTACTGATGAGACCAAATGCAATTGCCAATTTCTCACTGTGATGCCCAAGAGTATACTCCTTCTCTTCCTCTTCTATGTCAAACAATACCACCTCTGTTGTTGGCGTGTATCCCATTGCCTTCATTTTCTTCCCTAACTCATCTAGATTTGAATGAATATGTTCAGACAACGGATGTGACTTATCCCCCACATGGAACTCATGAACTACCCCATTGAGTTCAATCCAGCTAGAACCAGGTGTCTTCTGGATCCCTTTCTCCTTCATTACTAGCCTAAGCTTTGCAGACTCGTCCCATTTCCCATTTGCAGCATAAATATTGGATAACAGAACGTAATTCCCAGAGTTCCAAGGCTCTAACTCGATAAGTTTCACCAACGCATGCTCAGCCAAATGGATGTCCCGATGTAGCTTGCAACCACCCAACAGAGCACCCCAAACTACAGCATTAGCCTCCATCGGCATCTCTTGGATCAGTTGATGAGCTTCTTCCATCAAGCCAGCTCGGCATAGAAGATCAACCATACAACCATAGTGCTCAATTCTAGGAGTCAAGCCATAAATATTACTCATGCTCTTAAAATATTGTCGTCCATCTTTGACTAGGCCAGCATGAGTGCATCCACAAAGCAAGCCAACGAAAGTATTTCCCTCGGGTCGGATTCCCAACTTCTCCATTTGAGCAAAAAGCCCAAATGAAACCCTGTGATGTCCGGTCATAACGAGCCCCGTGATCATTGCATTCCAAACGATGAGGTCTCTTTCTTCCATCCCTTTAAAGACGTTCCAGGCTCTGGCAGTGCTTCCACATTTGGAATACATATCAATCAAAGCCGTCCCCAACACCGGGTTTGATAAAAAGTCCCGTGTGTCCATCAATCCACTTACTCTTTGACCCAACTCCAGAGCTCCTAATCTTGCACAAGCTGAGAGAACTCCTACCATGGTAAAACAATCCGGCCGCAAGCTCTCCTGCTCCATCATAAAGAAAAGCTCCAATGCCTCTCGCGGAAGGCCATTGGATGCATACCCACCAATCATTGCGCTCCAAGAAACGACATCCCTCTCTGTCATCCCATCAAATACGCTCCGTGCTCTCTCCATGGACCCGCACTTCACATACAAATCCACCAACGATGTCGCAACAAACACATTCATATCCATCTCTTTCTCTATCACGTATCGATGAATCCACTCACCGGTCATTAAATCCCCCTTCTGCGCGCACCCGGTCAACACCCTGACAATGGTAAAACTATCCGGCCTCATATCCATCTCCAACATTCCCCTAAACAAGTCCACCCCTTCATGAAACCTCCCATTCTCCAAATACCCGCTAATCATCCCAGTACAAGTAACCACATTCCTCTCACCCATTTCATCGAACAGCTTCCGGGCAACATCCAAGACCCCACATTTGGCATAGAAGCACACCAATCCAGTCTTGACAAAGATGTTGGGCTCGAACCCGGATTTGAGAACATGGGTATGGATCAAAGTGCCGGCTTTGACGTCACGGAGCCGGGCGCATGCCTTCAGGACGAAGGGGAAGGTGAAATTGTTGGGCGAAAGGCCGTGGCCTCGCATTTGGTAGTAGCATCGGATTGTGGCGGGCATTTGGTCGGTGGAGACGAGAGAGCGAAGCATGTTGTTGCAGAGAGTGAGGTGGAGAGGGTGGTGGATGAGGTCGAGGCGGAGGAGGATAGCTTGGATTTGGGCGAGGTGTTGAAATGAGACGCATTTTCGATAATGGGTCTGTAAATGTGTGAGAATGGTGGTGGCCATAAAACTTTACGAAGCTTCATGTGGCGGACGAGGATAAAGGGAGGAATGAGCTGCCGAAGCTTTTTGTAGCGAAAAGACGAGGGAAATATCTCCGGGCCGATGGGCCCCGAATCTGGCCCAACAACATCCAGGCTCAGCCCAGCTCTATCAAAAATGGGTAAAGATTGTACCTTAATTCGTCTGGGGCATTAAAGACTTTTTTTACTTTATTGCTTGTAAAATTGTTTTATCCTTGGATGGTCAAATAAACCGTGCACATATTGCACAGCGCACGGCACACCAAATAAACCCACCCAAAGGATGCGGGTCCCGAGCATAGTGGGAAAGGAGAGAGCAGAGTGTGAGTGTGAGTAGTATCTGGGTGTAAAAGAGAGAGTCTCAAGCGCAAACCTGTAAATAAGGGGGTTTAAAGGGGGAAGAGTCTCGCTGGCAAAACTGTAATTAAGTGCGCTGGGGTTTTTGGGGCAAGGGATGATGGGACAGCCTATGTGATGATGTGACATTGTCACATGAGACAAAAGTGTCACATAGAACAAAGTCCTCAATTATAATATAGGCTAGAAATAATCCGTGGACAAAATAGACGGGCACTCAAAAAAACCACACACACAAAATTAGGACGTTGGACCCAATGCAAACCCGGTTTCAACTAGGACGAATAGGTGTGAATGTGGATATTGTCTTCGGATTTTGTGGTTTTTTGACTGGGTGTGTAAAGTTGGAATCGTTTTTTTTTTGGTGTTGTCGGAGTTGAATCATATCTGCACCCATTGTTAGGTTGTTACATGCAAGGAAATCAAAGCAGTTGGTATTTGGGTTTTGAATTTTTGACAAATTTGATTTTTATTAAGACTGTAATTACACTAGTTACATCAGATTCTCTTTTTTTTTTTAATTTTTAGAGTTATTGTTTTTAAAGTCAGTTTTTCAACACCTTTGACTGCTGGAAAGTCACAAACCCACGACCTACGAGAAAAAGCCATCTCATGCCACCGAGCCAGCTTGGGTTCCATGTCATAAAATCAAAAGCTTAAAGAGAAGAATACGAATAAAAGTGAAACTCCTGCCTAATGATTTTTGTTCTAGAGTTTAATTGGATCTCAGATTATTCTCTCTCTCTCACCCATGTAGTCCCTCCAAGGTGCACTCGGATAAAATAACCGTACTAGGAAAAATTCCCTTCAGAAACACTATGTCGACCAGAGCTCCGTGCATTTCCAAAAATTTTACCCCCTTCAAATCTACATTACTTATGATACTACAGCAATTACACTGAGTTGCACAGCTTTGGCTGCGCAAATACCGGCTAAATATTACACATTTAAATGCCCAAAAAATAAAAACAGAGAGAGAAACAGCTAAATGAAAAAAATATTATACATGACTACTATAATTTGTAAGATCATACGACAAGACTATTATAGTACAAATTCATTGGCAGAGTGGCGTTGGTCAGAGAGCCATCCGTGGTATAGAACGATCAATCAACACGTGTGTTCAATACCGAGTGCTGCCAAGGTATAAGATCGGAAGTTTCAGGTTACATACACTACAATTTCCATGTCCGGTATAGTTAAGAATCGCTCCAATTATCGCCATCCTCGTCGTCTTCATCACTCCCTGCACATGCCTGTATATGGGGAAAAAAGGTACCTTTAGAACGGGCGATTTCAGGCAACTCCGTCTCTCTTTGCGATTTGTGTAAAATACATAAAATATAAAAAAATTCAATTCCATAGGTCAGTTTCCATTTTCGTGTTAAATCATTCTTCTCACAATTTGTGGAAAGCTGGGGCGCAAATGTGAATACACATTAAACAGAGCAATATGAACAGGGGAAACCCCCCAAAAATGGAGAATAATGTATGTTAGAACAGAGAGAATTGCCGCGGTTTGGTGCCTTGGAAGGAAGAGTTCATATGCAAGAATAATAGACTGCTTTATGATGCAAACTTCTGGCAGTCAGTTACCAAATGTAACTTGGAAAACAATTGTAAGCAACATGTCTTCAGGGATCATCCGCAGAAATTTTTAAAAAAGTGTAGCCAACAATTCTGAAGTTTGATAATGGTTTCACATGGTATAACGGTTTGAAGAATGGTTATGGAACATGGATGAAGCTCGGATGCCTTGAGCCTAGTCCAGCCTGAACCTGCCTAGAAGAACCAGCTCGCTCATTTCACACTTTAGTCTCCACTCCAACACAGAGATGGAAGTAACTCAACCTCTAACCTCCACCAAATGGGGCCAAAAAATGACTTTCCCAATCACTGTTTAAGTTGTCACAAGTTTATGTAAGTTGATGTTTCGGCATCCACCCTTACATAAATGCATTAAATTTGTTAAGTAAATGAGTTGTATATAGTTGGTATTTGTTAAATTTGTTATATAACAGGACATTCTTCACCGTCCTCCGCTCCCAACTCTTACAAAGACAGCTGTTGAATTCACAGCTGAGGCGACACAACCGGATGGTAGCATCTTCACCTACTCTAATTCGGTCTTCATCACTGCCCACCATCCTTACTGCATACTGGTGGATCCCGAACATATCGATCAAATGTTGCTTGTAACTACGGTAAGCAACCAATACTTACCAGTGATAACTGCTTCACATGAAAACGCTATCATGCTCCACTTGATTCTAGAACTCAGATTGTGACTGTAGTCGCCAGTCAACCGTCATCTCCATTATTCTCAGCAGCACCCGAATATCTGACATTGGACCAGCTTGCTCACCAAAGCAGCTCACTCAAAATATGGGTCTCATTGGAGCGTCTATCATTTCTGATTTCGCTACCATGTCTGCCACCTCTGGGGGTATAATGTGAATTTTTGAATTTTTAACTTAATGCTACTCATCACATGATTCTATTCTTACTCATTGTACTCATGTTCTTGTTCCTTTATACATATACACATCTAATGATGCACCTCTTACAGCCACACAAATTGACAATATGATGCGGACGGCCTTAGCCGCCGCCCCGCTTGCTGCAAACCGCACCCGGGCCCCACTTGATGCTTACGCTTTGGAGATTTAGTTGTCTAGGGGTATTCTAGTCTTTTCAAACTAGATTAGTAAATCCCCTCCTTTTCTATTTATTAGGGCTAGCCGTCATTTTATTTCCTTATGCTTATTTTGTGAAGAACAATTGTAGGCATCGTGTGAGGGTATTTAGGCTTTGATCCGTGCATTCAAAGCTAGGAGAGCGAGTCTCCTCTCGAAAGAGACTCAATTATCAATCAATATTTGTTCTTCGCAATCTTTATTCCACCTAAAATTCCTCTTTTTACATTTTCCTCTTTTAAAAATCTGAACTTTATTGACTCGATCTACCGGATCGTATCAAATTGGTATCAGAGCACTAGATCCCAATGGCGGCAAGCACACGATCGAAGGCGGATTTGATCGATGAGAAGATTCAAGGGCTACGGAAGGATCTCAATCGGGAGATCGAAGAACGGATCGAAGGATTGAAGAAAATGGTGGGGGATTCACTCAAGGATCACGCCCACTCGCAAGAAGACATCCAGATCGAACTCCGGGGGATGAGGACGGACGCCGCGCAACAAGGACGGGATCTTCGTGAATTGAAAGACATGATACAAGCCCTCGCGATGGCGAAAGGAGGAGATCGGAGCAAGAAGATTCAAGGGGGAGAAAACCAAGGAGAATCAACACGTGAATCGGCAAATCGGAAGCAACCGGAGGGGGCGACGGCTACAACGACAAATCTGGAGCAAATCACAGCCGCCACGAACCCTAGCGGGCCCGGACAGCCATGGGGAGAGGCCGGGAGGCCATTTGGAAGGCCGGCAGGCCCATCTGGGCCTGCGGCTAACTCTGCAGGCCCATCTGGGCCTGCGGCTAGGCCTGCAGGCCCTTCAGGACCTGCGACAGGCCCTACTGGGCCTGCCGCAGCTACTGCAGGCCCGGCCGGGCCTGTGGGGACCCCTGCAGGCCTGTTCGGGCCTGCAGCAGTCCCGGCAGGCCCAAACAGACCTGCGGGACCCCCATGGGGGCCTGCCACAGTGCAGGCAGCCCCCTAGGGGCCCGCGACGACGCCGACAGCCCACTGGGGGCCTGCAGCAGCACAGACAGCCCCTTGGGGGCAAGACGGAGGCGGATGGGCCCGAGACGCGACGATTGGGGCTCCAGTAGCCCAATTTTGGGGACCAGAGGCCCATTCACAGGTACCGAGGCCGCAGGTTGATTCCAGGCATGCTTTTGAAGGCTTTCCGGGGCGGGGACAAGGCCCGGGAGGCTATTTTGGGGCCCGGACAGCACTAGTACAGCCACACAGAGGGGCAGGAGGGCCCGTGTGGGCACGACAGCAGGAGTTTCCGGGGTACCATTACCAGCTTGAGGCGTGGGAGAGACCCGTTTGACCCGAGGAGTTGTACGGGGTTGACGGGGGAGGACCAGCAGAGACGGTCGGCGGAGGATTCGGCCGTGGGGGCGACCGCGGTAGAGATGGGGGACTTCAGGGGGGACATCAATGCAGATCGCCGCCTTATGAAGCTGAAGATGCCGATTTTTGACGGCACGGATCCGGATGGGTGGATCAACCGGGCGGAGCGTTACTTCCAGGTGATGCGGTTGACGGAGGAGGAGGTTCTGAGGGCCATCGGAATCTATTTCGAGGGCAAGGCGTTGGCCTGGTACAGATGGAAGGTGGCGCGGACCCCCTTTCGCACTTGGGAGGAGCTGTCCGCGCTGATACTAGACCGGTTTCAGGAGACTCCAGGGGAGATTTCTATGAGCAGTTATCTGCTCTGAGGCAGGAGGGGACGGTCAGGGATTATGTGGAGAGATTCGAGATGCTGAATAGTAGGGTGAAGGGGTGACCGACGAGGTGATGATTGGGAATTTCATGAGGGGGCTGAAACCCTCTGTACGAGCAGAGCTGAGGATGCAGAGTCCGGGGACACTGGAGGATGTCCTTCGCCTGGCCCACAAGGCGGAGGAGAAGCATGCATATGAGAGACGCATTCGGGGGACTTGGGGAGCTCAGGGCCAGCGTTGTCAGACAGCACCGGCCCCACTCCCGGGGGTTACAGTAGCACCAGTGGACACGGAAATGAAGAGAGAGGAAACCTGACCAGTGATCCCTGGTAAACGGATAACTGAGGCTGATATGAGGGCGAGGCGTGCTGCAGGCCTCTGTTTCAGATGCGATGAGAAGTTCAGTCCCGGTCATCGATGTGCGAGCAGGCTGATGCAGATTGTGCTAGAACCAGACGAGGGGGAGTATGAAGATTGTGGGGAGCCAGTGATGACGGAAGAGAGCGAGGTTGAGCACACACATCTGGATGTAGCAGAGGTGTCCCTGAACTCCTTGGTAGGGGTAACCACGAACCATACCATGAAGTTGTCAGGACGATTGGATGACGCGCCTGTGACGGTACTCATAGACAGTGGAGCTACCCACAACTTCATCTCTCGACATTTGGTGGATCGTCATAGGTTGCAGGTGAGCATCTTGGATACGTTTACGGTCCTCTCAGGAACAGGGAGGAGGGAGGAGAGCAGTGGGATGTGCAAGGGGCTGAGTCTGACCTTACAATGGGTGCAGATCATGGAGGACTTCTTGCCCCTAGAGTTGGACAATATCGATGTGATTTTGGGCGTGCAGTGGCTGAGAGGGTTGGGCGAGGTGAAGATGAATTGGAAGCAGCTTAGGATGGAGTTCCAGGAGAGGGGTCGCACGGTGGTTCTGACAGGTGACCCTAGCCTCTGTCTTCCCTCGGGGGCCTTCAAAACCAGATCTCCACCTTGAGGACAAGGTGACTCTTTTAAGGGGAGGTATTGATGCGGACGGCCCTAGCCGCCGCCCCGCTTGCCGCAAACCGCACCCGGGCCCCACTTGATGCTTACGCTTTGGAGATTTAGTTGTCTAGGGGTATTCTAGTCTTTTCAGACTAGATTAGTAAATCCCCTCCTTTTCTATTTATTAGGGCTAGCCGTCATTTTATTTCCTTATGCTTATTTTGTGAAGAACAATTGTAGGCATCGTGTGAGAGTGTTTAGGCTTTGATCCTAAGAGGAGCATCTTTAGAAAAAAAACCGGGGTGGCAGGTGTTTGGTCAGATTTTTTTCGGAATTCTTTCTTCTCAAGTCAAAATGCCGCAGAGCGATACGCTCCGCTCACCGCAACTGACGAGTCTATCTCAGTAATGGGTCTGATCTATCCGTCTTTCCAAGGTGCGCATCTCTGTCTACTAAAAAGAAAAGAGGTGAGGTGCTCACAGTAGAAGTTCAGGGCTACCTAGTCCCCCCAAAGGGAACCATGCCAAGTAATTATCCGAACTGACTAGACTCACCCACGGAACCCTTTCTGTGCATTCAAAGCTAGGAGAGCGAGTCTCCTCTCGAAAGAAACTCAATTATCAATCAATATTTGTTTTTCGCAATCTTTATTCCACCTAAAATTCCTCTTTTTACATTTTCCTCTTTTAAAAATCTGAACTTTATTGATTCGATCTACCGGATCGTATCACAATATCACTTCCTCTTTTGATCCATTGGGTAGTCTTAACTTGTCATCTGTCTTTTATATTTCAAAACTAACTATGCAATTAATATCCGTTGGAAAACTCATCAATTGTGTTTATTTTGTGTCATTTATCTATACCTCTTGGTTTGTCCAGAATCACACCGACCGGAGGATTGAGACAAGACGTAAAGTTAACGCCTGTATCAACCAGAACATATTCACATACCTTCACCTCCAGCAGTAAGCCATTCTGTTATATCATATGTATAGCATCGGCGATTCCTCTAATTCTAGGTTAAAAACTGCCTGCTTCTGGCATGTTAGAAAATTTTCAGCAATCAAATTTGAATAATTGTATTAGTTGTTGGTATGATAAACAAACTGCTATACCATTTACATCAAGAGAAACATCTTATGTCTTATCTGTATCTAGTTTAACTATTATGTTTGCTTCATTGAAGATTATTCTAGATACATTTGGATCTATCTAATTTGGATCTATCTAATATGTAATTTGATAGAATTATTAGCTATATACACACCATTCATAAACATGATTCACTCAATTTCAAAAATGGATCAAAGTCTCGTCAATGGTGCTAGTGAATATCTTTCTTCTGTCAGGTTTTCTACCATGCAAAATGTAACGACCCATACATCTAGGGACTTATTGACATTTTCTGTCCTATTTTCTTCTGTTATAAATTATTTATTTAAATTTTTCCTCGTCATTTCCTTTCTTTTCTCCCCTTACATCATTTCTTCTCATATTCCTAATTCCTTTTCCGTCTACTTTTTAATTCCCAGACAAAGCCCTTCACTTATCCAAGCAGCTCACACCGATTCATTCATCTCTCCCGCGATTAGCAGACGGGGCCGACCGCCTCACTTTCAATCGACGCCGCCCCTTCGCTCGTTCAAAAACCCTAGCCGATCAATCTCTCGTTGCGAAATTATAGTTCGAAACAAACTCTTCCATGCACGTGTTTTCTCCTCTCCCCTTTTTCTATTTAAATATTTTTGTTTTAGGGTTGTATGGATACGAAAATCATCTTCCGCTTTTCTCTAAAGTTCTGATTGCGTTCCGGGTTTATCTGATCTCTTTTGAGCTTGGATTTTGGGGCTTTTTGTCCATTGGAATTCTTCGCCCTCGAGGTAGATTATTTCTTCTCTAGTTTTTGGTTTTTGTTCTATTTAATTTTCTGAATTATTGAGTTCTGATCTGTTGGGATTATTGGCTTGAATGTGATATGATGATAGAAATAGTGTTGATTGGATTTTCTCCGGTGATTCACTAATTTTGGCAACCAAGCAGGCTTCTCGGCAATCTTTGCCGCTGCCCTCGTATACTTTCTTTCGGTTAGGTTTCGGGTTCATCTGCACAGTTGGCCGCCGCGGGGGTTGGGTTCGAGTCCGACAAAGTGGTTGTTTTTCCTCCTGTGAGGTTCTCGCTAATGTTTATTTTGGGCTCGATCTTGTACATGCGCCTTGCCTTGTTGCTAATTTTCCCTCTAGATTGTCTTTGTGAAAATTTTCATGGGGCTTGCGGGCCGCTATGTTGGTTTCCTTGTACTCTGAACATATTGCCTTATTCACATGCTCGGTTAAATCCGTGTTGTTTGGGCCTTCCTGTTTCTATTCATATATTTAAATCAAGACCTGCTTGTGCTGGTAAACTGGTGTCAGATACTTATGTTGTCAATATTAAATCTGATTCCAAACAACTTGTGTTTTTCATACAGTTATTAATTTTCAGTCTTCTTTGTTTATGATTGTAAATAATTGTTCCGATTTCTCCTTTACCCAAACAAAGATTTATCTTTAAATATGAAATTGATAGCTTAACATGCATGTCAATTTGGAATCGTGGTGAGGCATGATTAACTTATGTAGTTAGGGACCGTGCATAAGATACTAGAATATCATTCATGAGACATAATTAACTTATACAGTTAGGGATCGTGAATACGATACTAGAATAACCATTCATGACTCAACACTGAACATGGACACATGACTTGTTATAAAGTTGACATCATTATTGGAACATTGACTGTTGCACGGGACGCCCCTAATTACGTAACGTGAATCATGGATATTTTCTGGGGACCACACATAAGAACTGACATTGATACTTAATACAACCCTTGAGAATTTCTAGATAATTAGAAACATATCTGAACATCACACGTGACATCAGATGAACATGTAGAATGACATACACTTAGCTCACTGTCCAAAGGATGTGTTTGCAATAATGGTTTAATGTATTCATTTTTTCACTCTCTTTTACGAAAGTGGGGTAAATTAACAGTATTTGTTTTTCTTCCTTTTATGGAACTAGAGATCATATGTGTTCCTCTTCCTAACAGAATAAGGGGTTACTCTATATTCATTGTTCCGTTATTCCCACGGATAGTGGGGTTACACTACAGAACATGTTACTGTACATTGCTCCCTTGGACATGAGTCACAACCTAGAACGGTTAGCTAAACTTTAAACACTTAAAACATTCATAACTTGTTACTTTGTCGGTCTAGTAGATCATTTTCTTGTTCAGCGATATTGTAACGTTTTCGTTTGGTGTATAAACTGTTAGCTTGGTTTAGATATAATATACTTTTAAATTCCATTTTATATTTTCTTCGCGAAGTTTAGAAGGAGATGTTTTATCACTGGAGATTAGCTTCTGTGGAGCACAAAGTTTCTAATATTGCCCATAAAGTTATGATTCTAAATTCGGTATTATTTCTCACTTTGTCCTATTCTGTTTTCACTAGTACCCAACATGATCTGTATACTATTTGCCATTGGAAATGGGTCGTTACACAAAAAATGTTACATTCTCATGAAACTGTTGCTCAGCAATCATGCATACACACATCAACAAAATTGGGTTTGCTAAGAGAAAACATAGATACATTTTTCAAATCACTAGACCCCTATTGAGTTCAACATTTGTTCATTACTGGGCAGACGCTATTTTAACAGTTCTACGCATTAATATCGCACCTTTAATCATTATAAATAATTAGATTACACACTTTCACTTGCATGAAACTTATTTTGCTTATTCTCTCCAGTGCAATTTTAAATGTGTTTGTGTTGTCGTATTCATGAACATGATAAACTATTATCAAAAACTAACAAATGTATTTTTTTTGGATATAGCTCTGTACACATAGGTTATCAATCCTACTATGATCTGGTAGCCAAACTTTATTTTATGAAACAAGTGACCTTTGAAAATGTTCCTTGCCACTCATCCATAAATAATTCAAATCTAACATTTTTAGGCAGCAACATGACCGCATTACCCAAACATCTTCCAATCCATACATATGCAACTTCACCGAACAGTTTTATTCCATCTATACAAGTTCCACCAGTGCATACGATTGCTAAGCCTACACGATTACCCTCCCGTCCTGTGGAGGTTACTACAACTGATACACATCATGCATGTGGCTATTCTGGTTTGCTAGGCGATCAGCTCCCACCTCGTTAAACACTTCACCAAACTGCTTGCACGGTATCATGCTTTCACCACCTCCGCATGATCCATTGAATTTTCATCTTTTATTTCTAAAATTCACTCTCTATAAAAACCTAAGTCATACTTCAATGCTATGAAATCTCCAAAATGACAACGGGCAAATGAATGAGAAATTCCAGGCCTTCCAACGTACCCATACTTGAAACCTTATAACATTGTATCTGGATGTCAAACAGATAAATTGCAAGTGTACATATAAGATTAAAACGAAGTCTAATAATTCAGCTAAACAGTATATGGCTCGACTTATTGCCCAAGGCTTTTGATGCGACGCGTCTGCGCGTCTACAGCCGGAGGAGCGCGCAAGGTCAAGGGACAGCGGGGCCCGCTTCCATTGATTAAGCGATGTATTTTATTAGTAGGGGTATTTGGGTCTTTCACTATTTTTGAGGAGTTTTGAGGATAATTAGGGCCGGCTACCCTCTTGTGTTTCCTTATGTTAAATTGGAAAAGAAACTCTTTTATTTTGATTATCGTTGCTTGGGAGATTTACTCTTTGATTCATTAATTCAAAGAGAGTGAGTTGATCTTCTCCTATAAGATCATCTATCTTGTTTCTTCGCATTTGATTATAAAATTCCACCTTTTAATCTTTTCACTCATAAAGATATCATCTTTGTTGCTTTTCTTTTGAAGTTTGAATCAAATTGGTATCAGAGCACTCGATCCTGATGGCGGTGTCTACGAGATCTAAGGATAAGATTGATGCCCTAGAAGAGAAATTGAAGGACGAATCGAAGAACTGCCGAAGGAGATGGAGGAACGCTTGGCCAAGTTGGAGTCCTCCATCGCTTCAACCAAGCCAGAGTCAACGAAGACAAGAGATGATGTAAAGTGGATTATTTTGATCCTTTCGTCGCAACACCGGCCACAAAAGGAGACATCTTTGGCCAAGGACAAGGGCAAGGGAGTTGAGATCGTCGAAGAGATGATTGAAGATGAAGATGAGGAGCCCGATGGCTTCGTGGACTCATTGGGGGGCAGATATGGCCTCTCCGTCCTCCACACCCACCCGGCAAACTCGGCGAAGCCAACGGGGATACCCCGGGGTCGACCGGCTACCCTAGGCCCTTTCCGGGCTTCAGTTGGGTCCCACAGGGCCAGCCGCCCCCTCTGAAGGACCGAGCGACCCCGCCGGAGGCGCACGGCTCTTGGCCCTGGTCGCGCGGCCTTCCTGGCACCCAACCCATAGGCGGTGGGTCTTTTCAGAGCCTCCGGGGCCCAATCGGGCCTCCAACGAGGCATCCGGGCTTTCCAGACACCACGACAGGACCATGAGGACCAGGAGGGGGGCTTCCAGGGTCCTCTCCCTCCTTTTGGGGGTGTAGCGACAATGCAGGGAACCGCAGGCCTAGGCACATGTCGTGGGAGAAACTTTCAGCATAATTCTTTTCAGATTTAGTCAAGCCGTGGAGGGGAGAATGGTGGTGGTGGACGAGGGAATAGATTTAGAGGAGTCCCAGAAGACTTTCGACAGAGACCATCTGACAGAGGAGTTAATGGAGGCCAGCAGTGGAACGTATATGCAAATCGTCTTCACAAGAAGCTAAAGATGCCCATATTCGAGGGGGAGATCCTAAGGGATGGATATACCAAACGGAGTGGTACTTTCATATGATGGGGCTCACAGAGAAGGAGGTACTCCAGGCGATCCGCATCTATTTTGAGGGCGAGGCCTTAGCTTGGTACCGCTGGCGAGAGAGTAGCGGATCGATAGAGACATGGTGGGAGCTGACTAAGGAACTATTGGAGCGATTTCAGGAGAGACAGGAGAGAAATTTTTTCGAACAACTGTATGCACTCAGGCAGGATGTCACGATCAGGGATTACATCAAAAGGTTCGAGGCATTGGCGGGGAGTGTGTGGGAAGTGTCAGATGAGTCTTTAGATGGATGTTTCATGAAGGGACTGAAACCCTCTATTAGAGCAGAGTTGCGCATGCAAACCCCCCAAGGGTTGTTAGGGATGATGCGCCTAGCCCACCGAGCAGAGGAGAAACAAAATAAGGAGCGACGGGCAAAGGAAGCATGAGGGTTAGAACTTCCGCACTCAGCCCCCAACAGCAAAAGCCGAAGGCGAAACAATTGCCCCAGGAGGGGCCGTTAGCAGTGGGAATACATGTCCTGGAGGACAGGGAAGACGGATGACAGATGTCGAGATCAGGGACAGGAGAGCCAAGGGGCCGTGCTTCAAGTGCGATGAGAGGTTCACATCGGGACATCGGTACAGGAGCCGTCTCCTTCAGTTGACGATCGTGCCCGACGAGGAGGATCAGGAGGAGGTAGCTGAGTTGGTGGCTAACGAGGAGGAGGATGTGGAGCATTTGCACTTAGACGTGGCGTAGGTGTCACTTAACTCTGTGATGGGGTTCATGCCGAACCACACCAGATTGG
This sequence comes from Scilla litardierei, assembly GCA_030789695.1. NCBI lineage: Eukaryota > Viridiplantae > Streptophyta > Magnoliopsida > Asparagales > Asparagaceae > Scilla > Scilla litardierei. Next base: position 162,699,449 of record CM061137.1, on the reverse strand, counting down.
TAGACAAGGCAGTGACAGTGCTGATTGATAGTGGGGACACCCACAATTTCATCTCCCTACGATTGATCGAGCGGCATGGGCTACAGTTCAGTAGGGAGGAAAAGTTCACGGTGCTACTGGGGTCGGACAGGATGGAGGAGAGCATGTGCATATGCAAAGGGTTGTTATTGACCATACAGGAAGTGCAGGTGGTGGAAGACTTTTTACCCTTGGAGTTAGGGAATGTTGACATCATATTAGGGTCCAATGGCTAAAGCAGTTGGGGGATGTGAAAATCAACTGGAAGCTGTTACGAATGGAGTTTCAGATTGGGATCGGACAGTGGTGTTAGCGGGGGATCCCAGTTTATGCTTTTCATTGGTAGCTTTTCGATATATGACCCGGGCTTTATAAAGGGAAGGCGGTGGGGTGTTGGTGGAGTTTTAGGGATGGTTGTAGGTGGGAAGGAGCAGATATCGACAGTACCAGCTGAGGTGGAGAGGTTGTTGGGACGCTTCGAACAGATCTTTCAGACACCTAATGGTCTTCTCACCTCGTGACCATGAGCATACCATTGTTCTCAAGGACGAAGTATCCCCCATCAGTGTGCAATCTTACCGATACCACCAGATTCAGAAGGATGAGATCGAAAGGATGGTGCGAGAGATGCTCCAGGCAGGGGTGATTGAGCCTAGTGTTAGTCCTTTTTCCAGCCTGGTATTGCTAGTTAAGAAGAAAGATGGAAGTTGGCGTTTCTGTGTTGACTACAGGGCTTTGAATAAGGAAACTGTATCGGATAAGTTTCCCATTCCTGAGCTGTTGGATGAGCTGCTCGGAGCAGAGGTGTACTCCAAGATAGATCTGAAATCAGGATATCACCAAATTCTGTTGCGAGCAGAGGATGTGCCCAAAACGACGTTTAATACGCATGAGGGACACTATGAGTTTTTGGTCATACCGTTTGGGCTAACCAAAGCATCGGCGACATCCAGGCCCTAATGAATAAGATCTTCCACTCATACATGCAAAAGTTTATTTTGGTGTTTTTGACGATATCCGCGTGTATAGCAGATCCATGGAGGAGCATTTAGGCCACTTGGAGGTGGTATTTCAGAAGCTGATCGCGAATCAGCTGTATGACAACCAAAAAACGTGCCTTTTTGGACAGCGACAAGTCGAGTACTTGGGGCATATTGTGTCTACGGAGGGAGTAGAGGCAGATAGATCGAAGATTGAGGCCATACAGATCTGGCCCCTACCTACTACCCTGAGGGCATTGCGGAGATTTTTGGGGCTGACAGGGTATTACAGAAAATTCATCAAGGGCTATAGCAATATAGCATGGTCGCTGACAGAGCAGCTAAAGAAAGACAACTTCAACTGGGGGCGCCAGCTACGAAGGCTTTTGAGGCCTTGAAGGTGGCCTTTTTTGTTGCGTTTTTTGCGTTTTAAGGCTCTCTTTTTTGCATTTTTGGCTACAATTATTTTTTAGGTACGAGAGGATCTAGTTTGGAAACCTGTTAGTTTTTTGAATATCTAACTAAGATTGTAATTTGGTATTTTGGTTGTTGATTCTCTAATTATGAGAAAATTCTAGGTTCTATTAAAAGTTTTTTTGATTACTTATTCTTTTATTTTGGTTTTTTACAGAAGTTTTTCAACACTCCCTCTCTTCTTGCGAATCAAGATGCTCCATTTTGATCGACGTTGAGACTCGAGTTGATCTTGTTTGGCGTAAAGGTTAGGATTTTTGAACTATCTAAGTTGGAGTGTAATTTGGGTGTTAATTCTTGAATTTGAGCAAATTTTAAGGTTCCAATTAAAAGAGATCCATCAAATTTTTTGGATTAATTAGGACAGATTCATCAAGTTTTTTGGATTACTTATGCTTTTGATACTGTTGAAATATTTAAGTATATATGGAAAATTCATCAATTTCTTTACGATCGTAATAAGGTTAGGGTTTTAAAATATCTAACTAAAAGTGTAATTTGGTTGTTGATTCTCTAATTAAAAGAAATTTTTAAGTACTAATTAGGAGAAATTCATAATTTTTTGGATTAATTAGTTGAGATTCATCATTTTTTGGATTACTTATGTTTTTGATATTGATACTGTTGAAATTTTTCATTTTTTGCTACAATTTTACAATAAATAAAAATTATTTCCGAAAAAAATTGTGCCACCCTAAATTTAATTCGTGAATTCATCACTGGGTGTTGGGTTGCCAAACTTCACTGTTCCTTTTGTAGTGGAGATTGATGTGTCGGGTATGGTTTGGGGCGGTTTTGAGGCAAAGGGGCAGACCGATTGCTTTCTTCAATCAGGTATTATCATCCAAAGCACGACAAAAGTCGGTTTATAAGAGAGAGCTCATGGCCATAGTCTTGTCTATTCAAAAATGGCGGCCTTACATACTTGGGCCGAAGTTCATGGTCAGAACGGATCAACGAAGCTTAAACTACTTGCTGGAGCAACGCTTGGTCACCGAAGAGCATCAGAAGTGGCTTTCCATGTTAGTTGGCTACAAGTTCGATATTCGGTATAAACCAGGCTTGGATAATAAGGCAGCTGATGCCTTGTCTCAGCGGAATGAAGGGGTGGTGTTGAATGCGCCGACTTTGCCAATACTACTTGATTGGGAGCCGCTCTTACATGAGGCAGAGGCGGACACAGGGATCACGCAGATTCGGGCGACGATACAGCAGGAATCGACTGAGCACCCTAGCTACACTATTGAGGAGAGGAGGTTGATGTACCACGGGCGACTGGTCATTCCGCGTTCATCGACATATATACCGTCGCTTTTTCAGGAGTTTCACAACAGCGCCATTGGGGGGCATTCTAGAGTATAGCAGACCTATATGCACATGGCCAGGGAGATTTACTGGATTGGTACGATGAGGGGGATCGCCCAACGGGTGGCGAGCTGTGACGTATGTCAACGTCACAAGTATATGGTGATGACACCTGCGGGTTTATTACAGCTGTTGTCTTTGCCGGAGAGAGTATGGGATGAGATCACCATGGATTTCATTGATGGCTTGTCGAGGTCCGAGGGTTACATTGTCATTTTTGTGGTGGTAGATCGGTTGAGCAAGTATGAGCATTTCATTCCGCTGAAGCATCCATACACAGCCGTGTTAGTGGCAGCAGTTTTTATGCAAGAGATAGTGTGGTTGCATGGTTTCCCGGGGGGACTATCTCTGATAGGGACCAGGTTTTTCTGAGTAATTTTTGGAGGGAGCGCCTTCGGATGCAGTGGACTATATTGAAACGGAGCACAGCGTACCACCCCCAGACGAATGGTCAGACATAGGTAGTCAATATGAGCATTGAGACATACCTGCGCTGTTTCGCTTCCGATACGCCGAGGCAGTGGGCAAGATGGCTTGCATGGGCAAAATATTGGTACAACACATCCTTTCACACGGCAACCCAGATGACACCTTTCAAGATCTTGTACGGGAGAGATCCTCCCATTTGGTGCACTATGGACACATTTCGACCCCGGTCTCACAGGTGGAGTATTTAGGTGAGCGGGATAGGGTGTTGGAGGAGTTGAAGCGTCGTTTGAGAAAAGCCTAGCAGATGATGAAGGCACGAGCGGATGGCCACCGTAAAGATGTCCATTTTGATGTGTGGGATAGAAGCTGAGACCGTATAGACAGAAATCTTTGGCACAGCGGCGCAATGAGAAGATTGCAGCACGGTATTATCGTCCCTATGAGATAGAGGCAAAGATTGGCCATATGGCGTATCGACTCAAGTTACCATCTCCTTCTGTCATTCATCCTTTTTTTCATGTATCTCAACTACGAAGGGTGATTGGAGATCACAGTTCTTCCCCCTATTACCACATACTCTCACCGACGATATGGAGTTGCTCATGGAGCCTTTAGATGTTACAGCGGTGCGACAAGGGACATGCCGTGTTCGTGAGGTGCTCATTCATTGGCGCGGATTGCCAGATCATGATGCTACGTGGAAGCCGTTTGACGTCATTCAGCAGCAATTTCCAGACTTCCACCTTGAGGACAAGGTGACTCTTCTGGGGGAGTAATGATGTGACGCGTCTGCGCGTCTACAGCTAGAGGCACGAACGAGGCCAAGGGACGGCGGGGCCCGCTTCCAATTGATTAAGGGATGTATTTTATTAGTACGGTTATTTGGGTCTTTCACTATTTTTGGGGAGTTTGGGGGATAATTAGGGCCGGCTGCCCTCTTGTGTTTTCTTATGCTAATTTGGAGAAGAAACTCTTTTATTTTGATTATCGTTGCTAGGGGGATTTACTCTTTTGATTCATTAATTCAAAGAGAGTGAGTTGATCTTCTCCTATAAGAACATTTATCTTGTTTCTTCGCATTTGATTATAAAATTCCACCTTTTAATCTTTCCACTCATAAAAATATCATCTTTGTTGCTTTTCCCTTTTCCCTTGAAGTTTGTATCTGCGTTTCACAAGAATATGCCATTGACTATAAGAAAACTTCTGCACCCATTACAAAGATGCCATACATCTGTATTCTTATTAATGTGGATGTTGCTTGGAAATAACCATTATATCATATTAATGTCAAGAATACATTTTTGAATGGAGATATCTAAAGTGGTCAATATGCAACCTCCTTGGAGAATCTCCACCCCACCAATACATGTCAGCCGACTTAATCATCGTATTATATATTGCCTCAAACAAACAATCTAGTGCTAAGTTTAAGCGTTTCAGTCAGTCTCTTCGCTTAATGGGATATACAGATAGCATAGCTAAGTATGTTGTGTTCTGACAATCTACCTCTCATGGTAGTATCATTCTCTTATTATATGTTGATGATATGATCATTGCTGGGAAGTGATTTACATGTTATTGCTTCTATAAAGCAGCATCTCCAGCATCTCTAGCAAGAATGTGAAATGAAGGATTTGTGTTTTTATATTTTCTTGGAATTGAAGTCGATTATTCCTCCATTAGGTATCTTCTGTCTCAACGGACATATTTCTATCATTCTCGATCGTGCAAATATGGATGGTGTTAAGCTATCTTTGTCTGTGTTTATATCAATAGATCATCTAAAATTTTGACGTGATGATGGTGAACATCTACCACATCCAACTAGATATAGAAAACTTATATGTTATCTTATCTATCTATCTGACACTCACATAAATATATCTCATGATATCCAAATTCTCAACCAATTGGTGCACCTACCATGGCTCATTATGTGGCATTACTTCGTGTACTCAGATATTTTCATGGCACTATCAATAGATCACTCTTCTTTAACTCTGAATCATCCCTTTTACTAAGATCTTATTCTAATGTTGGCTGAACAGATGAACCAGATACATGTCCCTATACCATTTGGTTATGCATCGTCTTACTATCTTTTATTTCTTATTACAGAAAATATCAAGACATTGTATCATGCTCAAGGACAAGGCTGAATATCACGTGATGGCCGACATGTCCATGGAACTTAAATAATAACTACATTTATTATGTGGCATAAATGTTTCTATCAAATACAGAAGTATGTTTATACTTCTACTGTGACAACTAGAGCTTGCTAGTGATCACGACGAAATACGAACAAAACATAGTGTCATGTTTAACAGGAGTTCGCCTCAGCAAAGATCACATTGCCTCACATTCCATCAAAAGATCAAGTCGTTGATATGTTTACAAAAGCACAAACTACTCAATTTTGTCACATCCTCTCTAAATTCTTGGTTCTTCATCCACCGTGAGTTCAAAGGCATGGTAAGTAAAGAAGTAGTACACATTTGATATTGGTTGTAACTGTATGTAAGTCATCATAAGTTGTCATTGGTTGTATAAAAGGTGTAAGCTTACCATTTACAGATTCCAGATGTGTACATAACATGTACATATACATATTGTAAATATCAAGCCAATATGGAAATTTATTTTTCTATGTTTAAGAAAATTATTGATCCAATTTTTTTTGATAGGATGCATAAAATAAACATATTTCTTTGATTCCACCTTTATTGTAAATTTGATTGGGGGAACGCATTGGAGATGCCTCAAAATAGTTTTAAAAACTGTTTGTCTAATAGTCGATCGAGATCAAAATGAGTAAGTTGAGAAAGAAGGTCAATATTGAAATATTAAATATAGGCGAAGTGACCGAACGAGCGCTTGGTGGGTCCGGGTTATCTATGTACTGCCCAGGATCGCGGGCCCTTTCGTACACGGATTTTAGGGCATTTAGCTAGCCTATATCTCCGCTCTCGCTTCCGTACTCTTTTTTTTCAACCCGATCCCATGTGTTTTGCCCGTTCATCAACCATTCGCAAAAGTTCTATTCACGTGAAACCGTTAAATTTGGGTCGGATGGATGAACGGGCAAAACAAATGGGACTGTGTTATTGTTGGCCTAGGGTATGGTTTTCTGTCAACCCTATTAGACAACATTGGTCAGTATACGGCGGTCTTTATTGTATACACGTTGTACTACTTACAACGTACCCCGGCCGAGGATTAACATAAAGACCGTACTGAGCCTGTAACACTAACTTATCATGCAGCATACACCCGAAAAACGACGTGTAGTCTTACCACAAGCGCACGGTGTAGTGGCGAGCGGGTATCGAACACATGGAGGACAAATGATAGTATCTTACTTCGATTACCTAGCTATCAAGAGAATAAGAATAGATTTGATGTAATAGTCACTAAATATAGGCGACGTTCCAGTCTGGGCATTCATGCAAATTATATAGATGTAAAACTAACAGTATAATTAGAGAAATACCTTTTTTTTTGTTTTTTCTATTCCCAACACTATTCTGATTCCGGTATTTTGAGTAGAATTCACATACATGAATGGTTTCAATATTCAAAACAAGTGATGTTTCACTATTGAAATATTATTACTAATCTGAAGTTGTCATGTTGACCCTAATGAGCTACTCTGTTGTTCAACTTTTTAACTAACATAAAATAATTTAAACAACAGAAACGGAAAAAAGCTTCAGCTTTCTCTTTAAATGGAACCAGAAAGAGAGAATCAATATCCAAACACTAAAGTAGCATAAAAGCATCTCAAGCTGGAACAAGCCCCAAGAAACAACCAAATACTTGAAAATTCCCCCCATCCGGCAACTTTTTTTCCACAATACAATGCTCCGCCACACTTCTGGTTCTTGTTTCCAGTTCTAGTTCTGAACACCAGATAGTTGGGAAACAATATGTCGGTGACTAGTCACCACACGGACACTGCTACAGTGAAGTCGTGTCCCTGTATTAACACCACCTCTTGCCATGTCATCATCACTTTCTGTGCATGCTTTTATTTTTTAAGTCACGTCCGTGTCAATATGACCATGCTCATACGTCTTAGGTTGGTGTGATAAATCTCAGTTCCATGTGTTGTGGTAGAGCAATTCTACCGTGAAATCTTGTATTGTCATCACTACTATCTGGGTACTTTATTTATTTATTTATTTTCAGAATTTCTACCTACGAGGTGGTCGTAACGTGTTATGCGCAAGTCATGTGCATGTGCTTCATAGGTTGGCGATATGAGTCCCAGATCCATTTGTTGTAGCAAAAAAAGCCTACTGGACGTAAGAAACAAACCTGACGAATTGCATTTGCCTTCTCCAAAATGGCAGCAACCTTTAGGTTTGTAGGAGGAGCCCCCTTAATGTTTGGCTTCGGTCCATTTGCTGGTTTCAGGTTGAAGGCCTGAAAATACAAGAACATCCAAACATGAGCTAAGGCGATTTGCTCCTAAAATGACTAGAGTACGTGCACAACTTCTATATTAAAAAATTACCTTGTTTCTTATCTGCTCAAGCAAGGAGTCCCTTTCATCTGCTTGTGGCCTAGCCGAAGGACGATCAAGCTCTGATACCTTTCGCAACTGCAATGGCATCAATAGCTTAATGACTTGAATATCATAACAAATTCCTTAATTTAAAATCTCTGCAGATTTTTCCACCAAAAAAATCTCTGCATATTTATGCCAGTATTATTACCGTGCTTTTATCATGAGCAGCGACAGCCTCAATCAGTGGATCTCTAGGACGATCACGGATGGAACGATATGTCCATTTTGGCTTCTCACCTTCCATTGTTGATATTGTGAAGTCATATATTGTAGATGGATTATGTTCCATTGAATATAAAAAACCATATGGCGGCATGTTTGGCCCCCTGGCTACAACTGGAGCTGAAAAGTTCAGATGCTGAACATTTTCACCTCCATAGACTTCATAATCACATTCATGCTTCCATTCTTCTGTAGATGGTCCTATGAATAAAGGCTTTGGAGGCAGTATTGCACCTCTAGCTACACTCAAGGCTTCATATTGAGATCTCTCCAACTCTAAGCTTGGTAATAGATGGCCAAGTTGTGGTCTCATGACCTGGATTTCTCCCTCTGACAGCTGGGGATACTGAGTTGTCCCATCTTCAAGTTCTGATGCTGACACACCACAACCATTTGAATACTTTCTATCTTCTTGATGAGATACAGCTATAAATGAATTTAAATGATTTGTCATTTCTGTTTCTAACATTAGGGATTTATGATGTCTCCTTTCATCTCCAACCGGTGGTAACTTGGATAATCTTGAAGGCTGGGTAGTTTCCTCTTCCAAAGTCAAAGATCCACGGTGAAAATTTTCATTTCCCACCCGTGCCAAAGATGCAAAACAGGTTTCTGATTGAACCATTTCATCCACAATTGTCGGTGGACCTTGTGAAAGCTTATCATCTCCACTTATAAGCTTCATGGATGGATTGGCTACGGTTGGAGGTCGAATAAAATCTACATTTGAAGCAAGAGAGCCAAATTGAAGTTTTCCCAGTCTCCATTCCATGGGGGGAAGTGGAGGAAGTGGTGGCGTTTCTACTACCTCTTGGGACTGAGAACTGGAAGTCGGTTCACCTGGCCATGATGTTACAGTTTCTTGCAGGTCGTTTTCAGCAGTGGCGTGGCTTGAGCTCGCAATGTTGGTTTCCTGAAGGATGGTTTCAGATTCTTGAAGACTGGCGTCAGAGAGGTCTTGCCTAGACCTTGCCATAGTTGCTTCTTGAAGACCAATTTCAGAAAGGATTTGACTAGAGCTTGCAAGGGAAGCTTCTTGCATGCCAGATTTAGAAATGTCTTTGGTAGAACCTGTAATGGGTGCCAATCCTGCAGCTGAAAAGGAGGACATCAACGAAGCTACTAAGAATTCAGAACTGCACCTAGAAGCAACAAAAGCCTCATCCTCTACTTTCTCATGTACCTCTACTTTCAACAAAGATATATCAGGCTCATCAATTTCACCGTTGCTAACAATGACATGAGGCTCACGTTTTGATGGTTGGTCTGCATTGTCTTTAGATATACTCTGATCATTATTGATGTCATTTATGCAAGTTATTTGAAACTGGGTATGCATGGACTCAAGACGACAGCTGTCTTGATGTGAAGATGCCACAAGTGGTTCACTGCCATCTTCAACGAAATGGGAAGATGGAGAGTTGCCTTCTTTTGGTATAGAAACTCCATTTTCTAATGAACATACCAAATTCTCTCTGTCAGTATTGGGTTGCAATAGTATGGTAGAAGAAAGGCTATCCAGTAACTTAGCATCACCAGGATCAGATGAGTATAGAACTGGTAAATTGGAGCACAAACCTGCAGTAGTACATGTTGGTCGGGATTCATTTTGCGAGGGTAATATAAAGTTATTCACATAAGATGACTCATTGACCTCCTTATCATGTTGATCTAGAAATGCATCATGATGTAGACAGTTTTCTTGTGGCCGTATACCAAACCCAGATGACTTTCCAGAGTACACAGAATAAATTCTTTGGTTATTATCATCAGCTTCAACAATAACATGCTCATCTGATGAGTCATCATACACAGTGCATTCAGTGTGTTTATCAAGCAGAACTGATTCCTTGTGCAGGTCAGATGATGCAGATCCACTAGACCGTCCCAAAGTGTCCATCAACAGATGACCATGTTCATTATTCTGGAATTGCAAATCATCTGAAAAATCCCCATGGTTAGAATCCTGAGAAAAATGCTCTGATGTTTCTGCAATAGGACATTCTCTTGGATCACTTTCATCAGATGTCACCATATGTCCACATTCATTCAACAATGGCATGTCATTCAGAAGTATCTCACTTGCAGAATACAAAGGCAAATGCTCAATTAGGGTCACATTGTGAGATTCCTTTGGCTCCTCTGTACCGGAGTTAACCATCAAGACTAATCCTTCATTCTGCAATTGCTTGTCAGCTGCGAACATCGCATTTGAAGTACCCAAAAGAAAGTGCTCCGGGGAGTCATCATCACGAGAGCCTTGTGGCTCCTCCTTCAAAGATGAATTTTCCAATTGAGATGACTTTGTATTAGGCATTAGAATATTACTTTTTCCTGCATCTTCAGCACTAGTATTCAACTGTAGTTGCATGTCATCAAGAACCGTTTCCTTCCGGGAAGGCATTGTTGAAGCCACTTCTGAGTTTGCTTCATGTGATTCCTGGGGATCCTCTACATCAGAGAAATGGTCCAACTCAAGTGGAACTATCTTAGGCAGTAGACTTTTTCTTTCTTCCATGTACTCGGTGCATGCATCTTCAACACCTGCAACAATTTTCCTCACTCCTATGAGTAACACATCCGGCTGCATGGTGAGCTGATCATTCTCAAGGGATAAGGCAGGATCTGATGGCGACATGTTTTCAAGAGTACAAGTTCTGTTATCATGTTCCATTGGATCTTCCAAAGCTCCTAGGTCCACATTTAACTCTACTGGATCTTCAGTATGTCCAGAAGGGACTTCCTCGGGAATGGTTTTCCCACGTACATCCTTCATATCTTCAAAAAATAAAGGTTCCCCATCTTCCATGGAACTAGAACCAGGTACATCAGATAAAGGCAATAAATCATCACCGAATACTCTAGACTTCATTGGCGGCTCCGTAAACCCTATCTCATCTGTATGCGGTAATGCACCATCTAAATCTTCGACAACTTCTTGAGAATTTTGCACATCATCGATGGATATTTCAGGCAATGATTCAAGATTATTTGGTGTTACACTTCCATCTAAACAATCTTCTACCTCTTTCACAGACTCCACTTGCTCTTCTGGGTTTGCAGTCAAATCAAGCATGGATTCTCCTATATGTTCTGCAGGAATCTCCTCAAAGTCACTTTTAACCTTGGCTGCTGAAAGATGGTCAGACATATCAATTGTAGCTTCTTCAGAAATTTGCTCTTGAACACACTCTGCAGGATCAATTCCTTGAATAACATATTCCCCTTGTAGAGATAAATCTCCAGTTTCAGTTAGAGGAATTGATTCACCGAAAGCGTTGTTGGGGTCAGTTGTAAAATCAGGAAGCCCCTCTATTTTACAATCCAACTGTTCGGAGACAACATGAGTTCCTTCTGCATAGCCAGTGTTGTCCTCATGGAGGGATGTAACTGAGCAGGCTTCGTCACTTTCTTTGGGAAGTATGTCAACATGACCAGACGTAAAACACATGACAAGGGACCCAAAAGATCCGTCTCCAACAATTGACTTAATGCTGGTGGCATCCGATACCTTGGTGTTGCAAGTTCCATCAGGAGGCAAATCAACTGACGATTCACACGCTCTAACTTCACTGCCTGGTAGTTCATATAACATCTCCCCGGGACTTTCTTTAACAATATTATCCTCGTTATCAGGCACACAAAAGCCACTCACATCTTCTACATGTTGTTTTGTCTCAGCAAGGTTGCCTGATTTAAATGAGCCAGGAAAATGCTCAAGCATGCCGTTCCGTTCTTTTGAAGTAGTCAGCTCCCCAACAGAATCTGACCCTGATGGCTGAGCTGGCAGGTCTTGCTGTTCACAAATACCATAATCTACCAGGCGAGTTTCCATTTTGGAGAAACCTTTTTCTGATTTAGCTCTGCTCTCAGGATCAGTTTCAACTTCTGATTCCATGGTATTTAGGGCATCCACATAATTCTCCAGATCACTACTGATGTCATCAGACCTGTGCTCACCATACTCATCTTCTGGGTTGGATTCGAAGGAAGCCAAATATTTCTCATGAGTGATCTCCATGGGGACCACATGGCTCTTTTCAGCTTCAACAGACATATATCCAGGCACGTCACAATCAAAGCCAGTTTCTGTTGAGAATTCTTCATCAGTTAATGGTTTCTGTTGGCCCGCCTCCATCAGTGTAGAACTCCTCTTTTCATGTTTATCTGGCATATAACCACCGAAACTTTCTGTTTTACCAGGCAATATTCGTTTTTCAGGAGTGGATTCCGACTTTTCTACACTCTTTATTTTATGATTATCCAATTCGTTTGTGGGAAAATACAACACTTCTTTTCGGGTAGGAGATTCAGTAGGATATGTCGCTCTTACAATGGGCGAGTCAACTATAGTATCAATAACAATCTCACGCGCTTCAGGAGGCAATCCACTAGAATCAATTGATTTTACAATTTCCGGAAGATGGTTAATATAATTTTTCTGCCAAACCCGCCCTGGTGAATGCACTTCAAGAAGATGCTCCATATAGCTTTTTTTATTAGTTATGTCTGAACCAAGCAAGTTCCTAGATTTCGGTTTCACACGCCTAGCTAGAACTTTTGCAGAACCCTGATCAGAATTCTCAGTTTGCAAACTGTTAAAAAACAACAATCAGATAGGCATTAAAGGGGGGGAAACAACAAAATCAACTCAGCATTGCTGAATGGACATATTACTTACTTTGAGTTGATAAGAGGTGACATGAAAGTAGCAGCGGTTTCACCATTCTTCCAGCGTGATGCCTTCTTCTAGAAGTGAAACGATAAGGAAGATCTATGAGAACTTTCACAGAAAACAAAAGGATACTAAGCATCAGATGTAGTTTTTCTAAATAAGAGGGAAGTTTGCTATCTAATCAATGATCTACGATGAGAAGATGAACAAACTCTCTTGTACAAATATGGCATGTTTAACAAACAAGATTTGATATCAATATTAGTAGAAAAGGATACTATGATGAGCAGTTTGCAGGAATGATATGGAAAAAAGAGACACTGGGGTAAAAGTTGGGATATTAAGTGCCACCCAGAAGAAGTTAAGGGATGCCTAGGCTTAGAAGAAAAACCCACGCTTAGAAGAAAAACCTAATATCAGTTAAATAGCATTAGCAATTGCTGAATAAGAGGATGGCAAATGGTCACAGTGAACCGAGCTACTGCAAATGCAGAATATGATCAGAATAGTTGACAACAATCAGCAGCCCATCACATGTCATACATAAACAATGTTAACTCAGGTAAGCATGTCAAGCCCATAAGGTCCCAAATTAAGCCCTCCTGCAACCAACTTGGTAGGACCAGATTAAACTTTGACGTGTAAATTGGAACAGATCAAACTTTAACTGTTAGAAAAGATTGTAGAAAACAACTATAGAATCAGAAAAAAAAAACCAAGCTCCTTGAATTGAAGAAGTAACCATTTATGGTAACACTCTTAACAGAATGTGTGATCTCCTAAACATCCGTTTAAATCCCCCCCCCCCCCCCCCAACCAAAAAAAAACAAAACAAAACAAAACAAAGTGAAAAAAAACCACAATGACCACCACCACCACCAAAAAAGGCGCATGCCTATCCTCTCTTATGCATGAAAAGGAAAAAAAATAAAACAAGATACACTCCTAAAAATAACATGTAACATGAAATGCTGCACAGAATGCCAAGAGCTATTAATAATCAACTTTTTTGAACTGAAAGAAATGTAGGAAATGAATATTCATTTAAATAAATAGCATTGGTGTCCTTAGATGATAAAAAGAAGATTCCAGGCCAGAGAAAATCACATATAGCATCAAGTTGTTTAGAAGCTAAACCCCAAGGTTTGAAATTTCTAACGATACCAATATGTATCGCTCATATCGTATGGTATTGCAAGCATGTCGATACGATCCCATCCGAAACCAGTCATTACCACCGATACTAACCAATAACAACTAATACAAGAAGTGCTTCAATGTTTGAGTTACCAAACTTTGAAATTCTATTTTTTTATATAACGTTAAAAAAATCTCGTTTAACCGTCAAATTAAAGGTTAGAATGTTGGCCCGATGGTCAAATGGGTTAGAAAAAGAGAAGATAGTGATACTTGAGAATTTTTGAACAGATGAAGTAATTATTGACTGGTCACGTAATGACAGTAGACTTTTTTTTCTTTTTTCTTTTCTATAGTGCTTCAAAGAGATTCTTTTTTACTTTCAGATCATCTCTTCATCTCTTCGTATCTCTCTTCGTATCTATTTTATCATACGAAATTTCGTTATTTCTCTATCAACAGCGACTCCTTCCTTAGTATTACATACTGTGATATTGATCGCTTCCAAAAAATGCAAGGGTGTACCGTTAAGTGACAAGTAATGAACGCATACTCTTCTCTAAAGCCCAGCTCCTGGTCGAAAAGATGAACTAAGCTAAGAAAACCACATTGATGAATTCCAAAAAAGAATCCGAGTGCATGACTGTCCTGCTAGAGCAAGGGGCTATCCTCTTCTTTATTGACGATGAATATATGTATGTGATCACTCCATATTTTACACCTTTTTCCCGCATGTTTGCATGCCATTTGAATCGCTCAAATCACGTTTTTCACGATTTATCGACAACATTGCGATACTTTTCACGATTTGTTGTTTTTGTCGTATTTCAGGAGATTTGGAGCGATTTGGAGTGATTCCGAGATACACCCACTCCGGAGTGTCACCGACGACTTCCCTGAGGGGTATTTTGAGATTGGAGAGGAGCGGAAGAAGAAAGAACGTCGTAGGAGCGACGAGGAGGCAAAAATACGCAATTTGGGCATCTTCAGTATCTCACTCGGCCGAGTGAAGGAGTCACTCGGCCGACCAACGAGACCCCGCTCGGCCGGCCAGATCGGACACGCTCCAAGCAGTATATCAGCGTGCACTCGGCCGAGCATCAGAAGCCGACTCGGCCGAGTGACGTATCCCGTCCGCCCGAGTGGCACCCAGACGACGGCCATCAAAAAGAGTCAACTTACTGTAATCCGTCAGTCTGAGCAGCAGAAGCCCGACTCGGCCGAGTGGCAATTGCCGTCCGCCCGAGTGAAGATAAGCCCATCGGCCGAGTGACGACAACTCACTCGGCCGAGTGACGCCCGATGTGACGACCCCCAAGACCCCAGAGTTACTGGAATCCGTCAGGGTCCCTCACTCGGCCGAGTGACCTTTGTCACTCGGCCGAGTGAGCAGCGCTGCCTGTAGCGGAAATCACGATTTTGGAGCTGCGCAGGGGCAGTTTGGTCACGAATTTTTGGGCAGTTTTGGGGGGTATTTAACCCCAGATTCTAACCTAGTTTAGGGAGCTTTTTCTATTGCTTTTGGCAGCCTTTTTAGATTAGATTTTTAGAGTTTAATTCTTGTGATTGGAGAGGAGAGAAAAGTGTTATTTTGTTGGATTCTTGGAAAGCTACATTGGTTTGTCTCCCTCTCTATTAAAAATCCTATTTTTATTGCTATTTTGAATATTGCTATGAATTCCATTGTTGTTTCTATTGATTATTCTTCCATTAGCAATATGATTTGTGAGTAGTTTTAACGTCTTAGGGCGTGGGGATGAACCCTACGAGCCCAATTTCCGATTTGTGACGATTTGGTAGAACTATTGCTAGGATTGATTAGGGTTAGTTTGGGATTGATATAATACGGATAGCTAGGTGTTCATATCGATTGGGATTTGCAAGAGATTGGATCCCAATTCGATAGGAAACCCTAGAAATCCGAATTGGGTTGAAATTGAGTTTCCTTAGTATCGGTTTGCAAGAGATTGGACCGATACTAGGATTCTCGGTTGCAATTCTATACCGATACCCGTTTGCAAGAGATTGGACGGGTAGGAACTATCCCAACCTAGGTCGTAGCCCGAGTTTGCACGAGAGTGGGCTCGGGATGCGATTGAACGATGACGTTGATCCTAATGCTAGCTTGCCTAGGCTAGGGTTTGCAAGAGATTGGACCCGAGCCTAGGTTTGCTATAGACCGGCAACAGCGCGAGAGCGTGAGCTAGGTTTTACATTCAGTTGCAACTAGTTCACCTGACATTCTACCCTAGCAATTGTGAAACCGATGAATCACAATGACGAGATACGGTGAGTAGCGGGGATTCCCTATTCCCTAGGCGTCTTTATTTGATTTTATATCTCTTTTTACATTGTTTGACGATTGTGACAACATCGCCGAAAGGCAATTTCCTACTTTTCTGTCCCCATAGCCAGGTTGTTCGGAGAAGGCACTATCATACGTCCTCCCTGTGTTCGATACCCGCTCGCCGCTACACCGTGCGCTTGCGGTAAGACTACACGGTCGCTCTTTAGGGTGTACGCCCGGGCGCGATCAAGTTTTTGGCGCCGTTGCCGGGGAGGCGATTGTGTTTGATCCTACCACCCTAGCTATTTCTTTCTTTTTGTTTTATTTCTTCATTTTTTATCTAACCCTTCCATTGTGCTAATCACTTCTTTGAAACTTTGTTTTCCCGTGCATGTACACGAGATCCACAGCGGACCCCGTAGATATATTGTTTGATCCTGAGATCGAGCGTACATTGCGGAGAATCAGAGCGGAGAGGAGACCCGATACGGAAGGGAGGTTTATGAACGTTCGGGAGACGCCTGAAGAGTTAGCGGCAAGAATGGCGAGGATTATTTCCATTCGAGATAGGCTCCGGCCTAAGACTTCCTCCACTACCTCGTCCATAGCTATGCCGCAGTTGGCGGCCGATAAAAACTTCGAGTTGAAGACCGGATTAGTGGTCCTTATGCAGCAGGATCCTTTTCATGGGAATCCCCATGAAAATCCCCACTACCACATCCAGCTCTTCCTATCAAAGTGTGCCACCTTCCAGATGCCGGGCGTCACCCTAGATGCCATCAGACTGCGCCTCTTCCCCTTCACACTAAAGGATAAAGCTCTTTATTGGTTGAGGACGCAAGCTGAAGGAGTCTTCACCACATGGGATGAGTTGGCGAGCGCGTTTATCGACAAGTTCTATCCGCCCTCCAAGACGGTGAAGATTAGGAGTGCTCTCATGTCCTTCAAGCAAGGACCTCAAGAGACACTCTACGAGGCATGGGAGCGCTTCAAAGACCTGCAGCATCAGTGCCCCCACCATAGCATTGAAGATTGGGAGCTCGTCCATAGCTTCTACAATGGTCTCCAACCGGGGACCAAGCAGATTATTGATGCCACGGCAAATGGGGCCATCCTATCGAAGACTCCCGACGAAGCTACGGCCTTACTTGAGGAGATGGCCTCGAACAATCAACAGTGGGGCGACGAGCGAGGACACTCTTCGTCCTCCTTGAAGCCATCTAGCATCTATGAGGCCAAGGCCGTGGCGGAGCTTGCCAACAAGTTTGATTCTCTCCACAAGGTAGTGGAGAGACTGGAGAAATATATTACGGAGCCCCAAGGAACCCCTTCCACATCCACACCAACAAATCAAATGTGTGATTGGCAAGACCAATCCCAAGCTATGTATTTGGGAGGAGAACAAGGAGAGGGATCTTTGGAGCAAGTTCAATACGTCGCGGGGAACCAAGGATATTGGGCCAATCCGGCCACTAGAAACCATCCCGGTTTCTCCTATGCCAACAATGATGGAGCATTGAACCCCCCGCAACAACTACCTCCTCAAGCTCGACCACAACAACAACAACAACATTATCCACCAAGGGGGCCACCGCAACAGAATTTCCCACCAAGGCAACAAGTGGGACCCTATAGGCCGCCCGGATACAATCAAGGGTGGAGAAATCCAAACCCTCCACAAGCTCAACAACGATCTGAATTTGAAGCTAAGGTGGAGGAGTTTATGGTCGAGCAGAAGAAGATCAATGCTTCCTTAAAGGCGGGCCAAGACTCTCTTACAACTGTCGTTGGACAAATTGCGGAGCAACTTGCGTTGCTCAATAGAAACAGTCAACAGTTGCCGGCTCAACCCGAGCAAAATCCACGGGGCAACACCGGCCATATCAACGCCGTGGTTGCAGTTACTACGAGAGGCGGGAAGGATACCACTCCCGTCATGATTCCTACCGAGGAGCCCGTGGTGGAGATTGTAGAGCCAAGCGAGCCGGTCATTGAAGTTGAGAGAGAGAAAGAGCCGCAAGGGGAAGAAAAGTCCAGAGCGGAGCAGCAGATTGAGGAGCGCCGTTTTATGCCACCGATCCCATTCCCTCAGAGGCTAGCTAGAGCAAAGATGGAGAAACGGCTAGCCAAGTTTCTCGAGTATTTGAGAGGGGTAAGCCTCAATATCCCCTTCCTCGACGCTATCGTGGAGATCCCGACATACGCCAAGTTCTTAAAGGATTTGATTACGGGAAGAAAGAGGAAGGAGAAAATCATGCTCGCTGAGGAGGGGACTTGGTTCACAAGGAAAGAGAAGGAGCCCGCCAAATTCAAAGATCCGGGGAGTTTCCGAATTCCTTGCACCTTAGGCGGCGTCCCTCTACAAAAGGCGTTAGTAGACTTAGGGGCTAGTGTTAGCCTCATGCCTCTCTCTATGTTCCGAAGACTGAACACCGGCACAGATTTGAAGCCTACCGACATGCGGATACAACTAGCAGATGGTCGGATCACAAGGCCGGTAGGGATCGCAGAGGACATCCCGTTACAAGTCCCGGGAGGCATATGTTTGCCATGCGACTTTGTGGTCATGGATGTCAAGGAGGAGGGCGATACGTCGCTAATACTTGGACGCCCATTCCTCGCCACCGCCGGTGTCATTGTCGACGTACGTGAAGGGACTCTAACATTGAACGTCGGCAACATCGAAGTGGAGCTTCATATACCCAAGGCAATGAAACACATGCCTTATCATGAGGAGCTCGACTATATGGACCTCCTGGACGAGGTCATTGAGGAGGCGATCCCCCATTCCATCGGCGCAATATTCGAGGATGACTTCGAAGAAGGCCCAGATTTGGGCCAAGAAGAAAAGACGAAGCACTCCCCCGATCTCTCCATGGAAATTGATGAAGGCGACGCTGATGTCGCAAGAATACGGGAGCTCTGCAAGCTCTCAAAGATGAGGACTCCGAAGAAAGCTCCACCGATACGGAAATCGGTGTCTCCGGTGAAGCCAAGGCCCGGAGCAAGCACTAGCTTGGGGGAGCCACCCCCCAACACTACCCGAGACGAAGGAGCACTGAGGAAGAACACGCCGCCACAACATCCAAATCCGAGCGTTCTTCCCGGTAAATTCGACGGGTGCATCTCATATGCACCCAATATCCCGCATTAAATTGAAAATCCAAGGGGGTCGAGCTCAAGACCTTAAACGAGCGCTTGTCGGGAGGCAACCCGACGGTTATCGCTTTATTTTTACTTTGTTCTTTATTTTTGTTTTAGAAATTACTAGTGTTTTGAGTCGTTTACCTGAAAAATTCGTGATAACGGGTCCTATTTTTCTTTGACAGGAGAGGAGAAAGGGATATCTATCATTAGGAGGATGAACAAGGCGACAAAGAGCGCTCCAGGAATGCGCTCGATGCTTAGGAGGAGGAAGAAATCAACTGGAGGAAGAAAAACAGAGATTAGAGCCCAAACGGAGCCAAACAGCAGAAAACAGGGGTCACTCGGCCGAGTAGAATATCCACTCGGCCGAGTACATAAGTTCGTCCGCCCGAGCGGCGCACAAACGAGGGAAGTCTGCTGTACCCAACTCTCTGTTTCTTTTCTTGATTTCAGTATAATTGCCACTCGGCCGAGTATATATCTTCACTCGGCCGAGTGAAACTGATACGCTCCTAGGGCGAGAACTGCCGAGTAGCTTGTGCCACTCGGCCGAATGGACTTTTTCCACTCGGCCGAGGGTGGCAAAGCCACTCGGCCGAGTCGTAAGCGGGGAGGAATTTTCAAAAATATTTCCGTTACGATCACTCGGCCGAGTGACACTTTCACTCGGCCGAGTCGTAACTTTTCCTTTATAAGAGACGCGGGCTCGGCGCGGAATTCGAAGCGTCACAATCTTCGTTCGCCCGAGCCCGCGCCCCTTTACTCCCAACCGCTGCGATCTCACCCCGACTCGCCCGATCTCGCCTGTCGACGGCGGCGCTCGGCCGACCACCGCCGCCGACCACCGCCGCCGCTCCGCCCGAGTCGCCGGCGACCCTCTCACCGCCGGTCGAGCTCCGGTAACCCCCATTTCGCCCAATTTTCTCCTATTTCTTGTATTTTTCGACGATCCATGTGCTAATCGAACCCCTAAATCAAATTAACTTCAATATTTATCTATTATACCCCTAACCCCCCATACATTTTGAATGTTACGCGCTGATATCTTCGTTTGATGTGCAGGCTATATTGGGGAGCTTAGGGGAGCTTAGGGAGCTTCCGGGGAGCGTTTTTGGCTTTGTGGAGGCGGCGTCTTCGCACGCATCCACTATTTTGCTCTCGCGGCGTGTTCCGGTATATTCGTTCCACTTATTTTCGCACGCCGCACTTTTTCTGTTTTTGGTGAGCACTCGGGGCACCTATGCCGCCCCGGACACGGCCACGGTCTAGGAGAGCTTCCGCCAAGCGGAAGCGGCCGGATGAGCCCGGCCCCTCCCACGAGATGGAGGACTCTCCTCCGCCTACACCACCTCACCCCGCACAGCCACAGCCTGCAGACCCCGTTCACCCCGCACAGCCACAACCTGCAGACCCCGTTCACCCCGCACAGCCACTCCTAGTCGACCCACTGCCACCACCGGCTCCACTTGTCGGGCCGCTGGGTATTACGTTCCGAGACGACGCACATCGCGTCGCTTTTGAGCGTATCGCCCAGCGCTCGATAGTGCCCTCCAGGTTCGCACACCTTGCTGACCTAGACCGCCTGGGGGTACTCGAGGGATTACTCACGTTGTATGACAACGTGGGTTGGCGAGACTTTCTTTCTGTGTCGGCGGACACCTACGTCCGTCCGACACTCGAGGTCCTCAGCTCGATCGCCCGGACCGCTGAGGGATGCTCCTTCCGACTCATGGATCGAGAGTGTCAGATCACTCTCGATATGCTTAGGGCATTCTTTCAGTGGCCCGCTGTCCCCACACCCGACCGAGCCTACGCCCCCACACACATCCCTCCCCCATCCTTCGATTCACACGCCTTCTGGGCCCGGATCACAGGTTTACCACCGGCCTTTGACCCTAGTAGGGCCAAGGCCTCGGCCATAGTCCACCCCTGCCTCCACATAGCACAGCGCCTTATGGCGACCACCTTTCTGGCGAGGTACGAGCCTGGGACGATGTCGACGCCTGAGCTCTATATGCTCTACGCGATGACTCGCCCCAGAGTTCTAGATAGGGATGGAGTTACGTTGGTCCCCGCCGTTGAGATCGACGTCGCTAGCTGGTTTTTGGACCGCATCATCGTATCGGTGGGCGCTCGCTCCCCGATATGTTGCGGCGGTCTGATCACTCTGCTAGCCCTGATGACCGGCGAGGACCTTCCGGCTGACCTGCGACGAGCCCCAGGCCCCACTGCATTATCGATAGACGTCATGGCCCGGATGAAGATGCTTCGTCCGCACGGTCAGCGGCACTGGGTATGGTTGCACGGTCCGTACGGTGCTGACTACATGATCCTTCCGAGCCCCGCTCGGACACACTTAGGACCAGCACACGACGACTGGCTCCCGGCGATGGATCTCCTGATCCCCGCCGCCTACGTGCTAGAGGCCGAGGGAGCTGAGCCTGCACCACCTGCACACCCTGCGCCGCCAGCTGACCCTGTGTTCCCTCAGCCTGCGCCTGCACTTTCTGCCGCTCCCGACACTTCTGTCCCCACTTCTGCCAGTGTCGGGAGTACACTTGCTGAGCCTACGCCCACCACGTCTACCACTGCCACCACCACTGCTGTGCCCTTTTCAGTTGAGCCACTCACTTCTCTGCTACCCGAGCGCCCACCTACTTTTGTTGAGAGCGGAGAGCCTTCTTTCGCTGCTGTCGTGGAGACCATGGCCAGTATGATCTCCGCTGGGATTTCACCTTTTGGACCCCACACTGCCTCCCCAGCGGTTGACACTTTCTGTCTCCACCGTAGCCGTCCTATCTGAGAGCGTCGTGACGTCTGTCCCCACTTCTGTGTCACTGACCTCTCTTGCCGCCTCGTCACCGATTTTGTCTTCCACTCCCACTGCTGCTGCTTCCACCTCACACCAGCCTGCGTCCCAGCCTCGCACTGAGGCTGGGCATCCACTAGTGAGCACAGCACCCGTACCACCCATGCTTGCTGTCCCGATCACCTACACCGCCCGTATTAGACAGCCCCGACCAGCTCAGCCTAGACCTGTCCGTCCCTCCGCTCCACCACCCCCTGACGCCTTAGTTCAGAGCGTTCGCGCTCTTGAGGGGGGGTTGAGTGGACTCCGGGGCGATTTTAGGGCTTTGTCTTCCACAGTCACCGCCATGCAGCACCGCCTCGACCTACTTCCCAGCATTCACTATTGCTTGACCCAGATCCTCGAGCGACTGCCACGACCACCACCCACCCAGCAGACTGTACCACGCCCACCACCACCACCCCCCCACCTCCGCCTCAGGACGGAGATGGCGCAGCACCACCAGCTTAGGCACACCCTTGATGCCCCCGATTTTTTGTCGATATGCTGCCCATTCTCTGCTTGGTCCTGTTGATTTCTGCCCACCCCCCTCCCCTCACTATTTTTGTCCACTTTTTGATCATATCATTCTATATCTTATTTCGGGAATGAGGGAGAGTATTTTTTGGTGACGCACACATATCTGGATCACTCTTGTCCTTGCATGCATCACATTCACATCATATTTTTCATTTTGGTATTCTTTTTATTTCTTTTTATCATGCATGCATACCCACCCCCCCTCCCATTACACGTCTCTCGGTGTGCCACACGTCGCACATTGAGGACACTGTGCACTTTAGCTTGGGGGAGTGAGTTCTCACGCTTTTTGCTTTTGTCACCCTTTATTTTTAGTTTCCCCACGTTTTTTCACTTTATCACTCACTTTTTCATCACTTTTTCATTTTTTTACCATGCATCACGTTTTTCTTATTTTTCTTGTGTGCCGCATTGTAAATAGTTTTTATTTTCGTTTATCTTTATTTCTTTCATCTTTTGCTAGAGATGACTTTTCTGTGATGATGATGACGTGGAGTTAGCTTTCTCTATATGCATGCTATATTTGTCATGTCTTAGCTTTTATTTCTGATATCATATGCTATGATCTGCCTTGCATTTAGAGATAGTAACCCACACTTTTTCCGTATGAAAATGGATGAAATTCTATTATTAGCTGAGTCTGAATATTCATATGTATGCTATCGTAGAAAACACACCAAGATTCACGCATTGAATGCTTATATCTGGAGTACCGTTTTCTTTTCCTATATCACTTCTATTTGCATGACTTGTACACTTCACTTCAGGATGATTGAATGATGTTAGCTATGATAAATCTGGATTAGTTTGCTTTTTTGAGATCGAAACCGAGTAGATTAGATTACCCTGCTGAAGTTGTCATGCACGTCCTATAGAGTGAACTGAGAGACATATTTATTTCTTTCTCCACATATCTTGAACATTAATTCTCTATTTTAAAATCATTGGTGAATCTCCCCTTAGCGATTCTAGTATTTGGCATTTCCCCCGTTACTAAATTCCTAGCTCCAAATTACCCAAAACCAAAAAGAAAAAGAAAAATTCTTGTATATCCTTCTCTCTCTTTTGATTTGGGATCATTTGTGTATTATTGCTATAAAAAAAGAGAGAAAAGAAAAAGATTTGAAAAAAAAAAAAAAAAGAAAAGAAAAGAGAAAGGAAGCTCAAAACGATCCCATCTCATACCCCTTCTCTCTTTCTTCCCCCTTTTTGTTTTTATTTTTATTTTCTTTTACTTTTGGAGCATCAATAGAGATGGGGAGTGTAAGTATAGTTTTGTATATGCCACCACGCTTATAGATAAGCTTGGGGGAGAGAATCCAATGATGTGTGAGAGAGTGACTACCTGACGGTGCATGACAACCTAGGCTAAGTAATATTCTATACTCGGTGAGATTGTTTTAGCTTCACGAAATCCAGAAATCTACGCCTAGCATTCACTTCATGAAATCCACACTTTTCTATTCTTCCTACTCTATTGTGTGATATCCTCTATACTCCTCATAGAAAGCATTCAATTGAAAAGTGTGTGATCTGCGATATTGTATACCGCTTTAAATGATTCAGACGATGTTAATCTTAGAATTATTCCATTTTTTCATGCTATATAGATATTCTTGGGTTTTCTATCTCTATTTGCACCATTATACTATGATATCGAAATAAAAACCTTTGACATGTGTTTTGCATTCGATGCATGCTATATGAGTAAGCAAAACCCACGTCCTGAGAAAAATGATCTAGCAGCTTCCCTCTTCGCTTTCTTCTTTCTTTTTTCGTTTTCCGTTTTTCCATCGTTTTCATTTTCTAAATCCACCGGGTTCGCCTTTTACTTATCTTCCTCGAGGACGAGTAAGAGGTAAGCTTGGGGGATTTTGATCACTCCATATTTTACACCTTTTTCCCGCATGTTTGCATGCCATTTGAATCGCTCAAATCACGTTTTTCACGATTTATCGACAACATTGCGATACTTTTCACGATTTGTTGTTTTTGTCGTATTTCAGGAGATTTGGAGCGATTTGGAGTGATTCCGAGATACACCCACTCCGGAGTGTCACCGACGACTTCCCTGAGGGGTATTTTGAGATTGGAGAGGAGCGGAAGAAGAAAGAACGTCGTAGGAGCGACGAGGAGGCAAAAATACGCAATTTGGGCATCTTCAGTATCTCACTCGGCCGAGTGAAGGAGTCACTCAGCCGACCAACGAGACCCCGCTCGGCCGGCCAGATCGGACACGCTCCAAGCAGTATATCAGCGTGCACTCGGCCGAGCATCAGAAGCCGACTCGGCCGAGTGACGTATCCCGTCCGCCCGAGTGGCACCCAGACGACGGCCATCAAAAAGAGCCAACTTACTGTAATCCGTCAGTCTGAGCAGCAGAAGCCCGACTCGGCCGAGTGGCAATTGCCGTCCGCCCGAGTGAAGATAAGCCCATCGGCCGAGTGACGACAACTCACTCGGCCGAGTGACGCCCGATGTGACGACCCCCAAGACCCCAGAGTTACTGGAATCCGTCAGGGTCCCTCACTCGGCCGAGTGACCTTTGTCACTCGGCCGAGTGAGCAGCGCTGCCTGTAGCGGAAATCACGATTTTGGAGCTGCGCAGGGGCAGTTTGGTCACGAATTTTTGGGCAGTTTTGGGGGGTATTTAACCCCAGATTCTAACCTAGTTTAGGGAGCTTTTTCTATTGCTTTTGGCAGCCTTTTTAGATTAGATTTTTAGAGTTTAATTCTTGTGATTGGAGAGGAGAGAAAAGTGTTATTTTGTTGGATTCTTGGAAAGCTACATTGGTTTGTCTCCCTCTCTATTAAAAATCCTATTTTTATTGCTATTTTGAATATTGCTATGAATTCCATTGTTGTTTCTATTGATTATTCTTCCATTAGCAATATGATTTGTGAGTAGTTTTAACGTCTTAGGGCGTGGGGATGAACCCTACGAGCCCAATTTCCGATTTGTGACGATTTGGTATAGCTATTGCTAGGATTGATTAGGGTTAGTTTGGGATTGATATAATACGGATAGCTAGGTGTTCATATCGATTGGGATTTGCAAGAGATTGGATCCCAATTCGATAGGAAACCCTAGAAATCCGAATTGGGTTGAAATTGAGTTTCCTTAGTATCGGTTTGCAAGAGATTGGACCGATACTAGGATTCTCGGTTGCAATTCTACACCGATACCCGTTTGCAAGAGATTGGACGGGTAGGAACTATCCCAACCTAGGTCGTAGCCCGAGTTTGCACGAGAGTGGGCTCGGGATGCGATTGAACGATGACGTTGATCCTAATGTTAGCTTGCTTAGGCTAGGGTTTGCAAGAGATTGGACCCGAGCCTAGGTTTGCTATAGACCGGCAACAGCGCGAGAGCGTGAGCTAGGTTTTACATTCAGTTGCAACTAGTTCACCTGACATTCTACCCTAGCAATTGTGAAACCGATGAATCACAATGACGAGATACGGTGAGTAGCGGGGATTCCCTATTCCCTATGCGTCTTTATTTGATTTTATATCTCTTTTTACATTGTTTGACGATTGTGACAACATCGCCGAAAGGCAATTTCCTACTTTTCTGTCCTCATAGCCAGGTTGTTCGGAGAAGGCACTGTCATACGTCCTCCCTGTGTTCGATACCCGCTCGCCGCTACACCGTGCGCTTGCGGTAAGACTACACGGTCGCTCTTTAGGGTGTACGCCCGGGCGCGATCAGTATGCAACTAACAACTATGTTGCCCTACAGTGCCTAATACGTAAAGTCTAATACTTCCCATGCATATCACCCAATACTTATGAAAACACATGTACAAGAAGTATTCCAAGAAGTGAACACACCAGTGTACCGGCTAAGGCCTCATGTTATGACGGAGATAACCGAGAAAGGGGAACTTGGTTGCTTTCAAAGAGGACATGAAAGGAGAGTAAGAGTTGAAAATTAGGTAATGCTTAGTGTCGACCATAAAATGAAAGGAGCTATACAATAAGATATGTTTCTCGAATACAAAGAGATACGAGAGGATTCACATTTGTAGACAGTGCTTAGTTTGTCCACCAGTTATGGAGAAACTGGTGTGCTGGTTAACAGTTCAATTTATATGAAACCGTTCTAATAATAGGACATTGACTGCCCCCACCTTAAATCAAATGGTAAATATAGTAGCATTTGATGGCTTATCTGGTTCAATATACCCAGACAAAACAACTAACAAGGAATATGCACGACGTTAGGATTAGCTTGGAAAATAGTATAAAGAATGGTGATCATGAAAAGGACAAGGTCCTAGACATACATCTCCAAATGTTACAAATACAAAATAGCAACTAAGAGACCTGGAAACCAATTATAAGCATTCCAATTATTGAACCCTATATTATCCAAAGGCCACGTAATCCAAGGAAAATATATTCCTAAAACCAAAGCCAGTAACCCTTTTGGTTCATGCAAAAATCAGCTCATGATATCTCCGAATAATAATATTAACTAAGCAGAGGGATCAACAGTAAAAAGAATCCAGTGAGTTATACTTACAATGTACAAAACCCTATATAGTAACGATTTAAAACTCAAATTCAATGTGAAGCAGGAAACATTTCTGAGTCACATTCATATAAGAAACTGTAAATAAGGACATCTTCGGGAATTAGTTGCGCAAACCTCCCAAAAACATTGTGTTATTACTCTAAGTATATGGCAAACTAATCTAAGTCCAAATTCCTTACCCTGATCTTGCGATGTTTGTTACCCCATCGTGCAGAAGAAAACTCCACCTTGAAAAATGATGGATCCGAGTATCTTTTCAGACATGCTCCAGAACCAGCAACATCAAACCTGAAGAGAAAAAGCAAAAGCATCTGTACATAATGAAACGTATATTAAAAAAAGAGTAGATGAAATCTTGAGGCTAACGCCATACTTGTCCAGCATGAATAACCGAGGAGGACCACGACATTCTTCATAGGAGTCCAACACAAAGCGGGGCATATCTCCTTGTGTGACTAGATTCTGATCCATTCTAAGATTTGCATGCCAATCAATACCTGCACATAGCAAACTCTTTGAGAATCATAGAAAGTGTACTACTGCAAAAAAATCAGTATCATTTTAAAATTAATGTTAACTAAATTCATTATGCCGATTTGGAATTCAACTTTCAGAATTGGCAAGGAAACGAGGAAAGATGATCCAAATAAATGGATGAACACATAGATCTAAATCTCCTTGTAAACTAATTATTTCTGTTAGTATGAGATCCAAAACCTCAAGGAATATATTTCAGTATGGGTAGTTGTCTCTTTTGATTACTAGACACGAACACACTCTCCTCTAGAAAATGTTCTCATCTTCCCCCTTTGTCCGCATACTTCACTAATTTAAAGGATATGTAATTTAAACTGTCAATACGGTAAGTTATTCTACCAGCCAACCACATATAGGTTCCAAGCACCCCCTCCCCCCCCCAAAAAAAAAAAAACAAAAAAAAACAAAAAAAACACCCCGCCAGCGGTGTAATCACCACACCTATGAATTTTACATCATCTAAAGGATTTTGACCCTGATGTTGATAACCGATCATAAAATTTGTTAACTCTTTAACGGAGAGCCTGTTCGACATAGAGTTCAAATACATACAAACAGTGCAGTTGATATTATGAGATGATAAGAGTCTGGATGACTAAAAGATTTATTCCATAAATTTATATTCTCATCAAGCCTAAAATGATTCTGTTCTAATGATCAATTACATGAAACTGACATGTGCTACTGACGAGGTAGATTTCCGCAGGAGGACAAAGGCCTTCAAAGGTATAAGCTAAGCCGCTTCATTGCTAATGGTTTCCTAGGCCAAGATGGCTACGGCTCAAATCTGATGTTTGGTCCAGAGAGCCTTCTCAATTTAGAGCCATGCTTAATAGTCAACCTAGTTTGCATGGAAACTTTAGATAACAAATGATGATGACGATGATGATGATGACGACAAAAGTAAAACTTAAAAGCGAATCTAAAAAATACAAAAGTAAAACTTAAAAGCGAATCTAAAAAAATACAAAAGTAAAACTTAAAAGAGAATCTAAAAATATGTATGTCCTGCCTCATGGCGAGTGCAGTTACATATGGAAAAACTTTGCACACGTCCTTCGTGGTCAGGCTATACATGAGTTTAGAAAAACTCACAAGAATGATTCTTGCTTAGCTTAAACAATATGACCTTGAGAAAGTTTACACCTGCATCAAACTAAGACCTTAGCTATGTACCATGGACGATCATACCATAAACCATGTGTGAGACCCATGCAGATCAGGTACCTCAAAACCTCAATATTTCCTTTTATTATGTCTTCCATTTTTATAAGACGTTTCACAATTTAAAACCTTTTGGCGCTTGTCAGATGCAGCATGTAGATGGTTTTTGGTAATACTGAGAATTTAGCTTCAATCTTCATATTCAGCCATGATGTTAAGAAAATAAGAAAATAATTTTATATTAAAACATAATATACTTAGGAAATGCTTCAACAGAAGATGTGATATACAGTAAGCGCATACGTGATATCACATTAAGTTGAAAAGCTAACACCTAATTCAATTTATTCATCCAAATGTTTAAACTGTTTTGATAATACCTTTTAGTCAAATTGTCCCAAAGAAACATTCGTTTCATTTAGGATAAAATATGACTTATAGGTTTGTGATTTTCAATTTTATATCATGTCCTCTGTTTCTAAGATATATAAATGTGTGCATTGTATATGCTTCCAACATTTTAAAAGGTATCAAACCTTTTGAATCAGTGGCTCTAGGATCAGTGACTCCTGAATTGGCACAACTAGCAAGCCAAGGCAACTATGAGCAAGAAAATGTGATGGAAATCCAAATTGGATTCAGATTAATTAGTGTTTAAGTCAATTTTGTATTTTTAATCTTTGAGTCCTTTTAGTATTCTAGTATTCTTGTCTTTTTCAGAGTTTCCTTTTTAAAAGAGTATGATTCTTTTTTGAGTTCAATATTCTAAGGAATTTTTTTATTTTATTTAAGAATATTTATTTTAAGTTTATTTGGAGTTAGAGTATGAGTCAAATTAGTCTTTGTTTTTTTCCTAAAAAATGGCTTAGTATTTAACTTTTTAATTATGAATGAGTTATTGAATAAAATTTAAAGTTGTGTACATTTTGTTTGCCACTTGAAAATCTTAAACATACAAGACGTGCGAGTGAGCTTGATTACTTTGGGCGTGAGGTCTAAAAAATATTCATGTGTGAGGTGTTAGAGTTGGTAATCATTAGATTCACATGATGTGAAATCTGAAATCCTGTCAAATCCCTAGGTTAGTTGACGCCAGATGAAAGATCTAAAGAGAAAAAAGGTTAAAACTAATAGAACTAGAGTTCCAAATTAGGAAATTTTGGGATTCTAAATAGATAAAAAATGTTGCAAGTCTCTCATTTAGGCCATCCTCTGTCCCCTTCAACAAATCAACATTTGAGAGATTAAAGATCTAGTCCTCTCGCCAGAACTCTCTCGTCCACTCCCTCGCATCCCACCCAAAAGATTCAAAAGTAAAAAAAATTTCTCAAAACAATTCTTATTAAAATTCTCATGCTTATTTATAGGCTTACAACTCGACAAGTTTCACCACAACCGATGCTTCAACACAACTGATGTGGAACTATACTGACATAACAACATACTAAAAATATCAAATAAATTCAAATAAATCCTAATAAAAAATTAAAAATGAATTCTGTATGAAATATTAAATAAAATCCTAACTACATTCAACCAAATAGACCTTGATACTCATCATTAGTTCTTTCCCATTTTTCCACCACATCTTGTTCGCTTTCGTTCAACATTAAGTCGGTATTAGAGCTAAAGAATCTTAATTATCTTTTTATCTTCATCTTTTATCTAGATTAAGGCTTAGTATAAAAAGTCTTTGATTTACAAATAATAAAAAGGAGAGAGAAGAAAGAAAAAGTGCCAGGTCCAGTTTTCAGCAAAACCTAAAAACCCAAATTCACCTGTCTATCGCCTCGTTGTCGTCATAAAACAACGTAATTGTCTTCAACTAATTTCCTCACATCCATCAACAAAATCTTCATCGAAGTTCCACCGATGTGCAGGTCCCCGTCGCCACGGATAAAGCCTTCCATCATTGAAGCTCTCACCGCATCTTCTTCGAACTATCACCATCATCCACGTCTCCATCGCTATCGTCAAAGCCTTCCATTGTTACCGATGCCCTCGTCGCCACCAACGACATCTTCATCAACCATTGTCATTATTGCCTCCTTCAGTCGTCATCGCCGTCGTCATCGCCTTTCCTTCTTTCCCACGTCTTCTGACGCCTTTCTAGTCACCATCGTAGTTTTCATCATTACCGAAGAGCGAAACCCAGCATCCCTAAGTCAGAGTCGGGGCAAATTGAAGTTTTATAAATTGGAACTATGTTTTAGTTTTGATTGAGGTGTTTTAACTTGGAATTTGATTTAGATCAAACTCCGACACGTTACATGCAGAGCTGATTCGAATCCGAACTGCAGACCCAATCTAAAGATGATTTAGAGCTGCTTCAATTCAGAAGGTCAAGACCTGATGTGACCCGCTTCATGAACTGCCCGAAATCAAATCCAACTGAGCTAGTTAGCCAGTCCAAATCCGACTACAAAATAAACCCAACCCGTGTGCTACAATAGCATGTTATAGTAATTTTTTACAAATTTTAAAAGATTTTTTGAGGATTTTCATTTTTTTAACGCAAGGTTCATATTTTAATGATTTTCAAGTTGTTTCAAGCTTGATTTCCATTTGTTCGAGCTAGTTGCATGCCAATTCGACAAACTACTCCTCTTAAGATATTTCATGATATTTGAATATATTTTATGGCATTCTATGATAATAATTCATATAAACATTACTCAAAAAGCATATTTGAAAGTGATACACTCGGAAGAATCATATCTTTTTGTGGTTATGTTAATCAGTTCAACTATAAAGAGTATGAATATCTTTTAGAATCTATCTTTTTCCATGATAATTTAACAGAAGAATATAAATATGTGCATGATAAGTACAAGTTAAGTGGAGAAGCTCAACAATGATGGCTTGAAAATTTTCGGGCTTATCATAAATGGTTAAAGATGAAGATCATGCTACAACATCGGTACCTCCTCAGTCCTCCTCTAAGATAATAATCTAATATTTTTATACAAAGATCAGAAAACAACTTGAAGATACCCAGATTAAATCGAGACGCCAAAGCTAAAATCGTGACGCCAAAGCTTACAGAGCAACAGAGAGACATCAAAGCTTTACGAAAATTAATTAGGAAAAAGCCAGTGACATAGTATAAACCATAGCTTTAGTCTGCATCCGTACTTAAGTTTGAGCTTAAGCCAGAACCAAAATCTCTGATCACGCCCGAGCCAGATTCTGAATATGAGATTAGGTTTGAGCCCAAACTCGAGCCTCGATTGAGCCTAAATCAAATCATGCTCGTGAACCTGAGATGAATCTACAGTTAGAGGTAAATTTTGAGCTATACGTTCAGTTAGCTTGGGCCGCTTAAGGAAGGTGAGCACTCGAATTTAACATCCCAAATCCTCAACAACAAATTTTGCATGTCTTCTTGTCATTCAAAACTTTGGCACATTCTTCCAAACATACACATCTGCAAGCTTTTGTTTTACTTCATTTCAAAATTCAAGTACAAGTATTCTCCAACTAATACTCCAACTATAAGAGTTTGCTAACTTCTATCAAATTGTGCATTCTTGTCATCATTGACCAAGTGATGAAATGTTTAAAATCGGAAAGAATGATAGGAGGTCAAATTGGATTCAAATTATCCTTTTAGTGTTTGTTAATTTTATATTTTAAACTTTAAGTTTTTTTTAGAATTCTAGTATTTATGTCTTTTTTAGAGTTTTCTTTCAAAGAAATTTAAGTTTTTGAGCTTCAAGTTTAAAAGAAATCTTTTATTTTATTTAAAAATCTTTATTTCAGTTTATTAGGAGTTTGAGTATGAGTCAAGTTAGTTTTTGTTTTTTGTGTAAACTTTTGTTTGTCACTTGAAAATCTTGAGCGTGAAAAGTACGAGAATTTGATTACCGGACGTGAAGTATGAAAAATCTTCACATGTAAAATGTTGGAGTCAGTAATCGTTAGATTTTTAGGGTGCGAGGCCTGAAATCCTATCAAATCCCTATGTTCAATTTCCCGCACTATCTTTTGCCCCTTTGGTTCCGCATCAAAATGTTTACTTACAATAACTTGACAATAGGTTGAGAAAAGAAATAATTTTTATCAGCATATCGTTTTAGCTCAACAAACCAAGAATAAAGCCAAAATTCCCTTAGATTTGAAAGAGTTCAAACAAAGCAAGATGACTGGTTTACTTATATGGAATAAAATTAATATCAAGGGCAGAATACAAGCTAAATATTCAAATAAAATTTTAATGAAACAATAATCTTACTAATTGCTAACAAACATGGGCGTTACAATTGCTTATTTTGATGATGCCAATTTGGAAAACTAACATGGTATGGAAACTAAGTGGCAGGTTTTCACTTTATAAGGTATATATGCCACCCAGATGGTTTTCTTCCATTTATACCTTTAATATGGGCATTTGCATCTATGATGTGTAGAATACTTCCCCAGCCAAAAATGTCTATGTCCGATAAACCCAAACATGACACGTAGTCCATCTGTGTCCAATGCTTACAAATGTGTGTAACTATTATTCACCTTAAAATTATGCATCAGACAAAGCGTGTTATGCCCCCCTTTGACAAAAGCAATTTGTCATATAGATCAATTTACTAAAAATTTGGTTCATCCATGTACGAATAACAATTAATATATATTTATATGAGTAAAAAATACATATATTCAGAAGTAATAGACACATAGAACAACATCCTCATGGTTGTGCTTTGGATAATTGTCATGCCCAACACCTTGTGGCTATGTCAAAATGCAACTCTCCAGTCTGTCTCCAAAACATAGATTTACTTGCTATAGAAGTGGCTATGTCAAAATGCAACTCGCCAGTCTGTCTCCAAAACATAGATTTACTTGCTATAGAATCGCATTATTTTTTTTCAAATCGGCACATTGAAATTTTGAAACAACATTACTGAGTAGCATTGCAATCAAAATGCTAAAATGATGGCAGACATATTGTTACCCCACCACTCACCGTGGATAATAGATACAGTGGCAAACAAGATAGTGGGCAAATTATAAATGTATTAGTGCAAGTATGTCATACATAATATATTAACGATGATAGATATGGCAGATATGTTATGATTCAAAGCTCCTTCCCTGAAACTATGGTGGACATATAAGAATCATGACAATTGGCTAGGAAGCCAAACATGCCACTTTGAGATTTAATGCATTATGTATTGTCACACGAACTTAGTTTAGAAGATACATCAAAAATGAAAGAAACAATCTTGAAAGACTTAGCAAGACAAAAAGCAACAAGGTTACACAAATGTGTTAGGAACCAACCAAAGATCCGATTTTTATAGCAAAATAATAAAGAAGAACAAGATAGATGAGCACAAAAGAGGTGTGCTCTCCTCCCAAGACGCCGAAGAGGACGTCCGCACTCGTTTAATCTAAGAACTACTCTTAGGACGCTCAATAGAGAATCTCTCAAAATATCAAGCATGAATACAAATGACGGCTAGCCCTAGTTTAAATAGAAAAACCCTCCTTGTGGTGCGCAAAGTAATTTCTCCATGACTTGTTGTGCGCAAAGTAATTTCCTCCCCTCTTTAGCCGCGCACGGATCTAACATTACTTCGCCCCTGAAAATCCACATTGTCCTCAAGGTGGTGCATGGAGTGTGTGTGCCATCCATTCCACGTACTGCAAGTCTCCTCCAGGATCGAAAGGATGAGATATGTCTCCACCACCTTCATCAACGTCCAGACGAAAGCCACGGTCACCACCAGTCAGATCTGAAGGCCATCTATAGCCTAAACTGAGATGTTGGCGTTCTGAAGGACTTTGAACTGAAAACCAAGAGCCTTGGTGCCCACGTCGCCCTTCCGGAAGCGCGAATGTTCGTTGTATTGGGCTCAGGAAGTCAAAAACTCGCTGTCCACTGCATCGGAGGGTCCGTCGTCGGTGCTGAAGGGGCTGTCGGGCCTTGCAGAGCCCAACATAGGCCCTGTATGAGCTCCTGGGCCCCTGCCGGGGCCTACAGGGCCCCTGCAGAAAATCTGCAGGCCTGCAGGGCCCTGCAGAAATTCTGCAGGGCCTCTGCAGAATTCTGCAGGATTTCTGCAGAAATGCTGCAGATTTCCTGCAGAATTCTGCAGATTTCCTGCAGATTTCCTGCAGAAATTCTGCAGATTCCTGCAGAAATTCTGTAGAATTTCTGTGCAGACATGCAGGGCCTTGCAGAATTGCTGCAGGGCCCTGCAGAATTTCTGCAGGCTTACTGCGGCTCCTGCAGAATTTCTGCAGGGCTGGCCGGCCCTGCAGAATTTCTGTAGGGGGCGTGGTCGTCTTTTTGAGACGACGGCTAGGGTTTGCTTGCCTTGGGGACTCGTCCTCGTCTTCCGCCGCCGCCTTTAAATCTGGATTTTCACCGCCATCAGATTCAAATCTGAAATTTTCAGATATAAAAATTTTCTCGTCTTCCTCCGTCGTCTTCAGATCTGGATCTGAAAATTTCAGATCTGAAATTTCTAGATCTGGGCTTTTCTCCTCCAAAGGTGACGTCTTTTGCCCAAAATTAGGGTTTTTGACGTCGTGGATGCGCGCCATCAATAGCTCCATGATTTTTGCAAATTGCTCGTCGTTCTTTGCTTGTCTTGCCTTCATGTGCTCGATGTATTCCACCAAATCATCAACCGATTTCTTTACCCCTTCAATTCCCGCCATGGATCGTCACGCACTCTGATACCAAAATGTTAGGAACCAACCAAAGATCCGATTTTTATAGCAAAATAATAAAGAAGAACAAGATAGATGAGCACAAAAGATGTGTGCTCTCCTCCCAAGACGCCGAAGAGGACGTCCGCACTCGTTTAATCTAAGAACTACTCTTAGGACGCTCAATAGAGAATCTCTCAAAATATCAAGCATGAATACAAATGACGGCTAGCCCTAGTTTAAATAGAAAAACCCTCCTTGTGGTGCGCAAAGTAATTTCTCCATGACTTGTTGTGCGCAAAGTAATTTCCTCCCCTCTTTAGCCGCGCACGGATCTAACAAAATGAATTGACAGAAACACCACAGAACAGTCAATATGGCTGACATAGAAGTGAAGGTGCTGATCGAAAACTAGAGTGCTGCTAATATGGCAGAACTTAAGTTACCTCTCAAACTAGGTGTTCGTCAAAGGTAACTAAGAAAATTAAAAAAGAGACGAAAAATAAAACAAACAAGGTGAAAAAAAAAACTATATAAAAATACAAATGAATTCTGTTTCATACTAATATTCAAAAAAGAGATTCTAGGACTTATCTCAAAGGGCAAAAAAAAGGAAAAGATGCTTGAGACAAAAACAAATTCAGTTAACAAGTATTAACTATCCAGTAACAAAAAATTAATGAATAAGGTCATACCGTCATTGTAAGCAGACTGTAAGTGATTGGTTTGAACAAGAAAGGCTTTCTCAATTGATGGGAATTCTGCCTCAAGCTGTTGGACGCGCAGCAGAAGTCCATGACCTCTAGCAGCAGTTGATGTCGCTTCTTCATGCAGATTATGAAAGATCTCTGCAGCAAACCTATGACTCAAAAGAATCACAAGAACCTTAATCTGAGACATGACCTCACCAAATTATTGCCAAATAATTAAACAATCCGGAACATTTACATTTTAACATATGCGGCTGCACAAGCCAATCACATAAATAATTTGTAGACACTGACAGTACTGACGCAGCGCAGAGCCTCTGAGGAAAGTATGAATGGTGTAATGAATGGTGTAGAATTACGATAGAGCTTTAGTTAGTTCCTCTACCTATGCAATTATATTGTGATAATATGTTGCCATCCACATTGCAAAGAACCATATCTTTTACGAGCATACTAATCATATTAAGGTTGATTGTTACCTAATCCAAAAAAAGATTGTAGATGAAAAGATAATGCAGATTCTTCACGTAGTCTCTGTGAATTACTTGGCAGACTTGTTCATCAAAACACTTGGGGTGCTCATATTCAGTTTATTTGTAGTAAGCTGGGAATGTATGGCATTCATGTACCAGCTTGAGGGGGAATATTAAAATATAATTATATAGAATGTTTTGTGTAAACCCGTGCTGTGTGTTATAAGACATCTATAAATTATAAAGTATTTGGGTGGAGAGAGATCGACTATCTCTGACCCATCCACCAAAATACATACATGTAATATTTAAAGGAAACAACTCTTAAGATTTTATGCAAGGCTAAGAACAAAACATTGTTTGGGGCTCTCTTAAAGTAGAGATAGATTTTAGGGACTCTCATGTAATGTAACCCATTTGGCAGAGAGGTAGTAATCATACTTCAAATGCTATGACAAACCACTGCTACAACAACCGATGTGGATTTCAAAGAACCAATTTATATGCCTTTGATTTAAGATGCCTACAAAATAGCAACTTACCAGTTCTGGGTAATGCTAAAGCAGTAACATAATTTGCATCACATTAGCATTATCTACCAATAGAAAATTCATTCCCTGGAAAGCAAGAGAAACATCCATGATAAAGTTCAAAATATCCAAAAACTAGTTTACAAGTGTGAGTATTTCTCGGGCATGCAGCATCACCTGCCTAAATTCCCAAACCAGCATGTGATAGCAAAAATGACCGACACACTATATCACAAAGAATTATAAGCCATCAATTTGATCGGCCATGAATTTAACGCACTTCAGCATTCATCTGGTACATATTACTATAAAAGAATGCATTGTAGTGCTTTAGAATAAATATTACTCGATTTGCTCGAATACTTTGCTAGAATTTCCCATCCATACTTGCTAATAATCAAAAGCTCAGACTGATGTAAGGAAAATAACTAAGAGCGGCCAATAAACATAGCATGCCAAAGAATAAAATTGCTTGTATTCCAGCAACTGTTTCACTGTATTACATATTCTCATCTGTCACCATCAGAAAATAACAAGCACTCATTTCGGTCACCATATAACACCAGCACTGTCTTGTAACATTAGTTCACATCTAATCCCATCAAGGAGATCTTTGACATGCCTCACATGCTAAATCTCCCAAAAAAAGGTGCAATAAGTTACCATCCTTCGATCTCTTTATATAAGTTCGCAAGTATGGTGGTGTCTTCATGTTGAGGACTTGACAACTTATGCTAACCCATTTACATTGATTTGAAAAATCATAGTGACTACTCATTCATATCTCCCAAATCCTTTAACTAACAATATAAGTTATAGTTAATAACTAATCAGCTGAAGTTTCTCTTCCATTTACATGTACTTTCACAGAGTGGAGGGACAAAATAGCTCACACGACTACTAGATAATACGCAAACAATTAGTGAATGCACATTTTTACATTTAATTATCAATTATTATCCATATAATGAGCATCTATTTTCAGGTGGGTTTTGCGATATATTTAATTAAGTATGGACTCATGAATCAAAAATGACCAATCTGTTTAAGTCAATATGGGTCTCAACCATATTAGTCAATTCCAACTCAATTTTGTGGGCCTTTGTAACTCAAAAAAATGGTAATAAAACACAAGGTTTGATGGGGTTTGGATGCTTGTGTCACTTCGAAACTTTGTTGGCATATATTAGAGCTCAATGTGGGGCGCACATCATGTTGCATATGGAAGAGATGTGACTTGGCCAAGCATTACTTAGGGTTCTCTTGGCTAAAATTGATATTTTATTTGGCCATTGGTGCAACTTGATTCAGCAGCTCGCTTGGAATGTTGTCACCATTGGGCATTGAGTTGATCGCTAGGGGTTGACAAAAGCCAAGCTAAGATGGAAATTTGTTGGGAGTGTCTAGCCTCTATTTAGTGTCAAGTGTTTTGGACCCACAAAGACATGTAGTTGGGATTTAGTCCTACATTGCAAGGAAGGCAACATGATCATGAACCAAACAAACTTAATCATTTCAGTTCGATGCGATATAAGCCAAATCTATCACAATTTTGTATGCATTTGCAACCTAACATTATCATCAAAGTGAATTCAATCAAATCAGGTGTTTGTGTTACTAACAAGAAGAGGCTAATTGACATGTTCTGAAACCAACTTTATAGATCAAGCGGTTGAAGCCAGTAGAACTGAAGTGCACGCTTCCATGTCAGGGGCCAACATAAATATTACGTGATCTTCAACAAACAGAATTCACAAAGGTATTTATATTAGATTCCATATCTTTGAATTCCCTCAATCAAATCCTATTCTTCTTTACTAGATTCTCCAACTGCTTTGTTTGACAGGAACATCATATAAAAGATGAAAATAAATTCTCCGCATCCTGAAAAAGCTTTGAACTTTACGCTTCAAAGATTAAGTTAACTTTCCACATTGAACTTTATTTAACACATTTTTTTCACTTCCCATTTTCGGACATTAATTCATCAATTCAATATATTTCAACCTCATTTAGACTACAATTCATCCATAAACAGAGATCCAAACTCAAAAACAGCAGTGGAAGTCAAAGCTGAGCACTCGAAAACCTAATTCCATCTGAGCAAATTCAACAAAAAAAATACGAGTTAAATGAAATCAGAACTTACTCAGCGAGATCTCCGAGCTGACGGAGGACTCCGACGAGGCCGGCCATGGCGACGCCCTCGAGGAGCGCCTCCGGATCATCCTTGTCCGCCGCCCGATAGAGCTCTGGATCCGCTAACCCGTACTCGTTCCTGATTTGGTAGCGGACCGTCGGCATTTCGCCCAACCGAAGAGGAAATAATTTCAATTGGTTCCCTGAAATTGCTACGATTTCGCCATTATAGCTCGGGAGAGGAGCTCAGAGCGAGAACGAGAGCAGAGAATTTTTCTCAACTTTTTAATGTTCTTTTCTTTTTTCCCTCCTTAATTTTAGTTAATTTTTTGTCTTGTTACAGAAATTTCAGCGAATATTCAGGAAAAGAGTTAATGGAGGGGTTTTACTGCAACACCTTGTTGGCAGGTGGTGTCCATTTTTCAATTAATATCATGTTGTTTTATCCACGTAACCCCCTGACATATGCTTATTTAGTTGTTTTATCCACGTAACCCCCTGACATATGCTTATTTACAAAAGCCCACATAACCCAACTAGGCCCCTAAAAATTTCTCATTTTTTTAATAAATATTTTTTCTAAATTGGTGTACACAACAAAATATTTTTTTCCCTAAAATGGCGTACACATTCTAACACCTCATGTTAAACATGGGCGAGCCTAAAGGTTAAAAATACTCGATCACGTTAAAATTTCTATTGTTTTAAAACTGTTGAAAGTGCAACGATTAGATCAAGTGTCATATAATGTTAGTTTGACTCGAGATATGTAGAACACATTTTAAAAAAATAAATGGATATATGTGGTGTCATCGCGTGAAATTTCCCTACCTTAATGGGTTCAAGGTTCCAAATAAACTGATAACTTCATTCCATGTTTAAGTTAGGATAAAAACATAAACATAAAGAAACTCCTTAATAGAATATAACTAAGAAATATCGTTACTAGCAAAAAATAAAAAAGGGTTCAATGATCTAATTTCGTGCATTATGAACTCAAATCGGTGTATAGCAAGCCTATTTCTACGTGTCTCAGCTATCATGGATATAAACATTCAATCGTGTTGGATTTTTATGAAGGTAAGCAAAATTTTGTGCAAGAAACCAAGCATTGAAAGGGGAAGAAAAAATTAAACGAAGAATTTCACATTATTTTTCTTGCCTTCGAAGCAAAAGATGTTGCTGCAAGCATACACATGAGTGTGTGCGTTTCTGCCAACCAAAATTGATTGCATCAACTTAATATATGTTTGCAAGAAAATCAAGCTTAAGATTATTTAGCTTATGACTTTGTGCATGCGATATTGGGGGGGATTTTCAGGATGCATGCTCTTGATTTCACTTGCAAAATACTTACCCTGCAATCTACTCCTCCTCACGTGCGGGCCAACTTAATTTCTAAGATTCAAAAAATATAGAATAAAGCAATACTTATGCTTAATAAGTATTAGTTTATTGAATAAACTTAATAAATGTTAGGGAACTGCATCTTGTATCCATTTGGGTTGCCCTCCCAATTAGCAACCATAACATGATTCTGTCTTTGGCCTTGAAGCCTCTTATTAGTTTGATGAAACTGTGACCCACAGTGCATACACATTATTTGTTGTTGTTATTTTTTGGATAACTTAAAAAATTTTCTTTAATTTTCACGATTACCTCTGTGTCTACAAATTATTCAAAACTACCCGAAAACATGGGGGTCATTTTAATTACAAATTGCACTTCTTACATAAATTGAAGCAACTCGAAGGATTTGATTAGTTTGAATGCTATTTTTGACAACAAACACTACGCATTTTTATCGAGAAAGTAGGCCAATCATCTGAGTCAAAAAAAGGATGGGCTTGATCTCATTTTTCTTATCAAAGGATTTCCCCCTGGCTTCAGAACAAATTTCTAACTAAAAATTAACGACATATGTTAAAATTATTAAGATATCCAAACTAAACATTTTAATCCGAAGGATTTTAGCTTTTTGAAACACACCTGATATCCAATAAAACATCATCCAATGAAATTCAAAGGATTACCGTGCGCGTGCGATCTCTAAATGCAAGCACACATCAACAATGTCGATCAAAGTAAACCGAACTCATGAAACTGAATCAAAATATCACATACAATACAATGACATTAAGCTTGACGCCAATGCCTCTAACATCAGCAAGCCTTCACGGCAACTCAAGATAACCATATCTTCTATTTTTGTTCTCTGCCCACAATGATTAGCAATGCACTCGTAATATTACAAAAAAGAGCAACTTTGAGATCTGCATGAAATTCTCATCATTTCTTTGCATAAGCAACGGCCATGGGGTTTTGAGGAGTGATCTTGAAACCCTGAAGGGCTTGCATGGCAATGAACGACTGCGAATCGTCCTCAAACTCCACAAAGGCAATGCCTGGCTTGGCTTCGATCATGCGCACTTCTTTGAAACCAGGATATTGCTCGAAAAGGATCTGCAGCATCATGCTCGTCGTTTCGTGAGGCAGGTTTTGAATGAAAAGGATGTTGTTTGGCGCAGTTTCCTCCCTGGGACCCGTCTTTCCTTGGCGCGATGCCTGAGAAGCCTGAATGAGAATATTATTTAGCTCATAGTTGCATCATTCTAATGCGACATGAATTTCCCATGACTACATCTTTCAATCAGCAGATACTGAATCTTTGACAGAAGTTGTATGGGTAGGATTTTAATCAATATTGGATGGACGAGTAATCTGATACTTTGTGTTCACAAAATGCACAGGAGCAGGTAGTATTGCTTCATGCAATATTAACCATTAGTTGATTCATGATGAAGTCAAAAAAATAAAAATAAATAACAACATGATACAATGACACTATTGGAACCAGAGAAGGCCAAGTACAAATTCTATGCTATATCGGTAGAACAAATGATTACTCAAGATGCATTTGCTAATATTAGGTGGCTACAAATGATGAGAGTTCTCTCTATCACATAAGCGGTAAGTTGTTCTCGTGATAAAAACATGTTATGTAATTAACAATCAAATGTGTACCCACAAACTTTGATGTATATGAAGTTTTATAAGGAATGTGATTAATGGAAAAATGCTGTGAAACACTTTAGAGGCCTAACACCAGGCCGGGCACCCAAAAAACGAAGATGAAAGAAAAGAAAAAAGGAAAAAGATCTAAAAAAACTGTAGGGAAACTGCAAGAGTTACCGAAATTGCATAAGGGAAGAAGAAGAGATGATGAAAAGAAGAGAGATGATGAGAGGAATAAACGAAGAAGAGGAAGGAAGATGATGAAAAAGAAGATACAGATAATTAGAGAAGACATGAAGAAATAAAAAACAAATCAACGAAGAAAAGAAAGTAAAACAGAATTTCGCAGTTGGTTGTGACTGATCGATATCTTTGTAGTAGCACATGCGAATGCCCACCGAAAATTACACAATTTCAGACCTATTTTACCACAGTCCCGTAAAAGCTAAGTGTTAGGCTTCAAGTGACCTGCCCTGGGCCACCAATGATCAAACAGGCTGGGTGTCCAAAAAAAATGGTCAGGACATAAAGGGAAGGATCCATGCCTGATTAGAACATGCCCGTGCCAATTTTATTTTAAAAATATTCAATGATTGTGTCACATAATATGTATCATAAAGTCTCACAGAATATGTATCAAAAACTATATATATTACATGCATTTACGTGAAAATAAAGAACTGAGCAGAGTATGTATATGAGAGATCTATGACATTGATTATACGTGAAAATGGAGTCTTGCATTCCCTAATGTAGCACGGTTCAAATACTTCATGGCAAGCTGCCTAAATATTAAAGGTTATGCTAGGTCACAAATAATATTACAAAACCCAACAGAATATGAAGGGATGCGACTCTATGATTTACCCTGATTGTAAGAAGATGAAAAGAAGCCTAATATGCTATAGTCTTTGTTAGGACGCAGAGTCGCAGACGCAACTGCCTCATGTAATTATATATGTTTATTCTTCCATGTTGCTAGCCAACTTGAGATTTTAACGTCTTAGACAAATATGCAATCCAACGATTGAATGAAATTTACCAGGCAGAGGCAATACATAGTACATGGTATGGTAACAAGAAACTTACAGAAGGCCCTCCATTACTATGAGCTGAACCA
Source organism: Scilla litardierei (assembly GCA_030789695.1). Classification (NCBI taxonomy): domain Eukaryota; kingdom Viridiplantae; phylum Streptophyta; class Magnoliopsida; order Asparagales; family Asparagaceae; genus Scilla; species Scilla litardierei. The sequence goes on along the minus strand of CM061137.1, from coordinate 162,655,863 downwards.
TTAGCAGCAGGACCAGGCACCTCCTCAGCCTTGCGTCGTTTCTCGGCAGCTGCAACAGAAAGCAAATGAGTGACATGCACACAAGAGGATCACCTCTCACAAGATATAACATGTACATGAACCCAGTTCTTCACTTAAATCACTAGAAGGTGGTACTTGTAAAGAGAAGAAAATTAGCTCCATAAAATTTATATTTCCAATATAGTTATGTTTCGTTAATCAAGTCTTAATATTCAGGGCAAGAATTCAGAAAAATGATTTGAGACATGGCCTGTAAATGTGGAAGCATGGTGTATGATCAACAGAGTCATATGACATACATCATTTAAGGTACTCATTAAAAATGATGTAACCACTAATGTAAGTTTGAAAATTCAGAAAAATGGTTCTCATGTTTTGATGTTTCCTCTAACAGCATTTGTGTCTTGTTCTCTAACTTGTACACCTGCATACAACCGCGCCAGCATAACAAACTAAAAGACTACATGTTCAAGTGCTAATTCATGCATGCAAATAAGTCACCAAACTAAAGCCAGTATGTATTGTCACACATGCATTCAAGAGTCCTAAATCCACCTTTTATTAAGGGAGCTGTGAGACCACATTTTTTTTGACCATTTGTGTTTGTATGATAATGAGAGTTAGGAAAGTCCTTTCCAGTCCCCTTTGAACTTTATCTCAAAAATCATGGTAGTATATAGTATCCGTATAGTATCTTTATATTCCATGTCAATTAAATTACATCATGGAATTGACAGTTCATGTACCAAGTTGCCAGCTCAAAATCATTTTAACACTAATTTACATTGTAAATAATTATTAACGCTATATGAATTATCATCATACTTTAAGGTTTATTCCATAAGGATCATGAGTCAACGTGCTAAACTTACAGCAGATTCCCACAAAAAAAATAAAAGGAAAGGAAAAATAATTAACCAAGTTCCATGACCGGCTGCCAACCCTATGTCAAACCTCCATCAAATAGCATGTCTTCATGAGCTTAAATCATTCCTTTTAGACCATTTTCAAAAGGACTTAAGGATGGTTACTGGGGTCCACAAAACTATTATGGAGTTGATTTATATTTATTTGAGGTATACAGGGCTTCATCTTACTTTTAGACCATTTCCAATAGGCCTTCTGGATAGTTAACAAATAACCCATTTCTTACCCATTTAACGAAGATCATACTACAAGATCTTTGAAAGGGTACCATATAAGAACTTGATAATAGCTTGACATGTCAAACACATTCACCATTTTTGAATTGAGTAGAGGTTAAATGTGATGAAGAAAGAGCAAAAACATGCAGCCAACAGGTGACGGAACCTCATTGCTCACTTACGATAAAAAAAAGGGGGAAAACAAAATGTAGAGAAGAATAAAGAATGTTTAGAACATGATACGATTTGGATCGTATCAATGGAAAATCAGCGAAGAAAAGAAATAAAAATTGGAAAAGATGGGATTTTTATTGGATTTTTGGGAAGAAACAACTACTAATAGCAAGATAACTTGAGCCCTTTCGAGAGGAACTCGCTCTCCTAACTTTGATGAACGGATCAAAGTCTAAAACCCTCACAAAAGACACTTACGATGTTTTCTCACACAATAAGCATAACTCTCTTGACGGCTAACCCTAGATATAAATAGAGAAAACCTAGGAATAAAATATCATAGCAAAAGACTAATCTGCCCTTCGACGCCTCCGATAGTAAGTGACCCATCCGCCTTGGGACCCGCATGGACCCGTGCCCGCCTCTGAGGGTGCGTCCGCATCAATACCCGCCCCTAAAAGAGCCACCTTGTCCTCAAGGTGGAACTCAGGGTACTGCTCCTGTATCGCCTCATACTGCTCCCATGTCGCATCGCACTCTGGTAGCCCCTGCCAGTAAATGAGGACCTCCCGACGCCGCCCCGGACCTCTCCGTACCGCCCGGACATCAACTGGCTCGAGCATCACTTCCATATCATCTGTGAGCGTAGGAGGAAGTGTGGAGGATGTAGCATGCTCGCCAATCGCCCGACGCAACTGGGAAACATGAAACACCGGATGTATCGCTGTCCCTGGCGGCAGCTTCAACCTGTAAGCCACCTCTCCAATCCGAGTCTCCACCTCAAAAGGCCCATAGTAACGGGCTGCAAGCTTCTCGTTCCTCCTGTGGGCCAAAGACCTCTGCCTGTAAGGTCGAAGCTTCAGGTAGACCCTGTCCCCTACCTGAAAAGCCACATCTCGCCGATGTCCGTCCGCCTTGGCCTTCATCACCTGCTGTGCTCGTGTCAGGTGCCTCCGCAGCTCCTCCAACATCCTATCCCTCTCCTCCATCTGCTCCTCCACCTGGGACACCGGTGTCGCCCGGTGCCCATAGTAAACCAAAGAAGGAGGGTCTCATCCGTACAATATCCGGAAAGGTGTCGTCCCTGCCGCCGAGTGGAAGGATGTATTGTACCAATACTCCGCCCACGCCAACCATCTGGCCCACTGTCGGGGTGTCTCCGAAACAAAACATCTGAGGTAGGTCTCGACACTCCTGTTGACCACCTCGGTCTGACCGTCCGTCTGCGGATGGTAGGCGGTGCTCCGCTTCAGCACTGTCCCCTGGACTCGAAACAACTCCTCCCAGAAGTGACTAGTGAAAACCTTGTCCCGGTCGGACACTATAGACTTCGGAAACCCGTGCAGCCGCACCACCTCCCGCACGAAAACCCCCGCCACCGAAACCGCCGTGTAAGGATGCTTCAAGGGAATGAAGTGAGCATACTTACTCAGCCGGTCAACCACAACCAAGATCACGGTGAACCCCTCCGAACGCGGCAAGCCATCAATGAAGTCCATGGACACCTCCTCCCACACCTGCTCGGGCAATGCCAAAGGCTGTAGCAGTCCTGCCGGGGCCATCGCCATGTACTTGTGACGTTGGCAGACGTCACAAGCCGCCACCAATCGCGCGATGTCCTTCCGCATGCCCGTCCAGTATACCTCCCAAGCCATCCGCATATACGTCTGCTGCACGCCCGAGTGCCCTCCGATCGCCGACCCATGGAACTCCTGGAAAAGAGTTGGAATCGATGCAGACCCCCGCGGAATCACCAACCTCCCCTGGTAGAGTAACCGTCCCCCCGCTAGCGTGTAACCTGGCACCCCGTCACCTCCCTCCTGTAAGCTCTCCCTGATCTGCTGCAGCTCCGGGTCTGCCTCCGCCTCCTGTGACAACTGGTCCAAACCCCTCCACTCGGGTATCGACATCGCCTGCAGCTAGTTCCCCTCATCCCGCCGAGATAATGCATCCGCCGCCTTATTTTCCAGCCCCGGTCTGTACTCAATATCGAACCGAAATCCCACCAGCTTTGACAGTAACTTCTGGTGCTCCTCTGCCACCAACCTCTGCTCTAGCAGATACTTCAATGCCCGCTGATCTGTCCGCACCACAAAAGTTCGTCCCAGCAGATATGGTCGCCATTTCTGAATGGAGAAGACTATAGCCATTAACTCCCTCTCGTACACTGACTTCAGCCTCTCCCTCGTGGTCAACACCTGGCTGAAGTATGCAACCGGCCGCCCCTCCTGCATCAGCACCGCCCCAAGACCATATCCTGAAGCATCCGTCTCTACTACGAATGGCTGGCTGAAGTCTGACAGAGCAAGGACCGGCGCCGTCGACATCGCCGTCTTCACGGCTTCGAAAGCCTTAGTCGCCTCTTCCCCCCACCGAAAACTGTCCTTCTTTAGCTGCTCCATCAGTGGACAGGCAATGGTGCTGTATCCCTTCACAAACTTGCGGTAATACCCTGTCAATCCCAAGAAACCCCGCAATGCCCGCAGTGTCTGTGGTAGAGGCCACTCTAACATCGCCACAATCTTTGCCCGGTCTGCCGCTACCCCCGACGCCTAAGACAATGTGCCCCAAGTACTCGATCTGACTCCTCCCGAACGAGCACTTCTTCCGATTGGCGAATAACTGGTGCCCCTGCAACTCCCTGAAAACCACCTCCAGATGCCCCGTGTGCTCCTCCAATGTGCGACTATAGACCAAGATGTCGTCAAAGAACACAAGGATGAACCGTCGTAGGTAAGGGCGGAACACCTTGTTCATCAAAGCCTGAAAAATAGACGGGGCGTTTGTCAATCCAAACGGCATCACCAAGAACTCGTAGTGGCCCTCGTGTGTACGGAACGCCGTCTTCGGGATGTCCTCTGCTCGCATCCAGATCTGATGATACCCAGACTTTAGATCCACCTTCGAAAACACCCTCGCCCCATGCAGCTCGTCGAGCAACTCATCTATCACCGGAATAGGAAACTTGTCGGGCACAGTTTCCTTATTCAGGGCTCGGTAATCCACACAAAAACGCCAGCTCCCGTCCTTCTTCTTCACTAACAATACTGGGCTCGAGAAGGGGCTGACGCTGGGCTGGATCACTCCTGCTAGCAACATCTCTCTGACCTGCCGCTCGATCTCATCCTTCTGCACGTGGGGATACCGGTACGGCCGAACACTGACGGGGGGTGCGCCATCCCTCAGTACGATCGCATGCTCGTGGTCCCGGGGTGGAGGTAACCCCTGTGGCATCTCAAACACCTCTGCGAACTGCTCCAACACCGACTGCACCTCTGGTGGCTCCTCCTCGGGCTCGGGCTCCGCCTCTGTGGTCATCCCCTGAAACTCCACCAAGTACCCTTGCCCTGCTCGTCGAATAGCCCGAGTCATGGCACTGAATGCTACCATGGCATTGCACCGTCCATCCCCCAACTGTACGGTGAACCTCCCACCGGACATCTGCAACCCCAGCAGCTCCACCACTCGCAGGGACACAAAATTGTGGGTGGCCCCACTATCAATCAAAACCGTAACTGCTGTCTCTCCGACCTGCCCCACCAACTTCATGGTGGAGTTCTGTGTGAACCCCATCACGGAGTTGAGGGACACCTGCGCTTGCTCCAGCTCCACCGGCTGCTCTACGGAGACGACCTCCTCATCGGCCTCCTCTGGGTCGATGTAATCCTCCTCGTCCGGCTCGATAGTGATCTGCAGCAATCGGCTCGCACACCGATGGCCCGGGGTGAACTTCTCGTCGCAACGGAAGCACAACCCCCTGGCCCTCCTGTCCCGCATCTCAGCCTCGGTCATCCTCCGCCCTTGTCCCGCAGGACGTGCTGCTCCGGTCTTCTCCCCTGCTCCGGCCGAGGCGGCCGGTGGTAGTCTTGGGGCGGCGGCGGCTGTAGGTGGGACCCTCTGCTGTGGTGCCCCCCAAGTCCCTCTGATCCTCCGCTCCTCCGCCTGCTTCTCCTCCGCCCGCAATGCCAGACGAATCACATGCTCCAGGTCCCTGGGACTCTGCATCCATAGCTCGGCCCGTATCGAGGGCTTCAGCCATCGCATAAATGCCCCCCAAGAATACGTCTTCCGACACCCCCTTCACCCTGCCTGCCAACACCTCGAACTTCCCCAGGAAGTCCAACACCGTCCCCTCCTGCCGTAGTCCAAGCAACTGCTCGTAGAAATTCGCCCCCGGTTTGGCCTGGAAACGGTCAAGTAGAAAAGCGGACAACTCCTCCCAAGTCCGAAAAGGGGCTCGGGACATCCTCCAGCGGTACCAACTCAGCGCCTGTCCCTCCAGATAGCAGATGATGTTCTCCAATACCTCCCGTTCTGAGATCCGCATCACCTGAAAATACCGCTCCGCCCGCACTATCCACCCGTCGGGGTCTGTCCCCTCAAAAATGGGCATCTTCAACTTCTCCATCCTCCTGTCTGGGTACATGGTCGGGTGTCCTCCTCCCTGAGCTCCGTGGCCTCCATACTCGGTCCTGCCCCTGCCGTAGGTCTCCTCGGGAAACCCTCGCGGGCCCCCAAAATTTTCTGCGTACTCCTCCATGGGCCACCTCTGATGCTCCTCCTCTGTAGCCCCAAAAATCCCGCGGTAGCCTCTTGCGGGGCCCTGATCGGTGCTCGGGGGGCCGAAAAACTGACCCGGGGGGTTTACTGGGCCCCCCGGGCCCCACCATCACTCGCCGGGGCCCAACCGGCCCCAGGGAAGGCTGCGAAACCTCCCTGGGGTTCGGCGGGGCCCAGGTTGGGCCCTGGCGGGCCGCGCGGCCCCTCCAGGGTCTCGCGCGAGCCCGCCCAGCTCTGCTGGGCACCCGCGCGGGCTCGGGGGTGGGCTGTGAGGCCCCCCGAGCCCTCGCGGGGTCCTGGCGGCCCGCGCGGGGGGGAATTAGGGTTCCCCCCCCCCAGCCGCCGCCTCCCCTATCCTCCGGGAAGCTTCCCTCTTGCACGCCGCGTCCCCTTGTCTCCGCAAGAAACCCTAGGGGGTCTCCTTCGCGCCGCCGCCGCTCCCGTTGCACTTCCTCCACCCACGACTCCTCCCGGAACCCTAGATCCTCCTTCTCTCTCGTGGTTTTGGTTCCCGGAGGTCCCCCGGAAGTGTTCGCCATCAACTTCGGATCGTCCGCATTTGTATTATGATTATCCGCTGCGGATTCTTCTCCTCCGATCTCCACATGCTTCCCCTTCCCCTCAAGTTTTTGAAGAATTTTTAAGATCTTAACTTGAGTAGCGTCCGACTCCTCGTGCTTCTTCATCAAACGAGCCTCCATCTCCTTTTGGGAATTGGAAAGCATCTCGACCGTGACTTCCAAAGCCCCCACCTTTTTGCTGACCTCTTCCCGGATCTCCTTTCGCAGTGCCTCCATCTCCGTCTTGAATCTAGTGCCTTCCGCCATTGGATCTATTGCTCTGATACCAATTTGATACGATTTGGATCGTATCAATGGAAAATCAGCGAAGAAAAGAAATAAAAATTGGAAAAGATTGGATTTTTATTGGATTTTTGGGAAGAAACAACTACTAATAGGAAGATAACTTGAGCCCTTTCGAGAGGAACTCGCTCTCCTAACTTTGATGAACGGATCAAAGTCTAAAACCCTCACAAAAGACACTTACGATGTTTTCTCACACAATAAGCATAACTCTCTTGACGGCTAACCCTAGATATAAATAGAGAAAACCTAGGAATAAAATATCATAGCAAAAGACTAATCTGCCCTTCGACGCCTCCGATAGTAAGTGACCCATCCGCCTTGGGACCCGCATGGACCCGTGCCCGCCTCTGAGGGTGCGTCCGCATCAGAACATAAGCACAGTTTGATCCGCATAAGAGTAAGGTAGCAAAATCTTATGACGACACATGTCAGGAGCGCCGAAAACCCATAACAGAACACAATGCACATAAGAAATTAACGCCATAGGTAGCAAATTTCGTGACTTTGCATGTCCTTTAAAAGAAAAAAACTGACAATTTAAATGGCAGTGAATGCGGCATATTGAGGCTGTAATCTTACAGTTTGCAAACAGCTAACAATAAAAGGGCTTCGACTAGGGTGATATGTAAACTAGCCATCGCCTGCTTTAACAAGTAAAGTCTTTCTTTTAGAAGTGATTCAACCTTTAAGTTGGAACATACCCAAAATTACTGAAAAGGTACATGTTACAATGAATATTGTATATGTGAATTATTCAGGATTTTGCTGAATAGTTCTATATTCAAGGTTGATAGAAACAGCTCAGTTGCAAAGGTTTAGAATGATATACTGAGACTATAACTATTGACACACTGATTTGTTTTCTTTGATGTGTTAAGTGACTGATGATTTTGGCCACTTGGTATGCTCTAATAAGGGAGTTAACAAGGATGACTTCAATGTTACTTACATAATAGATTTCTACCAAAACTTAATATCATGCTTCAAGATTCAAGAAACAAAAAATCCTTCATTTGCAAGGATGTGATCTCAAGGCATGACTTCGGTTCTTGTAAATAAATGCTATGTTACCAATTTGACAAATTTTATAAGTTCTTTCAACAAACTCGAGACATGACGCACAGTAGAAAGATATACATCATTTGTTTTCCCTTTTTACCAGAGCAGGAGGGGCATGGAATTTATGACCATATATTGCATGATAATGTACATAAACATTCTGAATGTAAGACAGTGACGAAGTATGGTCTAATAAATTTTAATTAGCACTAACCTCAAGCTATCTAGTGGTGAAACACAACCTATAGTAGGAAAATCAAAAGAGAAATAAAATGTAGTGCTACACTCACATTTACCTAAGAACAATCGGCAAGAAAAAAATTCAGAAGGTGCACCATCAAGAAATTCTATAACTGTAACATGAATCACCTTTTTCTTCTTGTCTTTTCTTCTTTTCTCTTGGAACAAATGTACCATCTACCTTCGCAACACAATCTGACTTGGTTTTTGCATATTGGATCCTCTGCAGGAATGAAAAATTAAGTAAAATGAGCAGAAGGAAAAGAAAATCATACTAAGTACACGTTTACAGAGTATACATTGTGCTGAAAGTCTGATATAGCTAGCTTCCACAACAGACAGTGCTATGATATTTAAAGGTATTCGTAAACCATTTCAAGAATAATTTTAGAAAAAATGGTAAGAAAAAAAAGACTTCTCAGCATAGCAATGCCATGTAACTATGCTAAATGAACAAATACAAGGATATCAGAGTCCATCCTATTAACAACAAAAATATTTGTTTATAGTTTTGATTTAGCAAATTCCCCTAAAACCACTCACCAAATAACAACCAAAATGTGGAAACACTTAATAGTTGTTATAGCTAATAATTAATGCCCTGCAGCCCACAAATCAACAGCCGACGAAAGGCAGATACACTTAAACAAAGAAATTTTAGAGTGATTATAGACCATTGCCAAATCTGATGTAACTGATCGGTTAGTATTATGATGAGAAAAATAAAAATGACATGCAGTAATTTAATCAGAGCTTACTAACACACATAACTACAAGGGATATAATGATAATGTGAGTTGAAAGACACACCATTGGCTTGTCATAAAATGGAAAGCTTTGCATTTGCCGAACTGCAGTACTAGCAGCTGTAACTTCACTGAATACGACCCAGGCCTGCCCTCGAAGTTTGGCTGTTTTAAGAGCCACCACATCCAGAATCCTTCCATATTGAGAAAACAATGCATAGAGCGATCTCTTTAATTCTGATAAATCAACAAGAAAGCAAATGCCAATTATATCTTGATAGGAAGCATCTGTCTACATGAAGTTTTAACACATTAACCTAATCAAAATTGCAAAACTGAAGCCACTCAAGATAATAAAACTATTACGCTTCTAAAACTGTACGAATGTTGGAACTTGGAAGTGGACAGCAAATGCCATTATTTTCACAAAATAAAACAATTTCAAATTCAGTAAAAATGCATCATCTAATAGCACAAAATAAATTACTCTGGATAACCAAATAAAAGCAGCAGTAAAAATAAAACTCATAAACAGGTGAAAATAAAATAAGCAGCTAGAAACAGACTTCCAAGATAATAGAATTAGAAATATCAAGAAAAGAGTATCATGTTGGAGCTAGACTGGAAACATGTTCCAGTCAGAATAGAATTGTTGTTTCTAGTTGAAAGTGATGGATGTTAAGGATTTCTACTAGAAATCTGGATTCGATGTAATAAAAAATGGTGGTAAGTTGATAGCAATATCCTTAAAAAGTGAAAAATCAGAGACATAATTTTAAAGGAACGTTTCGGGAGAGTTAGATAATCTCTTCTCTTCCTAGGACCAATTATTTATAGTACTATATTGCTAGTTTTACATAAAACCCTAATCCTTTTTACATAAACGACACTAACATAATATATATTACATCTCAACACTTCATCTCAAACTAGAGCATACACATCTAAATTATCATAAATATATTGAACTCAGACTCTTTACATCATATACCAATGGTCCTGTTCAAATATCTTGAAAATGCTGAACGTCCATTCAAACCCGGTAAACCAGCCATCTGAAATTGATGAATTGTTGTCTAAAATTACTGAACTGTCTGCACGAAGTTACGGAACCGACTGTCTAAAGCTACTAAACCTATCATCTGAAATCACTTGAGCATTGAATACATTAAATTCTTAAAAATTACCATACATCAAGAAGTATTATACTTCGATCTCGTAATAGGATGCTCAAAAGTATCCCCCCCACTTGAACACCAACTCGACCATGACCACTCAAAATTCATATTATCCTCTCACCAAAGCTTAAAAACCAAACTAAACAAACCATTGAAAATCAAAACAAACTTACTCCTCAAAAAATAATTTCATTCTTTGAAACTAAATACTAAACCAAATCAAAACTCTCAAAACCAAACCTAATCTCCAAACTTCAGACTTTTGAAGATCAAATCAATCTCACGAAAACAAAACTTTCAAAGAAATTAAACTCTAAAATGCTAAAAAAACTGAAGCTAAACAATTTTTTTGAAAACTAAGCTAAACTCATCTCCAACTTTTCAGAACCAAACTCAAAATTCTCAAGACCAAAATCACTATACAAAGTACATGTACCAAACCAGATCAAACTTTTTTCTCCAAAATACTAAAAAAAATCGAACTTCCGAAGCCAACTAACAACCAATAACAACTTCGCAGCAATGAAAACTTTCAACCAACCAATATAAACAAACTACTCACTAACGACGACAAATGCCAATCATAACAAACAACGATTGAATAAACTTTCTTCAAAACTCACCCAGCTTTGAAATAATTAATGACTATCAACAAACTATCCGGTAACCAACAACAACTAACTAATGATAAATTTGAATAACCATCCCAACAACGACGACAATTACTGTATTAAGACGATGTCAAAAGGAGGCAACGAAAGATAATGGATCTCGCACGATGAGCTCTTTAAATGCTAAAAACCAAATCAACATTCTTTCCGAAATCCATATTGACTAAATTTGTCTCTAGAGATCGTCAAACCCCCATATAAAAATAGGGTTTTTTGCATATCTATCCCTTAAATCTTGCGTATTTTGATATATGTCCCTCAAATCTTGGTATTTGCTCTCAAGTCCCTTAAATTTTAAACTTGTAATCTTAATAGTCACAATCTCTAAATTTCTGTTAAAATATAACGGAATGTGAATATTCCGTTAGATTAAGGGGTTAATTGGGGGTTAGGGTTAATATTAGGGTTAGGGTTGGGGGGAAGGGACGGCACCGCCTCCCCTCCGCCTCGTCTGAGGCGGAGGAGGATGGGGTGGGGGCGCGGGAGGGGGTGGGGGCGGCGCCCCCCCTTTCGGGGGTGAGGGGCGCCGCCCCCTCCCCGTCCGCCTCAGACAGCGGAGGGGGCAACCCCCTCCCCCTGTTTTCGGGGGCCCTCCCCCTCCGCCTCAGATAGCCTCATCCCCCTGTTACGGCGCCCCCTTCCCTTCGCCTCAGACAACAGAGGGGGAGCCGCTTGTTTACTGGTTTCTGGGGGAAGGGGCGGCGCGCCCTCCCCCTCCGCCTCAGACAGCGGAGGGGAGGGGGCGGCGCCCCCTCCCCCTGTTTTCTGGGGGGAGGGGCGGCGCCCCCTCGCCCTCCGCCTCGTCTGACAAGGGGGAGGGGCGCCGCCCCTCCCCTTGTTTTCGGTGGGGGAGGGGCGGCGCCGCCTCCGCCTCTGCCTCTGCCAAACAGCGGAGGGGGAGCCGCCCCTCCCCTTGTTTTCGAGGGGAGGGGCGGCACCACCCTCTGCCTCGTCTGAGGCGGAGGGGGGGCGCCGCCCCCTCCCCTTGTTTTCAAGGGAGGGGCGGCGCCGCCTCCCCCCTCTGCATCGTCTGAGATGGAAGGGGAGGCGGCGCCGCCCTCTGAGGCGGAGTGGGGAGGCGGCGGCGCCCCTCTCCCCTGTTTTTTGGGTTGGGTAATTAACCCTAATTAAGGGGGGTTTAATGATTAATTTAACATAATTTCTTTAAATCCTTAATTAATTGTTAATTAATATAAATTTTTAACAGAAAACATGTTGGAGGGACTATTAAGGTTAACGTTTAAAATTTGATGGACTTATGAGCAAATATGAAGATTTGAGAAACAGATATCAAAATATGCAAGAATTAAGAGGCAAATATGCTAAAAACCCATTAAAATCATTAAACTCCAAATGCTAGAAATCACCAAACATCAAACTCAAACATCGACAAACATCAAGCTGCTTCAGAAACTCCAAAACATCAAAAATCACCAACCGCCAAACTCCTAGACACAAAACATAGCCAATCGCCAAACTCCCAAATACCAAACAGCTAGTCCAAATCATCAAACGTCATCCAAATTATAATTTCTAATACATAAGAAGAGTGAAACAAATAAAGATTTTTTTTATTGTATGATGTATTTTCACAATATACCTTATCGATTTATATAAACTTAGGTTACTAAAACAGTAAACCTAAAAGATAAAACACATGATAAAGAGCAAGATAGAAGCGATGGGGGAGGAAAAGGAGCTGTAGCGGAGGAAGAAGCTAGAAGCGAGGCAGGAGGAAAAGGAGCAATAGCGGAGGAAGAAGCTACGGAGGAGGAAACAAGGGGCAAGTGATGCTTGTTGGAGGGTCGTCAAAGGCATTTGCTCGTTTGGCAATGTTGGGGAAGATCAAACAAGGCTAATGCTACCGTAAATAGCTTCATCTTGGTTGGAAAGGCATTGCAAACCTCAATTCGTGGTCAGATCAGGTTGTGTAAGCCTGTGAAAGCTTGGACTTGCCTCCGTGTTGACCGATTGTGGGTGGAGACTGTTAGGCAACACATGGGGAGATCAAAATAGGCCAAAAGATGCTGGAAATCGCCCCTTCATCGTCAAACAAGGTTAGAGAAATGATGAAACCCTTAATTTGTTGTCATAAATGGTTGTTGATGGCCAAATAGGATCAAATCTTCCACAGTGTCGTTGTTGGTAGTCTGAAACGAGTCAGATTTGCTTGATGATGACCGATCAAAGTCCTATCATTGGTGGCTATGGTGACGACTGACGACATGAGTTAGATGGTGGGTAGAGATGACGATGGTAGTGGCATAGTTTAAGTGTAATCAAGGGTAAATCTATTTTGACTTTGGTTAATCAAATTTTAGAGTTAAGGCTAATTTAATGTTTGTGTAAGAACAGTGACAGAACAACGTAATGGCTCTGTTTGTTTGGTTGCACTTGAAGTGGCGACTGAATAAAATGGTGACAACAACTGTTAAGGTGAGATTAGGCCATAACTAAGTTAGACTTGACCTAATCTTGGTGGTTCTGATATCACGAAGAACTGAAGAAATTAGAAATAGAATTTTTAAAGAAAATTACAAGAAGAGTTAATTAATCTTTCCTCTCCTTATTATCTATGTTGGCAGTTTTACATAAAAACACTTGACCCATTTTAGCATAAAACATCTCAACATAATATATATTATGTCTCAACACGAAGAAATGTGAGGAGTATTAAATACTCACTAAATCAGTTTAATCCATCTCCTATTTGTATTAGTTTCTGATGCGCTAACAAAAACGCTTAATTATGCTTAAGCTAATCAGTTGATTCACAGCCTCGGTCCTGAGGGGTTAATACTTCACTAAATCAGTTTAATCCATCTTCTATTTGTATTAGTTTCTGATGCGCTTACAAAAACGCTTAATTATACTTCAGCCAATCAGTTGATTCGCAGCCTTGGTCCTGCGGGGTTTGAACTATGAACTTTGAGCAAGTCCTAAGTCTGTAACATGCCAATGACACTTCACATTTTTTGTCAGGCAGAAAATAAAGAGCTCTAAAGTTTCAAGCTCTAAAATTTCTATCATTTGGGCTGATGATGATGCCCTATTTTCAGAAAATAAAGTGTGTAGACAGATTCAGTCCTGGTGTAGCATTATAAAATGTGTAAAAATGGGCGCTAATCGTGCATTTTGGTTGGATAACTGGTGTTCTAATATCTCACTTGCCAATATGATTCCCAAGTTATTTTTGTTAGCAGTTAATAAAAACACCTTGGTTCAGAATGTTATGGTCTTGAGAAAGCATGAGTTATTTCTAAATATTCAATTTGGCATGAATTTACTTGGTAGTCCAGTAGATTAATTTCTGCAAGTGATGCAGATTGTTGGGAAGGTACAATTTAATGGGAAAAAAGATAACAGACACTGGAGGTGAAACAAGGATATATGTTTTTCTGTCAAGAGCTTTTATGAATTCTCGATTTGGTTGGATTAAGTTCTCTACTTATAGGTAACAACAAATTTTGTTTCCCTGTAAAATAAATTTAACTTGTGTGGATTGCATGAAGGGGAACCTGAACTCTAAGGATATGCTTGCACATACAATCATTGATCATTCTCAGTTATGCATGCTATGTGGAATTTCTGATAAAGTATTCTCATATCCTTTTGGAATGCAATTTGACTTATATAGCTGTCAGTCTTACACAATCTGAGGATTTTTGAATTTCCATCAAGTTTGACAGCACTTCAACCTAATTTGAAGAAGCAGTCTATTCAAATCAAGTGGTATATTACTATGATGGCTACAGTTTGGCAAATCTGGTTTGAGAGGAAAAATATTATCTTCCTCAGTGAGAATAGAAGAAAGTGGCGAGGGATGCGGGGATGCGGGGATTCGGCAAGTGGCGAGAGATGTGAGGGCACGGTCGGCTGAGAGGTGACGCCGCTAAGAAAGTGGGTTTGGGGAGGCATGTACCTTCTTGTGTAAGGGTTATAGCCAATGTTTTGTTGTAGTGTGTGGAGGGTTTAATGTATAACATTGCTATTTGGGCAAATGCATTGTATTGGTCTTGTATCGAAACTGTATTCTTCCTAGTTGTGTCCGTAGACCGTCAGTTTTGTGAGGGACGTGACTGCCCCCAACTTCGCTCTGCCGAGGATATTCCGGTCGTCGGTAGAGGGAAGTTGAGATATACCGCGGTTAGAAGGGGTTTGATCGGAAATCCAGAGTGATTCTCGGTGGACCAGAGGCGGGCTGAGGTAGCTTGTTCCGTACGAACGTTTGCTAAGCATTGCAACCGAGATCCAGAACTGATTGAGCGGTGGATTACCGGTTATGCCGCCCCGACGGAGGTCGGATGCAGCCTTGGGATGAGCGGCGCCTTCTCGTTTCGGGCGCCTCGACGGAGGTCGGACTCAGCCTTCAGACGGGCGGTGCTTAGAAAGAAGAGCGAAGGGTGGAGTAATTTCGAATCGGGGTAATCACCTCGTCGGGATTTGGGCAGGAATTGAAGGGGCCTGATGGCGATCGCGTGATTAGATGTCAGCCTGGCAAATCGACGGCGAGGGGAATCGAAGCGATCTGACCACTTCAAAGCGGACGTGTGGCAGAAGTGACGGTTGCCAGTACGCGAGGCGTCAGAACGCATGGATCGACGCTGGATAGGGAACGGATTGATGACACGTGTCGCGAGGTCGACGGTCATGATGCTTTGCGCAGTTGCGTAAAAGAGATCTCAGGGAGGGGAGCGAAGCAAAGCTGATTGTTGGGCGAAGGTTTTGCAAGCGGCTGGAGCTTGTCGGAGACTTCATTATCCTTGCCAGAGTCGTCCTCGTGGGAGCGGTCGACGACGTAGCGAAGCCGTCCGAGTTGTCGGAGCCCATTAGGTAAGAGGTCCGTTTTATAGATGTCTTCCTCGACGTCTTCATTTCGTGGTCAGGGGTCGAGGGTGGTTGGGGAAGGGAGCTCCGTCGCGGAGACTGGAGAGGTGCCTCTCGAGATTGCGGGCGTGAAGTCGGTGCTGAAGAAATCCATCGCGGAGATCTTCGAGATGTATGTCAGGCCACCGTATTCTGTTCGTGAACCGGAGCCGCAAGGGAGGGTGTGTTTCGCGAGCGACCGTGAGGTGGGAGTGTATGTTTCCTCGTTCGAGCAAGGGTTGCGCTTCCCCCATCCGTTCTTGCTAGATGTGTTGAACTTCCTGCAGCTGCCCTTGTATCGCCTGATGCCCAATGCCATTAGTGCCGTTGTGGGATTCCTAGTGCTGTGCGTGAGCAACCAGGTTCGCCCATCGCTGTCCTTATTTCGCTATTTCTTCTCGGTGAAGAGGTTGGGGTCCTGCTACTATCTCTCCGCGAAAAAGAGCCATCCGCTCATTAGGGGGTTGCCCGGGAAGATTAAGTTGTGGCGCCAGCCGTATGTGTTTGTGGGCGTACCGGAGGATGTGTTGATGAGATCTGATTGGGCGGAGCTGAATCCCGAGGCGAAGGAGGTGGTTGAATAGGGGGATGAGGAGAAAATGGTGGCCCAGCTTCTAATGGCAATACCAGTGGAGGGCCGAGATTACCGGATGCTCGCTCGGGCTGAGATGATAGCGGCGAACATCTGGCCCGAAGGTACAACAGATTTTGGTGTTAGTGCATCTGAAGTGCTTACCCTGAACTTTCTTTCTTTGGCAGGTCGCACGATGAGTTTGTCCTTTGAGGAAATGATGCAACGCGCATCGGAGCAGGCGGGGCGAACGTCGAAGAGAATTGGCCCCAAGAGGTTGTGAGAGGAAGGAGGGGTGTGGAGTTCGACGGGGGTGCCGGCGTCCACGAAGAGGAGGAAGCTGCCGACGAGGTCGTCTGTTCCTGATGCGCCGGGGCGGGGGGAAGCCGGTCAGCAGGAGGGTGGAACCGGGGAGGGGATAGCAACCCCCGTCATCGACCTGGAGGGTGGGGACGAAGGGTCGACTGGGGGAGGGGTGGATGTCCCCGGGACGCGGTCGTCTAGCCCCCTGGCACCTGCTGGAGTGGAGGGGGCGGCCGCTACCGGTCAGTCGGGGAGGGCCGAGACGTCAGGCGGCCCGACCGGGTCTGCCGGTTGGGACAGTTGGCCCTATGGTTGTCTGTTGTTCGGTCTCGAGAGGGCCGCCGATCCCCGCTGTGAGGCCTCCTTGGTCCATTTCAATGCCAAGAGGACCGACGTCGAGGGTTATTCCGACGAGGCTCTTCATCGGGCGCCGTTCAAGGTGAGGGGTGATAAGTCCGTGTTCGAGGACGGAGGCGTGGCGGTGAGGCTGGCGGAGAACATTTTCTTGCCCCACGATAGGGTGGCGCTGGAAGCGGTGGAGCCCGAGGGTCTGTGTGGGACCGCGGTGTTGCACGGCGTCCAGGTAGGTTTTGTAAAGCGGATGACGTTTTTCAGTGGATTTTATTGAACACCCTAAATGGGTTCTCTTCTCTTCTTCTTTTTGTTCAGGCCGTCAACTTGATGCTTGGAGTGATGAGGCACGTGCCTGCCATACATAAGGCCGAGGGTGCCATAGCTAGAGTGGTGGCCGAGTTCGCCGCCTTTCGTAAGAGTGCTGGCGAGGACCTGGCGAAGGAGAGGGAGAGGGGCGGCCAATATGAGGCGGAGGTAGAGCGCCTGAAGGCGGGCCTGGCCGATCATGAGCTGCAGGCGACCGGGGCTAGAGAGAGAGCGAAGGAGCTGGAGGAGGCCCTTGGGAAGGAGGAAGTTCGTGCGGAGGGTCTGGCGGGTCGTGCCAAGGCCGCCGAGGAGGAGTTGGCTCGCAGGGTCGATGAATTTCGCACGTAGCAGGACAAGACCGCCATCCCTGCCCTCGCAGATGCGATGTCCCGGGGCATTGAGAAAGGCCGGGCGGAGGGGTGGGAAGCCTGCTTGGTTCGGATAAAGGAGAGGGTGGCGGGTCTGTCCCCGCCAGTTGAGCTCGACCTCGACGGACTCGCAGCTTGCAGCGACGAGGAGGGGGACGGCGAGGGGGAGACCGGCGAGGGAGGGGAGGGCGACGAGGCAGAGACCGGCGGGGCGGGGGGAGATTCCCCCGAAGGGGACGGGGTGGACGTCGTGACTGGCGGATGCGCCATCGGCACGGGAAATGTAACCAAGTAGTTATGTATAGGCGTTTAAGAAAGAAAGAAAGAAAAGTAAAGTTATGTGGGGTTGATACCCGCACTTTTCTGGAATCTTCCATCTTTGTGTGTGTGGAAGTTCCCTTTCAGAGTTACGCTTTGGTGCGGCAGTCTCTAGCCCGGCGTTGGGGGAGTTGTGTTAATTCCCTTTATTTAGGGTAGTGCGCCCGAGAAAATTTACAGCTGGTTAGTCTCTTTTTTCAGGGGTTGCTCCCGTGCCTGAGTGCGCCTGAGTTATAGCTAGTGGTCAACCGGGAATAGTCTTTCCATCAGCTTTTATCAATATTTTAATAAACAGGACGGGCCCGTAGGCGAAACGTTGAGTCGTTCTAGTTAGGTTGACGTCCTCGTAGTATTTGATGCATCCCTCCCCGGCGTCGTGCCCCTGAAGGAGTGCAGAGTTACTTCAGAGGGTTCCCGCTCGGGGTAGGGGTGGATGGTTGTGTCGATGCCGGGGGCGGTGGCTTTGGCCCTCGTTCCCAGAATTGGGGGGAGAGGGAGTCCTTGGTGGTTGCTCTATCCCGCGGGGCCTTGTCGCTCCTATCGACTGGAGTCGCCGTGTGACGGGCGCGGGAGGACGTGGTCCGCCGCCGATCCGTGCGTCTTCCTGGCGTATGTGGTCCAGGAGAAGTCGAGGAGTGGAAGGCGGGGCGCTACAGATGTAAGTGGAATAGCCTATTGGAGTGCTCCGGCGCTCGGGGGCGAGTCCCCTGGGGTTGGGGCGACTTTGGCGGGTGCTGGGGTGCCCGATGGGATGATTTGGCAGGTTTGTCCCGTCCATCGGGTTGTTTGCCAGCCGCGCCTGCGCCCGCGGGGCGTCCGTGGAGGGGCACGGTATGCCATTGGAGCTCCCGTTTCAGTGCCTTAAGTTGTCTAAGGGAAGGCGGGGAGCAGCAGGCAGGGTGCCCCTCGTGTAAGAGGAATATCCCGTTGGGGGATCGTTTACTAGAGCAATTGGCGTTCCTCGCATTTTCCGCGTTTTCTAGGGGGAGAGTGTGGCGAAAGGATTGGCCTTTCCTCAAATTCTCTCTTTCGCCCCCCTCCACTTTGAAGAGGCTGAGGGGTGTATTTATAATGGTGTATTTTTCGCCTCCTCCCTTTCCTTAACGTGATGAGCTGGGGCCATCTTGGAGTTGTGTTCCTTGAGGACCGTTCCCGACGGGTGACGCCTGACGTGACTCATCAGCTCCTGTTTTTCGGCGGGCGTGCCGTTTATCAGTGGCGCTTGTCCCAAGCGTCCTTTTGGTTTGACGAGTCATTTCGGTTGTCGGCTTTATAGGTGTCAAGCGTTACTCCTCAGTGATGGCCCCGCGTGTGGGTTGCCTCGATCCGCGAGCCCTGATTTGTTTCCCGATGTTTGAGAAGAGGGGTCGCAGGCCCTCTTTGGGGAGGGCGGGCGCGTTTTGAACTGAAATTTTCATGTAGAAAAGGCAAAATTCAAAGATGCAAAAGGGGACAAGATATTTCATTCATGACTTACAGTTTCCGGCTATATTACGACTGGCGTTCCGCGTTCTTCTGAGTGATTAGCCCGTCCTCATAGGGGGGCTTTGGTGGGCGCGGCCGGTCTTGTTCCCTTCCGCGGTGCCATCAGTTGGAGCTAACTTTTGATGGTAGGAGTCGTCCCTCCGCCCTGTTAGGTCGATCCTCAGGTTCAGCTCTGGTCCCTTGTGCTCGGTCGATCCCACGTAGCAGCTCCTAGACAGCTTCTGGCTTCCCCGTACGAACCCAACCCCTCGAGGGGTTTGGAACTTGACCATCTGGTGGAGAAGGCTGGGGAGCGCTCCGATGGCCGCCATGTAAGGTCGTCCTATGATCCCGTTGTACGCCAACGCAATGTCGACCACAACGAACAGAGTCATCCGAGTGACGATATGCGACTCTTCTCCGAGGGTTATTGGCAAGGTGATCACTCCTACAATAGGGGTCGAGTGACCGGTGAAGCCGACGAGGGGTCCGGTACAGGGTCTCAGGTCCGTCGGCCTTAACCCCATCTTTTCGATTGTGGACATGAACAGGATGTCGCAGGAGCTCACTGTGTCGATCAGGAGGCGGCTGACGATGGCCGTCCCTATCTGGGCCTCGATGACGATGGCGTCGTCGTGAGGTAGCTTGACTCCCTCTAGATCCTCGTCGCTGAAAGTAATGGGAGGGTAGGTTCTCCTTCTCCCTCTCGGATCCCCTCCAAGACCCGCCGTCATCACTTGTCTCGCGTACGCCTTTTTGCTTGACGACGATGCTCCTCCGGAGGATGGCCCGCCGCATATCGTGTTTATGCGCATGACTGGTTTCGGGTGGTGAGGCTCTTCCCGCTCACCGTTTGTTGGAGGGTCTGTCCTCCGTGCCCTTCGGTGGTTCCCCTCCTCTCGGTCTGGTCTCCTGCCCCGACGAAGCCCCCTAAGTGGCCCGCCTAGATCAGCCGCTCGATTTTCCTTTTGAGGGTGTAGCAGTCGTCGGTGTCATGGCCATGGTCCCGGTGGTATCAGCAGTATTTTTTGAAATCTCTACGGGCCGGATCCGACTTCATTTCTCGAGGCGGCTCCGGCAGTCCGGCTCTCGTAGCCGCGGCCATCACCTCGATCAGGGGGGCATTGAGTTGCGTGTAATGTGCCCGTATGGGGCCTTCTTGTCTCGGGACGACTCGGGTGGGCCCTTGGACCGGGGCGAACTCGCGCGCCGGGCCAGGGCAATCTTGCGGGCGTCGCCCTGCCGGTTCGCGCCTTGGTTGGGCCAGCTGGTCGCGGCCTCGATGCCCCTCTTCTTGCCTCGGCCAAGGGTGTGACCGGGGCTCGCCTTGGAATGGCTTCGCTGGGGAAATAGGGCCTTTGTGCCGAGAGTCTCTTCGGCCAACGCATGCCTCTCCGCCATAGCAACCAACGCCTCATAGTCGGTCGGCGGATCCCGGAGCAGGGATTTGTGGAGGCTCCGAGTCCGCAACCCCGTCTTGAAGGCCAGCATAAGCACCTCGTCGCCGCATGTCACCACCGCTCGTCTCTCATCCTGAAAGCGGCGGAGGTATCTGCTCGTTGTCTCCCCTTCTCCTTGGACTATCGTGCTGAGATAGTCTAAGGGCTTCTTTTTCGTCCGCCCGGCCCGAAACTCTTGGCAGAACTTGTGGGATAGCTCGCCAAAGCTCCCAACGGATCTCGCGGATAAGCCGAAGTACCAGTCCAACGCGGTGTCCCTCAGGCTTTGGGAGAAATGCCGGCATAGGAACGCCTCATCCACATCCTGCGCCTCCATTGCCCCCGGTACTGCTGCACGTGCGTGAGGGGGTCGCCTCTTCCGTTGTACGTGGCCAAGTGGGGGGGTTTGAACCTTATGGGCCTTGGGGCGGACGTAATCCACTGTGCAAGCGGTGTGGCCTCCTCCGGATAAGTAGGGCGATCGGGCGCATCCCCTCTCCGCCATTCGGGGGTCTGGCTCCGGTCGCGCCTCGGCCGCCGACGGTCCTCCCGCCCCGGGGAGTAGCCTGGCGGTCGCCTGGTGGGGCTCCTTCCCCGGGTTGAGGATTCGACGGGTTGCGGGCTACGGTTCTCCCAGTGCCATCGCCTCCCGGCCGCCTCCCCTCGGGCCTCCGTCCGCTCCTGATTCTCCCGCAGAAGCCTTTCGCGCTCGGCGGCGAGGAAGCGTACTTGTCGACAAACGGCTTCCTCGTGCAGGCGATCGGAGGCGTGGTGCAGGCGAGGCGAACTGCCTCCTCCCGGTGGGGACCTGGCCAACAACAGGCCCCGCCCGTCCCCGAGCCGCCGGCCCGTCGCCGTCACCTCCAGGATTTCCCGGTTGCTTTCGTTCTCCCTCATTAGCCTCTCGCGCTCCGCGATGATGAAGCGGAGCTGGTGGCGGGCGGTTTCTTCGTCCTGGTAGGCCCTCCGGGCGGTCTCGGCCGCTTCGTCCAAACGCCTTTGCGCGGCGGCCGCCTCCTCCCGGCGCCTCCA
This sequence comes from Scilla litardierei, assembly GCA_030789695.1. Lineage (NCBI taxonomy): Eukaryota > Viridiplantae > Streptophyta > Magnoliopsida > Asparagales > Asparagaceae > Scilla > Scilla litardierei. The sequence goes on along the minus strand of CM061137.1, from coordinate 162,634,182 downwards.
CAGCCGCGCGACCTCCATTTCCTCTTCCAGGAGCTTCTGCTGGGCCGCAACCTCCATGGCGAGCCCCCTGTTTTCCCCCTCCTCCTCGAACTGAGGGTGGAGATTCCGTCTCACGTTCTGGGGCTCCGAGGGGCCGGGCTGTGGCTCCGCCCCCGCCGCCGGGTAGCTTCCCATCGCCTGAGTAACGGCCTTGAAGCTCTTCAGGACTGCGTGGGCCGAAGTATGGTCTGTCTCGGTGCCCATCCCCGGAGGGGGGTCGGGCGCCGGGGTGATTAGTAGAGAGAGCGGCTCCTGACCCACGGAATCCTTGCCGTGGTCAGGGTTCCGAGTGATCGGCATGGAGTCTAACATGGGTGTGACCCTTCGTTCCCACAGACGACGCCAATTTTTACGAGGTGAGACTCACACACAATGAATTTGTATTAAGGGAAACCAAGGGCACGGTGGTTCTGTTGACAAGAGGGTTTAGGTTGGCAATTTAACAAGTGATTAATGGGGTGAAGAGGCTGGACTTGCCGCCGGGGGTGGCCACGGAGTCAAATCTCACCGGACACAGCGGAGGAAGATCGGGTGGCGGGAGGCCGGAGCTGATGTCGACCAAGGGGCGAGCTTTCCTGCAGCACGAGCAACTCGTCAGAAGGGCGGGGTTGGGGTCCAACCCTTAGCCCCTCCGATGCCTAAGTCAGTAATAGGACTTAAAACGGGGGCTAGGCACGCCGGTCGGACCGAGGGTGTGTCGACCGTACGTGGCGAGCTATAAGTGGGAGAACAAAGATATGGACGACCTTTGCTCTCGTGTGTGAATAATAGATTGAGAGAGAGAATTTGCCAACCTCCTTACCGTAAGAAGTGAGTGGGTATTTATACCTGATGGGAGATGACTAGGTGGGGCTGACCTGGCATGCTGACTCGACGTGCTGAGCTGGCTCTGTTGTCAGCGGAAGCTTCGGACGAGGATGTCAGGAACAGGAGTGCCTGACCTGCTTTTGTCAGATGGCGCAACGGCCAGGGGCACTTTGGTCAGGAGGTCAGGGCCGAAAGCATTAAACGTCAGGGGGCTCAGCGGCTAAGGGGTACTTTGTCAGACGGTCGGGCGGCGTTAGTGTCAGTCGTGTCGTCATCCTAGGTTGTTTGTCGTTTGTGACGAACTGAATGTCTGGCTGTGCTATCCCTGGCGCCGTGGTTCGTGGGGACCAGCCGGGTCAACCGGCTTGGGGGTTGTCCGGCCCGGCCGCGTCCCTTTTTGGTCGTGGTTCACTGGGCCGCTGGCACGGAAGGATACGCACGTGCCTACGTCAGCATACCCGACGGCGCTGCCTGGGCGCTCCCCCAGTGCACTGCCCCTGGCGGGTCGAGCAACGGCGGTTGTACGTCTCGGCCGGGAGGGGGGGTGCTGCGAGGTGCGCCCGTCCCCGTGTAGCCTCGGACTTCCGGGATGGCGGACCTTTCGCGAAGGGGAAAGTTCACGGGGTATGTCAGCAGATCTGGGTGGGAGTCGAACTCCTACGATCTTTAGGTTGTAACAAAGTGGTATATTACTATGATGGCTACAGTTTGGCAAATCTGGTTTGGGAGGAAAAATATAATCTTCCTTAGTGAGAATAGAAGAAGCTTGGTTGTTCTAGATGCTATTAACTCTGTTTAGTTTGGCTAAGAAATTAATCCAGCAATCAGTGGAGGAAATGTTCAAATGGCCAAGGACCAAGAGGTGTTGCAGGGAGCAGACTCATGGGAAACAAAGTGAATGTTGTTGAAGAGACTGAAGTTGGTGGGGTTGAAGATGAGCAAGCTGGAGCAATGAGAGCTGTGGAACCTGAAGACCATTATGTCGATATGGAGGGACGGAGGCAAGTAATTAACTCAACCTCTCACGCCAGCACTTAAAGTAATGGTTATGTTGTTCACATTGCATATGTTCATGAGACGGCAAGTCCTGCTATTTGAGTCATTTCTCCACATGCACATTTGGTCGAGGTCATTATTATAGACTGAAGTACTAAGACTTTGTTGTTGCTTATGTTGTTATCTCTTTCTTTGCTCTGTGACTTTGATTGCATATTCTGATACTCTATTGTGCATGTAGGACTTCATTTTGGCAGTCTTATCATGTAGCATTATAGTTGGGAATGCAACCATGGCTAGGTTGAAACACCTATTTTAAAGGAATGAAATCAGGCTGGGAAGTGCGGATTTGCAACCTCATCCTTTCTCTCTCTAGGATAAGAAGAGAAAAGTAGAAAACTCACTAAATCATCCAAAAGGACGTTGAAATTATTAGGAAAGCCATCAGTGAAAAGGAAATTTAAATTGCCATCTGTGAAGGACAATATAGGGTTTTAATCAGTTCGAACACTCCCCAATTATAATACTACCTTAATATATTTTTGTGCAGTCGGCGAATTCTCCAATCAAATCAATAATTATGCCATGACGTGAAGAGGAAACCAAACTATCTCGGCAGTAAAACAAACGCTGAGCTATAATAAAAATAAGATGAAATTAGAAAGAAATGATCACACAATCCTCCGAACTACCAGATTAAAATCATATATTTTTATTCCACTGGGTTAGTTCTTCTATCAAATCTCTAACTCACATCAACCCTACTGTAGAAAATTGATAAGACGCAAAAGTAACCAGTATCCAAATTACAAGAAAATGGGTCATCTGCAAATTGAACAAAACCGATACTAACCTAAAACCCTAGCTAGTGAACTGAGCAGAAGAATTAAACATGAAGCATTGAAATTGTTACCTTCTTTCTTGATCTTCTCGTTGAGGTTTTTAATGTAGATGGTTTGATTTGGGGGGGTATCGCCGGAAAGCATCATCGTCGTCGACCGATTTGAAGAGAGATTGATGCCGTAGAAATTATTTTGTGAAAAGTTTCGTCCTTTTTGAATTAGGGTGTTGGGTTGGGGGTAACAAGGGGGCGGGTCGGATCCTAAAATATCCACTTCCGGATGCTTTATAACTTAGTAGGATCAGCAGTTTGTCCATTCGGGTTACCGGGCGCAATATAAAACTTCCCAAGTTTTGTTAGTTTTGCTAATTTCATTTTAATTTTCTACTGGGTGGCTGATTGGCGGGCGATGTGACGTTTGTCCCAGTCGGCTTGTAACATGGACAAACATCGCCCTATTTTGTATAATAGATTCTCTCGTTCGAAACAATAGTAAATAGAAGACAATGCAGTGGGTGATGCACCAATTACGATAATGAAGAAGACGGCGAAGAACAAACATACTAATCTTTAACTAAATTCGATGCAAATATGTACTCTTTTGAACTAATATTCTTTAACGCAGGCTAACTATCAAACCCCTAATTAGGGACAGAAATGTGCAAGCCCAAGGTCTGATTGGGCTCTCAATTGAACATACCACATTCTCATCCTTACTAATCCTTTATTAATTCTTTCATAAGTATTAACGATGGATTAATATGTATGAGAACGTGACATGTCCAACTGAGAGCCCAATCTAGCCTTGGGCATTACCATTACGGATTGACACTGTTGCTAGTGGTTACAACAGAATTCTCGAGGATAGAAGAGGGTAATAGAGAAATCTTCCCATGTGATCATGTTATTTTAATTAAGATTCCCATTGCCTGCCTTGTGCCACACATTGTTTTCTTTCAACAAATCTTCTCGCAGTCCAAAAAAGACACTTCTATGTTGTTGGTTCCAGCAACCCCCTTGGGATAGTCAAAGGGGGGTAGTTGCATCTACCCCCTCCTCCCTCATGTTTTTGGTAGATGCAACAACCCATTCCCCCCTTGCATGCCTATAAAAGGGAGGGGTTTGAGGAGATGTAATCCCATCCCAAAACAAGCTTCTCACCTTCAAGAGAAAGAATGAGAAGGAAACACAGAGAGGTGTAAGAGTGTGTGATTTCTCCGGTGAGAGAAAATTACCCCAGAGAGGGAAGTTACCCCAGAGAGGTAAAATTGTAGTGAGTTTTTTTTGGTGTTTACCCTAGTGTGTAAAGTTGTTTCCTGGTGAGAAATAGTGAAACCTTTTTTAACTCTCCATTTTTACTGTTTTACCGTGATCAGTATTTTTACTGTTTTACTGTAGCCAGTAATTCTTCTAGTGATCAGTGAGAATCACAACAAGTGGTATCAGAGCCCAGGTGAGCTGTCTGTGAGAGAGTAAAAAAAGGGAGAAATTTTTGGGGAGGGAAATTTTTTTTCTACCATTACTTTTTTTTCCTCTTCAAAATTTCAATGGAAGAATCATCCTCGTCGGGAGCTGTGGTCAAACTGACGGCCATAAATTACACACTATGGAGACCTCGAATGGAGGATCTCCTCAGTTGTAAAGATTTATTTGACCCATTGGAGGTCAAAGGAGTAAAGCCGGAATCCACCAAAGAAGCTGACTGGAAGAAGATGAATCGAAAGACGATCGGTCAAATCCGACAATGGATCGATCACAGCGTCTTCCACCATGTTGCACAGGAGACGGACGCATATGCCCTCTGGCAAAAGCTAGAGGACATGTACCAAGCCAAGACCGCTCGAAACAAAGCCTTGTTAATGAGGCGACTGGTAAATTTGAAGCTGCGGAGTGGAACTTCCGTTGCGGAGCACACGAGCGAGTTCCAGAGCCTGGTGAATCAACTATCTGCGGTGGAGTTACAACTTGGAGATGAAGAGCAAGCTCTTCTTCTTCTCAGTTCTCTTCCGGACAACTGGGAGACGTTGGTGGTCTCCCTCAGCAATTCGGCCCCAAACGGAAAACTTACCATGTCTATGGTTAAGGATGCCCTCTTCAACGAGGAGGCCAGGAGAAAAGAAGCCGGCACCGACCAATCGCATGCCCTCGTGACAGAGACTCGAGGAAGACAACAAGGAGGTGGTCGCAGCTGGGGCAGAGGCAGGAGCAAAAGCCGTGGTAAGTCCACAGACGGGAGGAGGCCTACTTACAAGTGTTACCATTGTGGCATGGAGGGCCACATGAAGAAAAACTGCCGGAAGCTGTTGCGAGAACAAGGTCAAAATGGTTCTCAACAGAAAACGAAGGATGGAGAGGCGTTAGTCACTTGCACCGTAGAAGTGGCTATTTGCTCTATCCAAGAAGAGACATGCCTTCACGTCTCCAACAAGGACAGCGAGTGGGTGGTTGATACAACAGCATCATTCCACGCCACTCCTCGAAGTGACTTCTTCACCAACTACAAGGCAGGAGACTTTGGCATCGTGAAGATGGGGAATACAAGTTCCTGCAAGATCGTGGGAATTGGCGACGTTCGGATTCAGACGAACGTCGGCTGCACAATCACGCTGAAGGATGTCCGCCATGTGCCAGATCTCCGGCTGAACTTGCTCTCTGGGACAGCCCTTGACAAACAAGGCTTCGACAACCACTTCAGCAACGGCACATGGAGAATGACGAAAGGTGCCATGATTATCGCAAAGGGGCACATTTGCGGTACGTTATACAAAACTCATGTGAAGATATGTACCGATAGCCTTAACGTGGTGGAACGTGAGGCTACTCCAAATCTGTGGCACCAACGACTTGGTCACATGAGTGAGAGAGGGTTATCTCTCTTGACAAAGAAGGAGCTGATCTCAATCACTAAGAATGCTGGACTAGATCCTTGTCAGCATTGCTTAGTTGGCAAGCAACATCGAGTCTCCTTCAGTTCTTCTTCAACAAGGAGATCAGAGTTACTCAGTCTGGTACACTCTGATGTTTGCGGTCCCTTGGAGATTGAATCGCTGGGTGGCAATAGGTATTTTCTGACCTTCATTGATGATGCTTCTCGGAAGGTGTGGGTCTACTTCTTGAGGACGAAAGACCAAGTGCTCGACTTCTTCAAGCTGTTCCACGTCCTGGTCGAACGTGAGACATGAAAGAAGTTAAAGTGCCTCCGCTCAGACAATGGAGGCGAATACACTTCCAGAGCATTCGATGTCTACTGCAAAACTCAAGGCATTAGACATGAGAAGACGGTTCCTCGCACTCCACAACACAACGGCGTTGCTGAAAGGATGAACCGGACGATCATGGAGAAGGTCAGAAGCATGCTCAGTATGGCTAAGCTACCAAAGCCATTCTGGGGAGAAGCTGTTCGTGCCGCCTGCTACCTCATCAACAGATCACCATCAGTACCTTTGGATTTTGCAATTCCAGAGAAGGTGTGGTTTGGTAAGAATCCCTCTTACTCCCACTTGAGGGTATTTGGTTGCTTAGCCTTTGCACATGTATCCAAGGAGCAAAGGCAGAAACTTGATGCAAGGACCATTCCTTGTATCTTCATCGGCTATGGAGATGAAGAATTTGGGTACAGGTTGTGGGACCCAAAGACGAAGAAGGTGATTCGGAGCAGGGATGTGCTGTTCCAAGAAAATCAGACATTGGAAGACATTGAAAAGCCCATGGCGTCTTCAACTGCAAGCTCAAGTGCTGAAGACATTGTTCCAAACCCAGCACCAATGCAATACGAAGAGGTGCATGAAGAAATACCAGAAGAGGAGGAGGCTGTTGAACAAGACATGGAAGAAGAGGCGGATGCTGAGCAGGGGGAGCCACAACCCTTTCCAGCAGATACTGCACCACCATCACCGCAGGCAGATGATGGTACGCCTCCTGAAGTCAACAACTCACAAGTACGGAGATCTGAACGAGGCCGGATTCCATCAACCAGATATTCAGAAGCTGAATATCTTCTACTTTCTGAAGAGGGGGAGCCAGAGAGTTTCCATGAAGCGATATCTCACAAGAACAAAGAAAGTTGGTTGCAAGCTATGCACGATGAGATGGAATCTCTGCAGAAGAATTCTACTTATGAGTTGGTCAAGCTTCCACAAAGAAAGAAGGCGCTGAAGAACAAGTGGGTGTTCAAGCTCAAGAAAGATGGCAACGGAAAGATGGTGAAACACAAAGCTCGGCTGGTGGTCAAAGGATTCCTTCAGAAGAAAGGTATTGACTTTGACGAGATCTTTTCACCTGTTGTGAAGATGGCTTCAATCCGCGTCATCCTCGGATTGGTAGCCAGGTTGAATTTAGAGCTTGAGCAGATGGATGTCAAGACGGCGTTTCTTCATGGTGATCTACATGAAGAAATCTACATGGAGCAGCCAGAAGGTTTCGAGGTTTCAGGCAAAGAAAACCTCGTATGCAAGCTGAAGAAGAGTCTGTACGGCCTCAAGCAAGCACCACGACAGTGGAACATGAAGTTCGACTCATACATTATGAGTCAAGGCTACAAAAGGACCGCTGCAGACCAGTGTGTTTATACACAGCAGTTTCCAGACGGTAGCTTCGTTGCATTGCTTTTGTATGTCGACGATATGTTGATCGTTGGACAAGATGCAACAAAAATCGGCCAGCTGAAGAAGGAACTCTCTAAGTCTTTTGATATGAAAGACTTAGGTCCGGCTCAACAAATTGTGGGAATGCAGATAGTCCGAGATAGGAAACACAACAAGCTATGGCTATCTCAGGAGAAGTACGTTGAACGCGTGATCAAGAGATTCAAGATGGATCATGCCAAACCAGTTAGCATTCCACTGGCTAAACACTTCAAGTTGAGCAGGAAATCAAGCCCTTCATCCAAGAAAGAGACGGAGGAGATGTCATCGATACCTTATTCTTCAGCAGTTGGGAGTTTGATGTATGCAATGGTGTGTACACGTCCTGACATTGCCCATGCGGTGGGAATGGTGAGCCGATTCCTTTCTAATCCAGGAAAGGAACATTGGGAGGCGGTCAAGTGGATTCTCCGATACCTGAAGGGTACTTCAAAGGCATGTTTGTGCTACGGAGAAGCTGATCTAATCTTGGAGGGCTATACAGATTCAGATATGGCTGGAGATCTTGATAGTAGAAAATCTACATCCGGATTTGTCTACACTTTTGCAGGGGGAGCTGTGTCCTGGCAATCAAGATTGCAGAAGTGTGTTGCGCTATCCACAACAGAGGCGGAGTATCTTGCAATTACAGAAGCTGGTAAGGAAATGTTGTGGTTAAAGCGATTTCTCCAAGAATTAGGGATCAAGCAGAAAATGTACTTGGTACATTGTGATAGTCAAAGTGCTTTAGATCTGAGCAAGAATTCGATGTATCATGCTCGGACAAAGCACATTGACATTCGGTATCATTGGATACGGGAGGTGATGGATCAACAGCTGTTGAGACTAGTGAAGATCCACACGAAGGAGAATCCAGCAGATATGTTCACGAAGGTGGTGACACTGGAGAAGCTGGAGCTGTGTAGAGACATAGCTGGGATGGTTGTTAAGTGACAATCAATTCGGATGCTGCTGGAGGGGGAGAATTGTTGGTTCCAGCAACCCCCTTGGGATAGTCAAAGGGGGGTAGTTGCATCTACCCCCTCCTCCCTCATGTTTTTGGTAGATGCAACAACCCATTCCCCCCTTGCATGCCTATAAAAGGGAGGGGTTTGAGGAGATGTAATCCCATCCCAAAACAAGCTTCTCACCTTCAAGAGAAAGAGTGAGAAGGAAACACAGAGAGGTGTAAGAGTGTGTGATTTCTCCGGTGAGAGAAAATTACCCCAGAGAGGGAAGTTACCCCAGAGAGGTAAAATTGTAGTGAGTTTTTTTTGGTGTTTACCCTAGTGTGTAAAGTTGTTTCCTGGTGAGAAATAGTGAAACTTTTTTTTAACTCTCCATTTTTACTGTTTTACCGTGATCAGTATTTTTACTGTTTTACTGTAGCCAGTAATTCTTCTAGTGATCAGTGAGAATCACAACATATGTATTATGCATTTTGTTCAACATATCTTCTCGAAGCCCAATTCTATATGATATTGGTTGAAGGCTCATGCAAGTTGCCGTAGTTGAAATCAAAAATGAAGCTCTAATTTCAAAAGCATTTTTTTAAGCAAATGGCTTCAATTGGACCTCACCAACTTCTAGTGTGCGTACCCTTGTGCCCTTTGATTTGTCTCCCCCATTTCCCTCCAAAATTCCTCTCACTTATAAGCAATAGTCAATAGATATTCTGGAATTGAGATGATAAACCAAACAAACAACTCACACAAGTTCGTGAATTAATAATCAACGTTAATGATGATTCTCTGGTCTTAAAATAATTTCACAACTTTTACGACCTCAAGATAGGCCCACTAGTTCAGAGCCCGAGTCTTGGCCCGTCGAATCTCCACAATGAAGTCTAGTTCGCCGAATCATGGAGAAGCTCACTGAGGTTCACGGAAGTTCACCGAAAGGAACGACAAGCTCGCCATCAGAATCAGAAGAGTCCTCCAGCAGATCGCATCAGTTTATGCAAGCTCGCCACATAGCACCTCGCCCCACAGGAAGCTCATCCAGACGCCGCTCACCTACCAGTTCGCCCAAGGAGGAAGACGACACGCCACTTGCACCACTGCCAGTTTCACTAAAGACAAAGTCTGACAAAAGCACGCCTAGCCGCTTCGCCGCCTGACCACCTATCGAAAGCACACCTAGCCGTTTCACCGCCAGACAGCTTGACAACAACGCCACCTGACATTTACATGCAGCTCTGACCGCCTGACAAAAGCACGTCTGGCGCCAACGGGCCGATCCCTGACGCCAACGGGCGGATCCCTGACATCCTGACACTGCCAGCTTGTAACGCCCCGCTTCCCAAAACGACGGAAGCGAGAGCGTTACTGAGGTCCGCTTGAACCGGAGCTGTGAAACTCAGGTTCATGAAGCGTCTGTGGTAAAACGCAAGGGCAGGTCCTTCGCACGCTTTTCAGAACAACCAGAATTATTCATACATTACAAGCCACATCCAGAAATAATAAGCGTCCGCACACGAAATAAAACTACAAGCCTCAGCTGGGCCGAAATACAACAAAGATAACGTACACACAACAACGGAAAGCAAACTACGACAAGCAGCAATGGAATAGCCCACTAGTTCTCCGCAGGGAGAAACTCGGCGTCTACAGCGAACTCCTGACTCTCCAAGTCAGGTGTCTCGTAAGGAACCACCTGATACTCAAGCTCGGGATCTGACATACATCCAAAAACATGAATGTATGTCAGCAAGGGTCTGCAAGAAGAGGTTAGAACCCAAGGCAAGATATACAAATTTATACTGAATTTAAGAGGCAATTATAATTTAACAAGATAACAATAAAAGTTTAAGCATGCGAATTTTTCAGTAAACACATCCTATCATGTAGTTCTAGAAAATCTGACAAGTAAGGTAAAGCATGTCAATGTCACTAAGATAACAATTTCACTGAGGTAACAATTTCACTTTGCAAGTTTCAAGTTAGTTTCACACATCTATAATAGGGTTCTCGCCGGTAGGACGTGATGAGTGGGTCGTTCTTCACACGGGGGCTTACCGTGCTTGGCGCTAACCCACCGCATACGGGTGGTGCCCTTGAAGAGAGTACCCCGTCATACGCCTAGTGGCCGCACAACCCTAACCCCACCCCAAGATTTGTGCTGGAACACGAGCCAGCCTAGTCAACTCACATGACATCACGAAAGTCACGATTTCGCCTTCGAGGCGCACGATTTCACGATGTCACTCTCTTGTTAGTCATTTTGAGACATGCAGCAATTAAATAATATGACCATTTATCTCTACGCAATAATTTCCATGGTTACAAGAATATCGAGCAATATTTACAACAATTTAACAGAAGTACTGTGTGTGAGATTTAACAAGTACGACATGTAAACTGAGTTATGGAACTTTGCATGCAGAAAACTAAAGAGCGTTAAAATTCACAAATTCACTATAAATTGCATACTTGCCTGTTTTCGGTGATTTTGGGTTTGTCCCGACGGGTACTTCGTTACGGTATGTCCGGTTTTCTGTTTTAGTTAAACATATCAATGAATTAGATATTTTGCAAAACAAACACATTATTAATTAATCTCTGAAGTGGGTTTGGTTAATTTATCGGACTCTCCGACTAATGTAACGTTTATTTAGGGTCATACTAACATGGCACGCCTTATTATATGTTGGTATTAATACCCTAACAACGTTTAGCAATTTAATACATGCTGAAATAAACATTAACATTTAGGTTTTAAACAAACACTAACTAATATTAACTAGGCTATCAGTTAACTGAACTACTCACAAGTTTAACATTTAAATAACACTAATATTAACCACCAATTAATTAACTAAGCTAATATTAGTTAATGGTATGGTTATTAGCATGTTAACATGACATTAAAGGGGTATACCCACTCCACACCCACTATCACATAAAAACACTTCATACACAATAACAAAATAATAAACCCCATAACATACACACTTTCTCTCTCTTTAACCCCTTTCTTTAAGGCTGACAATACTCAGACTTCCTCTCATCTCATTTAGTCTCTCTCTCAGCCTTTCTCTCTTCTCACTGCCATCTGTTTTCGTTTCTTTGTTTGTTTCTCTTTTTTTTTGTTCTCAAGTTCGGCAGCAACCAAGAACATCCACGCGAAATCGAGGGGAGGGAGCATCCTCACCTTGCGCACGGTCGACGGGGAGGATCCGGCGGCGGCGGACTGCCTTCCAGCGGGCGGCGCGCGCGTTGCTCCGGCGGCCGGGCAGGCGGACTGGGCGGGATCCGGCGATGGCGGGGCTCGGGTCGGTGGCACGGGATCCGACGGCGGCGGCGGCTCCGGAGGGGGTTGAGGTGGCCGGCGTGAGCTGGTGGTCGGGAGGTGGAGGCCTTGGGTGAGGGAGGAGGGAGGAAGAAGATAGGAGGAGGGAAGATGAGGAAGGTGATGGAGGATTGAAAGGTGTTTTGGGGTTTCTCCTTTGAATCTGAGATTTGCCTCTCTCTTCCTCTGTTTTGAATTTGATTTGAGGTTGGTGATCAATTGATTCAGTTTTGGGAAATTGATCTTGGGATGGTGAATTTGAAATGGGTTTCTTGGTTCTGTTTTGAGAATTTGGTGGAGGGTTTGATTTGGAGAAGATGAAGTTGGTTGGGAAGAAGGTTGATGTTTGAGGGGGGTTAGTTCGGTTTGGATTTCTGGAGTTGGGTTTGATGGGTTGCAGGGAAGAATGAGGTTGCAGGGAAGGATGAGGTTGCAGGTTGGTTGGTCGTAGGAGAAGGGGAAGTAGACTGTTGATTTGATATAGGAACAATGGGGAGACAATTTGGTGGGGGGTTAGCTGGTTGTGGGGAGAACAAATTGAAGGGTGTTGGATCTCACCCACTTAAACGGTGGAAATTAATAAGGTTTAATTAGTAACTTGATTAAGTGTAATTAATTAGGGCAATGTAATTTGGGTAATTAATTGGTGTTAAGGCAATTCGTTAAAATGGATAGTCGGTTTATTATGGTACGGTAGAACGAAGAACGGATACGCGCTCGCGTTGACGCACAAACATAGAACTCGCGTACGAAAATATCCGGATGGTCAAAACGAAAATACGGGTACGCACAAATAATACGCTTAGAAAATACCGACCGTTACACAGCTCAACAAAAACAACCGACTCTAGCAGCCTATAAATACCCCCTCACCTCCAAGAGAGAAAGGGGCTGGCTAATATGAAGAAACTCCTAACACATCTATTCACATCCAAGGTCGAATATCCTCCATATATTCACGCCTTCCACACTAGTTCGCCACGCAAGTGCCGATCTGCCTCTAAGATCGCCCTTCGTGTTCGACATCTTCTCTTCAGTCATATACAGATTTAGGCATCAGAGGGGCTGTGGGCTGACAGCCGGCCCAGCCTTTCTGACAAGTTGCTCTTGTTGTAGGAAGTTCGATCGCCCCAGCTGCTAGTGAACGAGCGATATGCGGCAACCTTCATCAACCGTTGAACGACCTTCACCACGAAGCAGGCGACCTACTTAGTCTGGCGGGCAACCTTGAGATCTCCTTCTACAAATCGTCCTCTGAACGTAGTTAGCCTCGTCATCCCCCTAAACTTGTAACAATCGTGCCCTTGGTTCCCCACATAAACATAAATTCATTGTTAGCGGATTTACCCCGCAACAACAACCAATAGCAATAAAATATGTATAGATCACAAATTGAGAAAACAGGAAAGAACGCACCTGACACCGGGAATTCATGCATACTGGTTCCACCAAATCGATGTACATCTAGTTGGAGAGATCACTTTCACTTCGTATTAAATTGGATTACAATATCTAGGCACTTGGATTACAAAAGTTTCCAAGCCCTAACTTCAATTTTAGAGAAGATTGAACTTTTCAGAGGAAAAATTAAGAGAAGAAAACGACATTAGGGCCGGCTCAAGTTATTGTAGGAGCTATTTTCTGTTTTGACGGTTGCAACAACTCACTCTCACTCTCACTCTTTATTTAACTCTAGGGCTAAATAACTTATACACCATAATAAGTTATAAACCCAAAACCCAATAAGAATTTGACCTGGATCTAAATTCTTAATTTAGATCCAAAATCGGATCTAAACAAACAAGACCGGCCCGTATGTTTTAATATCATTATTTTCAACAAGATCAAGATGATCATATCAAATGTTGAATCCAAAGCAACGGTATCTTTTGTGATGTGCTAAATACATCGCAGAAATGCGTGTCTGACTGTTTATCCCAAAAATGAAAATATCTGTGTTAAGTCAGGTGTCACGTCACTCCATCTCTCTTCCATTTTTGGAAAATTTTAGGGATGAACAGTGCAGCAGTGTATTTAGCACATCTGTGTCTTTTTGCCCATGTGAACAGTTCAGATGGATTCAGATTATGCCCATGTCATCAAGAACGGCTAACCGTTCTTGGCTCTCTTATGAACAAGAGGTCAGAGCTATTACAAGCGTGAATGTATTGCAAATCTATACATTTCATAACAGTATTAGGAAATTACTGAAAGTGATAACTTATGTCAACATGATGGATGAAATTAATACATGCATTTAGAGTGAAGATATAATGATTTTTGCAGAATAAAAAAACATCAGACCGGACTACGGACATTTGAATTCTATACAAGCCTCAAAATTCTTCCTTATATTACATCCATCTATTAATTTACATCCCATTTTTATCAATAAATCAAGAATCTATAGCTAATTATTACACTCATCACGCTCTGAGAAATCTCATATCTCCGTCCGATCGATCAACTCTTTGCCTGCCGGTCCTCCTCCGGCCGAATCAGCGCCGGAGCCGGCGCGCTCATCGCCTGCTCATTTCCATTCACGGAATCCAAGCCCGACCCGTTAATCCTGGGCCCGGCCTGGCCTTCTCTCGGCAGCGGCTCCAGCGCCGCCCGCGCCTCCTCCTCCAGGCTCCCCCGGTAAAAGCTGTCGTCCTCAATCTCGTAGTAGTTGCCGGTGCGAACCTCCTGCGCGAGCGAGCACGACCAGCAGAACAGCCACTGGAAGCAGTCGGTGACGGCGGGGTACCCGCAGCAGAGCGGATTCGCCGGCAGCTTGAACTTCTTCCTCATCTGAATCCTCCAGAACCCCCCGTACAGCAGCCCGCAGAAGCACAGCACGCAGCCCGCTATCCCCACCATGTACTTGAGCGTGCCGTCGCTTATGTTGAGCGCCGCCACGCTGAACACCAGCAGCGGCGCGACGCAGAGGAGGACGAAGGTGACGATGTGCACGTACATGTTGCCGAACCCGAGCCTCTCCATGTTCCACCCGAACACGCAGCACGTGCAGAAGAAGGAGAGGTAGGCGACCGTCACGTCGTCCCGGCAGTCGAACGTCCCCCCCAGCCACTGCGGCTCCGTCACGACCACTCTGACCCTCCTCGATCCCGACGCCGTCATGGTCGACTTCTGCGACTCCTCGTCGGTCGCCGAGTCGGCGGCGCCCATCAGCTCCGTCTCGGGCTCCGCGGGGTCTATCTTGCTGGCGAGCGGGCCGTAGACGGTGTAGAGCACGGCGATGACCGGAGCGACGATGCCCACGCCCATGCACACGTACGTGGCCCAGTCGGGCCGGGTCTTCTCCGTCCACCCCCAGTACAGGGCGCACAGGACGTACTGCGAGATGCAGGTGAGGTGAAGCAGGACGATGATGAAGGCCAAGTGGGCCCGCTCGTGCGGCCGCTTGGCGGAGGTCTTGCAGTAGGCCGTACGAAGCTCGACGGCGTCTTTCTGCGTCCAGCGGCAGAGGATGACCAGGTGGTGGCCGATCTTGGGGTGCTGGTAGAGGCACATGATGGTGAACAGGGCGTTCAGGATCTGGTTGGCGATCTCCGTCCACCTCTTGCGGGTGGAGCTCTTGGGGATGGCGTCGTCGAGGAGGCCGAGCATGAGGAGGCCGAGGATGAGGATGCCGGCCGCGACGAAGAGGAGCCAGACGAAGAGGGCCATGTTCATGGGGTGCTTGATCCAGTTCTTGCCGTACTCCAGCAGGGACTTCCAGTTGATCTTGCGGACGAACGGGACTCTGAACGGCCTCCTCGTCGACGTGTCACTTGGGTCCCTGCGGCCGGACCGGCGGACGGAGTTGCGGAGGGCGTATTTGAAGGTCGAGAGGCGGCCGCGGATTCCGGCCCTGAGCAACTCGACCTTGGACGGCTGCGCCTTGAGGAAGTCGAGGAATCGCTGCTTGCGCGGCCCGTGATTGATCAGTCCCTTCTCGACTCCGGGGATGTATATCGGGATGAACTCCCTGAGCCTCTTGCTTTGGCTCCTCACTGCTCTCGGCTCGCCGTTCGGCTCGCCGTTGGCCGCAGGGGCTTCCATTTCTCCAAGGCGCCGATGAACTGAGACCAAACAAGGGGGATGGAATCAATATTTATTGATCTAAATATATATAGTTTGTTTAATCCTATGCGTCTGATCGATGCCTCTCTGTTTTGATTCTCTTTGTAACCTTGTGTTCTCACTTAGTTTTATGCCTAGGGGACAAGCTTAGTTTTCTCAATCTTATTTCTATGATTTTTAATTAGGCTGCTACTTTATTTTATCATCTGTAAAATTATTCAGTGGGTCGTCAACTTCATTGCGTTCATTTATATGTTTCACTAGCATATATTTATATTCTCATTACTACTGACATGTGAGGCGTTCGTCTTTGGTTAGATATTTTTTATTACACCCACAGCCGACAGAATCTTTTAACCCACACCCGCCCTCCGATTGAGAAATTTAACCAGTTCCAACTCAAAAGCACGCGTTCTATTTGTCAAAATTTACGGGCTTAAAACGAAATTGCCAGGAAACTCAACGTTACTTGGTCAAAGAAAAAACATGCAAGGGGCTTAGAAAAATTCCAAGTCAACCTTAGGACCTCAACAACATTTTTCTTCCACCGAAATTAAACACTTTGATCTCTTTCCCATCTTCTAACCCGCATCAGAGATCAAAGTTTAGATCATATGCTAGATACATATTAGAGGTTATATATGAATTGGATGCTTGATGCAATTATTTCATTGATCTTTTAGATGAATCGAATCATGATTGCATAAAAAATATGTGGAACAAATAGAGATAGCTAGAAGAAATTACCTGCTAAATATCTATGAAGAGAGATGAAGAACTGTTGAGAGCTCTCTCACAAGCCCCCCCTTCTTCTTCCTCCTCCAACTCGAAGAGAGAAACTCAGATACTTGGAATGTTTCTTGAATATACAGCTTCAGTTTTCGTCTATATATATATAACACAAAAAGAGACCCACAAGCTATGGCAGCTGCTTTAGCTTTACCGGTTCTTTGGTATTTATGATGGTCACATCAGCAGAGTTTTCCAAGTTGATAATCGTTATAATATCCGGGGTCAAAGACGGGCAAGTTCCAGCCCCTCTCGTGCTCAAACGAAGCAGACTGTGTGTGTAGAAAGGGTCAGAGAAAGGCGGGGAGCAACGGAGGAAAGAAACACGTGTGAGCGTGTGGATCTCATATTCAAATGTTTAATCAGTGAGTTTGACGAATTTGCATACGGTAGCGGAGTTTGCTGGTCGACTCGGCTTTGTATTAATTTTCATTCGAGTTTGTTGTGTCGGGTGGGGAGTTTTCGGACCGGACCGGCACCGATTTGTGTGGTCTGTCTTCACACAGGATTAACGGGATTGCCATTGGATATTTTAAATGAGCAGGAGATTTTTTTTAAACAAAAAGATTTAACTGGGGTTGGGCTTTGGGTGTGCACCCGGTGGGATTGTGTGCGTCTCAAACGTTGTGCAGGCAGTCTTTGGAAATTGACTAGTTTTTTTTTGGGAGATATTGTTGGGAAAATATAGTTGCAGAAATAGCAAATCTTATGAGTAACTAGGAACTGTGGCTCACAAAAAATGAATCAACACAACAATATACAATACCGTCCTAATCAGACCTTGCGAGCGCAAAATGACCAAATGAAATACACATACACTCAACAAATTAGACGAAAAGTTAATGAGGCACAGACTTTTCCTGGTTCGGTCAAAGACTTGACCTGCTCCAGCATTCCGAGACGAGTCCACTGCCTGATCATGAGTTACAAGCTTATACCACGTCTTCTTCAACACTCAAGTGGGTAATAACTTAGATGAATACACCAAGTCCTCACTATCAACCTCACAGAGAAAAAAAAGTGGAAGAGATAACAAATGAAGACACACAACCTAAGAAATCCCAAAGAGACGAGAGAGGGACGCTCAACTGCCCCCAACAATGGCATTTTTATTATAGCGTTGCTCCGTTTGGACTTGGGGTTTGTTAAACTTATTGTATTTCTTAATGCAAAACTATCCAGCTGTTTTCGGGTTCGATCGGGCGACATTCAACTCGGATTTGGGATCCAATATGTTCTTTAAATGGATCCGACATTCGAGCTTCCTGATCCGCTAATATGCACGTCAGGACTTGCGTCAGCGATCTCGGTCCGGTCCGAGTCCTTCGTTTAATAAAGAAACAACAATTCAAGGAAAGTCTTACTGAAGAAAGATAGGAGGCTGAGTCCATTTGGGTTAAGATTAGGACGTAGGGTTTCTATTATTAATTTAGATTTTTTTAAAATTATCATTTGGGTTAAGATTTTCCATTTTTACTGTCAATTGTGTCCAATCATTCTTAGAGTGTCTATAAATAATTCTTCTCAAATTAGTTCGTAAGGGCCATCATGAAAGAAAATTGTAAATTTTGTATTAGTACCTACCTTCTTTGATTAACCAAGAATATAATCTGTTAATCAAAAGCTAAATAATACAATGATTAGTTGCCACTTATGACTTGTTATTGGAATTTCTTTGGGTTTGTTAAATATCTCAAACTAATAAGACAACACCCATCATTTTCCATATATGAAAGAGAAATCGTATATAAAATATTATGGATTAGCAGCCTGAGTTGACTGGAAAATATACGCCCTTTAGATCACAAGCAAAAGCAAAAGCAAAAGCAAAAGAAAGAAAGCAAGGTCATCTTGGTTCTCTTTCAAGATTACGACTTTAATCCACCATAAACCCTATTATTAAAGCTTTGGTTGAAAGGTCCAACCCCCTTGAATGATCTCCAACGCTACAACAATCACAATGAGACATGGCAACAAGGACACGTAGGCCATTCATGGCAATAATAATGTACACACAATAAGCACGTTGGCGTGATCTCATTCATCTGTAAGTTTAACTATTATAGTGCTCTGGCTCTGGGTGATACCTCATGAGTCATTTGTCCCACCATAAAACTAATTTACTTTCACCTCAAACCATGCATTCAACAAATTTAAGGGAGGATGAATGCCAAGATGGCGGTACTGAACGATACCGAACGATGAACTCCATAGAATTTTGGGTCCCTTAAGAAATAGACATTCGCAATTTCATCAAACAACTCTGTCGAGAAACCAATTGTCTTGCGGAATTTCATGATCGTTAGACGCAATGAACAAAGCAAACGACGTTCTCTACAAAACCCACAACGCAAACAATAACATGAAATATAACGCAAAAAAAAAGAATAATACGCACATGATACCAAAGATTTATACTGTTTCCACCTTGATACGACCCTCCCAAAACGGGCTAAGACGGAACAGGCTGAGCCCGCGATCCGAGCCCATGGGCCAGGATGTGCCTAGGCCCGGCCTAAAAGCCTCGAGCCATGACGATCCCAGACTGACGTGGAGTGAACCGCTGACCCTTGTAGGTTGATGTAACCGCTCTCCCGAATTGCGCCCACATTCATTATCATTCAAGAGCCACAATACGTCCACCTTGATGCCCATCAAGGGACGATCAAAGCGATGGATGCTTGGGGCGAGATTGGGGGGGGGGGGGGGGGGGGGGGACGAGAGGGACGTGTGCGTTCATTCCCTACAAAAGACCAGAAGATCGAAAGTTGAAAGGGCCGAATTCTGAATACTCTACACTCAGGTATTCTTCCTCCTACAACCTTTTCTTTCACCTCATAATTCTCCACCATAGCTCGGTCTGAGGATTCGTGCATCGGTCTCGTCGTGAACCGCTCGATCCCACCGGGCATCTCTCAGATCATATCTGACTTAGGCATCAGAGGTGACTTAGTCCGAACCAAGGTCTGACCCACCCGATGAGCTATCTCGTCGGCGCAGGTCAAGGAGGCTCTACCCCGTCGAAGCTACCCTTCGGCGCTCCATCCACCGGAGCAGAGCGATCTCGACCCCGAGCTCGTTCGAATCCCCACTTGGGGAGGCCATCGCTCTACCGAATCTATCCTTCGGGAGTTCGACGCACGGATCTGTGCATTCCCGACCGAGCGAACGCGCCGCTACCCGATCTTGGAGGACGCACGTGTCTCACGCGACCACATTGGTCTCCTACACTCGAGACTACCGAACTGTGGTGAGAAAACACCCTGAAACACACCTAATTCTTGGTGTACGTCCTGTTGAATACATCATTAATGCTTCAATATCTTTGCATTACAAGCTATTGTGTTTGGTTCAAGGGAAATAACCAATCCCACAAAGAAATTGGGGAAGAAAACTATGGAGGAAAGCACTCAAATAGCCCACCCGGGCCTTTAGTTTGCCCTCTGTTTCCCTGCAGACAGCCTCAAACTTTACTTAAAAATCCGCATAAAATCGCTCGAGAATTGCATTAAACCCCTTGCAGAAACACCGTTTATATATACTAACGTGTATGTCTATAATCGGGTCGGAATCGGATACAAATCCGATTCGAAATCACACTGTAGCGCAACCCGCAACCCGCTTCACCTTCGAGCCGTCAGATCATAGCGGGATGCACCCGCGTTGCGACACGTGTCCAGCCTCCGCCGCTCGCACAACGAACCCGCGTGTGTTCTTCTGCTGCACCATCGAAATCCTTGGTCGCTCAAATCTCTCTGCGTGTCCACCAACGCTCCGCTGCAGTGCTCTGCGCTTCGCCTGCGCTCCCGAGCGACGCTGGCACAGTGCTTCGTGGGCCGAGCCGCTCCAATCGGTGGGCTGTTCTGCTGTGGGATACTGTTGGTGCACGAGTACGACCCACGAAACGGTGTCAAGATATGCGGCCCATTTAGAGCCTACAACCCGCAATATGCCATTAAAGTGGAGTAATACTCAGTCAAACGAATGGCTCACTCGATCGGTAGACTCCTGCTGATACTCAGGAAGGAGTTAATGAGACCGAGTAAATAGGCGGCTGTTATAATCAATTCCGGAGAAGATCGTGCCAAATTCAATGAGGGACGGTTATTCTCGATCGTCAAACCAACATCTATATATACCCGAAATGACAATGCTAAAAGGGTTCCAACTCCCGAGATGCGAGCTCTGATACTCTGAGATTACATACTTTATCTTATATTTTTTCCACAAAAGAGCTTGCGACGCTAGACTTGAGACGAGCCTCCGTGTGTCAATATAAGCTGCTCCAAGCCCCCTCCCCCTCGAAGTCTCATTCTAACTTAAGCATCGGATGAGATTTGGGTCAGGAACCAGATCCGACCCACATGCTGCTTCCTTGTGGTGCAGATCATCGAATCCCGATCCTGCGAGAAGGTTGTGCCTAAGCTTCTCAACATCGATTGACTGAGGCTCGATCCGTTCGAGGGTCGAACAAGCACCGCAAGTCAACCACCATCTACCAACGACCCTCATTCTTCCAACCTAAGGTCCCACTTAACCGATGTAACGACCCGCTCTCGGGGGGCCCGTTACTTATTTGGTTTATTCGCAGGTTCCGCAGTTTACCAGTGAAATCAGCATAGCCACAACTCAGAGATGCATCACAATACTCAAACCAGCGTACAGACGTTATTACAGTCCAAATTAAAGTACAACAACAACCAGCACTCTCTCTCACAAATACATAAAGGAAGTACTGAAAGGAAATGCAGAAAAGAAAATACACAGTACAACACACACACCAACAAAATAGTAACTAAAACTCTGCAGCCTCTGTGTCAATATAGTCTCCTCGAACTCTGGGGCAATCTCCTCGATCAGGTCTTCGTCTGCCGGTGCCATAAATGGAACCGAAGGTAAGTCACAACAATTCTAGCGATAGAAAAAGAGGAGTGCACAAATATGGAGCAGTCTATAGTAAACAAGTGCGGAAAGTAAAGTGGGGACATACAAGCATGCAAGTGCGATAAGTAAAGTACATCAAGTCAAACATGCAAGGGTGACAAGTAAAGTAAAGGTGACCGAGCAAGTAACGTACAAGAATAACCATGACCATAGCAATAATGAGAGAAACTGTGCCTCGCCTAGTCTGTGACTTATAACGGGAAGTACAGTGAGCAACCAAGAGGCCAACTCTTGCCGCGGGTGCTACCCGGGCGAACCAATTCTCTGAGTACTGTGCAATAAACTGTGATCTGTGATCTGTGATGGTTGTCACCGGCACTGTTATGGGTTGCTAGAACCCGCACGGTGACAACAAAGTCTGGACTAGTCGCTCCCGCACTTCCGCAATTATAAGTTACCCCAAAACCCAGTGTCTGTGCAGGTTACCGTACTTTGCAATTTTACGAGTCATTTACTATTCTCACATTTCCAGTTACAATCTTTCCATCAAGCATGTCAATAATCTGTTCAGGTCAATAACTGTTCCGAGACTAAGTCTCAAGTCCAATGTTCATACGAGTACACTATCTATATTTCTAAGGGTAGAATTTACTGTGACTTACTATCTTCGAGGTGGTGGTAGTGATCCAGGACTGGATCTAGTGTCGATGCACGAGATTTGCTACCTGTAAACACAAGAGATAACTAGTTAGAGAATACCATATTTTCTTATTTATTTAAGTTGAGTGTCTGATTTTAAAACTGGTTAAAACGGCGATGAAAAGGGTCCTAAATTTTTATATAGACTATATATGATAAAAATAGTTTTACTGCAAGAGGGAATATTTTTCTGAAGTCTATAGTAATTTTTTTATAATTTTTAGAAACTCAAAACTAGTTTAAAAACCCAATTTATTTAAGTGGCGCGTATCTTCCGTAAATTGTTCCGGGAGCAATCCTAGTCGGAATTACTCGAATGAATAGTCAAAATGACCGTCTCGGAGTTTACTTTCAAATAAAATTTTATCACATATTATTGTGAGTGAAAACAGCGAGTTATGATTTTTAGAAAGATTTATACGTATTTAATTTTAGGTTCAAAAAACGATTCTGGGAAAAGTAGGCGTCTGCTCGCAGTGCGACTAGCGCCATTGGGTCCGGAATATCGTTTCGGATTTTCCAGAGTTATCCCCATATTTTTCTGGGTCCTGTATTATTAGTTATGGATTTATAACCAATTAACCCTATTTAATAATTAATTAAAATAATCGAAAATACGAAAATATTCCGTAATTACGCTTTTGCCATCGGGGGCTTTTTACCGTCGCTGTTCGTTATCGACGGAGGAGGGGGTGTCTCCGGCGGCGGTCGGCGACGACGGCTTGGGGCGAGGTCGGAGGCGACGAGGGCGGCGGTCGTCGAGCTGGAGGCGGAGGCTGCGGCGTCTTCGTGCAGGCGGCGGGAGCTCGGGGCGGCTTCGGGCTCGATTGACGGCGGTGGCGGTTGCTGATCGGGGCGGGGGCGCTGGCGACGAGGCAGCGTCGGCGTCGGGGCTCTGCTGAGCGGCGAGGGCGTGGAGGCGGGCCGTCGGAGCAGTGGAGGGTAATCGGGGGGCCGGCGGTGAGGAGGTGCGGGTTCTGTGCGAAGACGGTGGCACGGTGGCATCGGGCGGAGCTCAGCGGCGCCTTGGGTGCTTCGGGCGACGGTGGAAGCGTCGGAGGCGCTCGTCGAAGCTTCGTCGGCGGCGAGGACACCGTCGGAGGGGGGGGGAGTCGGGGTGAAGAGAGAGAGAGAAGCGGGGAGACTGCGTGCTGGGGGTTGGGTTTCGAACGAGAGAAACTGAGAGAGGGAGAGAGATTTGAGAGAGGGAGATGGGTTAACTTCGAATGGGTTGGGCTGAACTGAGCCTGGGTTGGTTTTTTAAAAAAAACAAACGAGATGAAATAAAGGGGGAGAGATTGTAACTGTGTGTGTGTGAAGAAGCCTGCGGGCTTAATATATAGGGTTAGGGAAATATTAATAGAAAGATAAAATTGAAAATAATAATCATAATAATAACAATAAATACAATGAATGTCCATGTCGGATCTGATCTAACAAGATAGGCTGGTTAATGTGGGTGGTTACGGAATCAATTAAGTGGGGTTGGGGGGTAAAAGTTATTAGTAAAAAGTAAAGTTAGTTTAGTAATTGTAAAAACGTCATTAGCGATTGTAATTAGCAGGGCGGTGAAATACAGACACGTTTTCACAAACGATTCCGAAAAATTACGAAAACACACCCACGGGATCGTATCGACGCGAGGATCGCGAATACAAGATCCGTTTTGGGATTTGAGCTACGGAAATACAAGTTTTAGGCTAAAACATTTAGAAAGCGGGTCTACGGGTTCTAGGCTGAAATGATATCCGAAAATTACGAAATTAATGTGGGGAGCCCTAAATGATCATAGGATGCTACTGTAGAAGTTTGAAAACGTTTTGAAAACGTTTGAATAGAAAATAAATTCGTCGAATCAAAACGGTAATTTTGGAAGTTGAATTTTAACAAAAATGTTTTGGGCATTTGAGGAAATCTGAAATTGCTGAAACACAATATGATAAGTCTAGTGCTCTAAAATATTTTTAAAAGAATTTTTGAAATCAGTTTTGATATACAACTCCTAACTAACCATTATAAAGAAGCTTTACAATAAAAATACGTTAAATACGTATTTGAAGTGTTTGAAAAATACAGGCCGTTACAACCGACTGACGAGGCTCCAACTAAGCAAGAAAGGATACACGTCAGCATCTCAATTGTTTCGGTCATTTTTGGCCTAAACATTTACTGTTCTTTGTAATGGGCCTCAAAAAATAAATAACTTTGGGCTGCCAAAAAATCAATATTTCGGGCTCTGAAAAATCACCCAAAAATCTCTAAAAATTCGTCATAATTCCTAGATTAATCCTGAGATATTTTTGATGCTTTGTATCATATATTTCAACAATGGAGAGAGTGGATTTGATGTTGTTAAATTCCTTATCGAGACAGAGATGAATACATCACCTAGATGATTGCAGCGGAATTGAGGGGGACGGGTTGGATCGTGTTTGGAATCACCGAAGAAAATCGAACAGATTTCACCACCAAGATACCGGTTCTTTTTCGTATTCGTTGTGTTTGCGTTGGAAGAGAGGAGAGAGTTCTGTAAATTGCTTGATTGATTTTTCTCTATGCCTATGGGGAAATTATATATGGATTCAGTGGAGCAGTTTTCTACCGTTGGGAACTTAATGTTAATAAAATAACGTAAGAGTAATTGTAAAAAAAATTTGCACTGGAAACCCTGAACTTCTGTAAATTGCAATTGTCCATCAAGACTAATTCAATTTACATAAAACCCCTCAATTAATATTATAATTTTATCAAGAGAGTTTGCTGGAAGGAGACATAGACGTTATTGGAAGCGCGTTTCATTCGTCGATACCATCTTCTGTTTAACAGCAAATTAACTGCTTAAATATATATAAATACACCACTCCCTAAAGTTGTAATTACAATTTCTATAACGTATCCATTCAAATACATGGTGGTAAAAAAAACCGACAAGTGAAAAAATAAAAAAAACAGAAGCGAAAAGAATTAACAGCACAATCCGATCAACTAGCTTGAACCCGACCGGCTTCCTTCTCCTTGTATCGACGCCTGAACCGGCGGAACCATAGCCTCGTCGTCGTCGGCCGCCAATGCAGCGGCATCGTCGTCGGAGACGTTGATCACAATCTCATAACCAAGGTCGCTCGATCCGCCCTCGCTCGCCTCCTGGCTGTCGTCGTCACTCTCGCAGAGCCTCCGATACAGGCTATCGTCCTCAATGTCGTAAAAGTTTCCAGTCCTCACCTCCTGAGCCAGCGAGCACGCCCAGCAGAACATCCACTGGAAGTAGTCGGTCAGCGACGCAGACCCACAGCAGAACGTGCTGGCCGGAAGCTTGAACCTCTTCCTCATCTCGCTCCTCCAAAACCCCCCGTAGAGCAATCCACACACACACAGCACCACCCCCACTGACCACATCGCGTCGTCGATCACGGCGTTGTGAACCTTGAGGGCGGTGTTGCTGAAGATCCAGAACGGCGCGATGCAGAGGAGGAGGAACGTGAATATGTGCACGTACATGTTCCCGAACCCGAGCCTCTCCATGTTCCACCCGAACACGCAGCAGGTGCAGAAGAAGGACAGGTATCCGACCGTCATGTCGTCGCGCACGTCGAACAGCCCGCCGACCCACTCCGGCTGGCTCACCACCACCCTCTGCTCGTAGAGGTTCAGCCCGGGCTTCATCGAGTTCTTCAAGTCTTGTGTCTCGTCGTCCGAGTCGATGTCGAACTCCCTGCCCAGGGGGCTGTAGACGGTGTAGGCGGCGGCGGCGACCGGCGCGACGAGCCCGAGAGCGAGCATGAAGTCTTCGAGGAACTCCGGCCTGCGCGACTCCGTGAACCCCCAGTAGAGCCAGCAGAGGGCGTACTGGGCGAAACAGGTGACGTGGAGGAGGACGATCACCACCATCATGTGCGCCCATTCGCGGGGCCGGTAGGCGCCGTTCTTGCAGTAGATCTTCCGGAGCTCAACGATGTCCTCCGAGTTCCACCGCAGCAGCATGAACAGGTGGTGGCAGATGATGGGATGCTGGTACATGCTCATCAGTGTGAAGAGGGCGTTCAGGACCTGGTTGCATATCTCGATCCAGTAGTTCCTCGTGAACTTGGACGGCATTGCGCCGTTGAGGGCCCCGATGAAGAGCAGGCCGAGGAAGAGGCCGGCGGCCGCGACGCACAGGAGCCACAGGCCGAGGGCGATGTTCAGCGGCTGGCTCAGCCACTCCTTGCACATGCCAAAGATGGAGCCCCAGTTGATCCTCCTGAAGAAGCGGATGTGGAAGCGGCGCCTGATGCCGGCGGGCGAGGGGACGGAGAGCGAGACCTGCTCCCTCTTGTTGACTGTCCTTCGGAACACGGCGAGCGGGGAGGTGAGCCTCAGCTTCCTGAACCAGTTCCTCGACGGCCGGGCTTTCAAGAAGTCGAGTATCCTCGGCGTCGGTGTCGTCTCCGGTGGCAGCAGCCTTGTTTTCAGAGATGGTATGCGGAGCTTGAACTCCTTCAGCTTCGAGAGCTTGGGCGCCGGCGACGGTGGTGGTATCTGATCACTGCGCGGCCTGGGCGTCGGCGACGGTGACGGCATGGGATCATTGGATTCCGCTGCAGCCATTTTAGTGTTTATGTGCATTGAAACACACTGTCAATATTTGCAAAATTCCTGCAAAATTAGACTACCATTAGAAAGATTGAACTGATTCTGATTAGCTTTCCCCAAATGAACAAGAAAGAAACATATATGATTCTTCTTCTTCTTTTCCCTTGTATATAAATTAGACCAATCCAAAATTTAGTTTCATTCCAAGAATTATTTCATCAAATCAACAAATCCTTCAAGTCAACGCATCCAACATGAAAATTACAATCAATTGGCTATCTAAGCCTCTCATCACAACCCATCAGATGTATTCAGAAAATCCTCAAGGAACATGAATATATCCACATGCAATTCATGTAAACAGACATAACCAGATACTGAATTTAGTGATATTTCAAGATCCAGCCAGTTTTTCCATCAGAATACATGAAAATTTAAAAGTTTTCTCGGTGACCCAGAACAAAGAAATTAAAACAAACTAATACTGAGAGTAGAATTACCTTGTGGAAGAGATCAAGGCAGTCAGAAGAGCTTGGAGCTCCTCTTGCTCTCCTTCTCCCCCTTCTTATGTGACAGAAACCCAAAAGAATTCAATATATAGAAATAATAACTTCCAGCTGCAACAAACTTGAAGTTATTGCTGCCCTTTGGCCTTTTCCACCACTTGCCCCTTTAAACTGATTTTAGTATGCTTGAGCGAATTAAAATAAAGCAAACAAAACAAAATCGACGGGGCTTGACCTGCACTCATAAACGTTGAACAAGTCAAGTTCGAATGGGAACAGATGCAATATCGCGCTCTGAAGAAAGAGGCGGCACGAAGCGGTCAACATAATAACAAACGGTCAACAAAAGGAGAACGTCAAAGGGGAAAAGCCTTGGGGTCCCGTAGTTTGGCTTCATGTCTCTTAAATATCAGTAAATTAGCCACATAATCTATTATTTCAGGACAAATTATCCACGCTTAGTACATGATCTAAGATTCTATAAATGCATAAAAATGCATGATAAAGAAAGAATATTTGAAAGTCGGATCATTAATTAATCGGGTTTAAAAAAAGTTTACTTAAAAAATGAACAAGAGGAAAATGTTACACATATGCCAGCTTCTACACTTCAACTATCTAAAAGATGAAGTTTATTTTGTTTTATGGAAAAAAGAAAAAGAAAAAGAAAAAGGAGGGAGGGAGATGGAAATGATCCTAGAAAATGGGAAGCTCTTGAAAATGGCATGCCTTGATGCATCAACTTTGAACATTTCTCCCAATCTTTTTGTCAAATTTGTGTGGTGGGTCCAGGCCTCCACTTCACAAATAATTGGGGCAGGCTTCATAGACTCGATAGACAGAAAAACAGAGACTGAGAAATATATCTCCAAGATTCGGCTGAATCTTGAAGAGGCAGGCAATGATAAGCACAGGGATGACTTGGATCACACACTATACCTAATATTAATCAAGTTTCACTCAACTTTTGATTAATTCCACAAGCAAGTTATTGTTCAAGAGCTGGCATACAAAGCTGCATATTGGTATACCTGGTCAATTAAGGTTCCTGGATATATAATTAGATTTGAGAAAGACATCTTGTCATCATTTTTCAAGAGATAACAAAACAAAAACAAAAACCAAAAAACAAAATAAGCCAAGGGGCCAACTAGTATTATATTCATGTAATGTGAAACTTTGATTGTACTGTGTACATGTTCATTGTCAGATTACAGTGAAACAGAATCAGCCAATTGTTGATAGTTTCCTAGCAATTTCCCTACAGACTGTCAGATTTCAGTAAAATAAGCTACGAAGCATCCACAAATGATAGGTATCACACTTGCACGGCTATATAGGACCAAATGATATGCAGAGTTCATTGTGGCAGTCAATAAAGGAAATTACATTCGCATTGCGAAAAACGAAAAAATATACAAACAAAGACAAACACTGGAGTACAAAATATGCGCAAGCACGGCTATATTACACCCAAAACTTACAGTCATGATGAGCCACCTTCTAGGATGGCAGTGAACCATCTTCTCTCTGAATGACAACAGGAATAGGTGGTCTCACTGTGATGCCTTCGCTTTCTCCAAATGACTCCTCATCGACAGTAGGCAAATTCGTTGGCGGAGAATGCACACCTGGGGATATTTTAGCGGTTGATGAACCTTCCATCTTTGAAGTAGGTGAACTGGATTTCCCACTGTAAGGGGAACAAGGGCTAGATTTGAACAGAGCTACCCCATCCTCACGACGCGAAGGAGACACATCTAGTTGGGTATCATCATGCATTCGCTTCAGACAAAACTTATCCTCCACAACATCGTAGTAGTCTGCTGTCCTCACCTCCTGAGCAAGAGAGCATGAGCAGCAACATAGCCACTGGAAGCAGTCAGTAACTGAGGCATTGCCACAGCAGAAAGTATTTCCCGGTAGATTAAACCTTTTCCTCATCTGAATTCTCCAGAACCCACCATATAATAGACCAAACACACACAGAAAGATGCCAGTGATCCCTAATGCTTCCCGAACGGTGTCATTATCAATATTAACAGCCGCCAAGTTGAAGATGAAGAAGGGCGCTATACAAAACAGAAGAAATGTCACGACATGGACATACATATTACCAAATCCCAGCCGCTGCATGTTCCATCCAAAGACACAGCAGCTGCAAAAGAAAGAAAGGTAGGCTGCAGAAATATCATCCCATATATCGAATAATCCTCCAATCCATTGTGGTCTAGCCTCTGGCACCATTTGGACGTCTCTAACACTAAAAGAGTACCTCTTCTCAAGCGACTTCAACCGGAGACTGGTTGGTTTGGGGCCTTCGGTGCTTATATGCTGAACCAGTGCCTCCTGATCCATTTCAGTTTCATATTCCTTGCCAAGGGGGCTAAGAATACTGTATACACTAGCAATAGCTGGTGCAGCAATCGCAACAGAGATACATAAAGCAACTCCAATTGCAGGCCGTTTGGACCGTGGGTATCCCAAGTTTAGCCCACACAATGCATACTGTGCAAAGCAATTTAGATTTAAGAGGAGCACTACGACCATTATATGAACCCATTCGTTGGGTTTATATGTTCCGTTCTTGCAATATATTTTCCTGAGCCTTAGGACATCATCTGATCTCCACCGGCACAAAAGCACAAGATGATACACTCTCTTTGGGTGTTGGTAAAGGCACATAAGCGTAAACAGCGCATTTAGAATTTGGTTGTTAACTTCAAACCAGGTGTCTCTTTGGGCTTTCTTTGGTATAGCGCCATTTAACATTCCAGTCATGACAAGGAAGAGGATAGCACCTGAGATGGCTACACAAAGAATCCAAGCAAAGAGAGCCATATTCATTGGATCTCTTATCCATTGCTTGCACATTTCCTTCAAAGAAGCCCAGTCGATTTTCCTAACAAACGGTACATGGAAACGTCCTATGGACATTTGTTCAGAAGAAGGAACTGCGCGTGAGATCTCATCCCTTTCCTCTGCAATCCGGCGGAACTTGGCAGAAGGAGATGGGTCAAATTTCTTAAATTTCTCTCTAGTAGGGAAGGACCGAATAATATCCAGATATAAATTTCTGCCATTTTTTTCATCTAGAAGTCCCCTTTGAGATGTTTGAATCTGAAGACTGACCTGATCCTTGATCTCAGATTCATTTGCCACCCTGGGTGTTTCTACCTGAATTTCATCAGCCCACTTTCCATTATTGTCTGAAACCATTCTCCTTAGTTAAACTCTACTCCAAGTCCTATCTGATACCTGCTTTGAAGTTACGGAAATTTAGGAGCCAGAAAGATTCCAAGAGTTCACTGTTTGCAGGACATTTAAATTCATATCAATCTTTCTGCAATATGGATCGAAGATATTAGCCTATCTATAATTCCTAAAAGTCTCATGGCAAGGAATGTAGAAAGCAGAGAGAATTTTAGCAGGAGATTTCAATATTAAGAACATCAATGATGGTGATGGCGACAAGCATAAGCAGCAGCAGCAGCAATAATAGTAAAATTTGAATTTAAAGACATTGGCCGTCGTCAATTATTTTTCCAAAATAACGCATTTTATATCGTGTATCCAGACTTTGTATGCTTCACTCAAAGACACTGGATTTTTGCTGGCAGTTGATCAATTTTATAAAATGCCGTATGTAGAACTGTGTAAGTTATGTATGCTTCTAAAATGTGAAGAAATTATAAATTGGAAATTGGGCCAGTAAAAGATTGATTTTCTCATTCCTCTTGTGTTCCTTAAATACACAAGCCCCGAGGGCACTCTAGTCATTTGTCACAAGATATGAAAAGATATGATACATTGAATTGGTTGATATCTTTGCATATCAATGCAAATATATTGGAGATACGATGCATGGATCGGTTGACTTGCTCCGATCTTGTGCATGCACCAAATTTCACAGTGAGATCTTGCTATATCTTCTTATACGCCCCCGCAAACCGAGCACAGTGATGATGATCAGTTTGGATGCTTGAATGCAGGTCGGATGCCGTGCTTGTGTGGATCAATCGCCTCCCTCGTGAATGGATCGGTCAGTGGCTGTCGCCATTGGATCGGTTCGCTGCCTCGTAGATGGGTCGGTCGTCGCCCTCGCAGATAGATCGATCACCGCCTCGTTGTATAAATCAGTTGCCGCCCGAGGAGAGATGTGTTGGTCGTCGTTTCGCCGGAGGATCAGTCGTCGCCTCGCGAATGGGTCGGCTGCCTCGCTGTTATATTGCTTACTGGGCTTAATGAGTCGGCCTGGCAAAATGGATTAGTCGCTGGGTTGCCGGATCGTCGCTTCGCTGGATAGATCGGTCGCCACCCACGGAAAGATGGGTCGGTCGCCACATCACTGGATAGATGGGTCGCACGTCGGTCTTTCAGGATGGTTTGCCAGATCGCCGTCATGCAGAATGGAGCATTCGTCAGGTCGCCGTCTCGCTGGATAGATCGGTCACCGCCCGAGGGAAGATGGGTCGGTCGTCATGTCGCTAGAGAAATTGGTCACTGATACGCTTATCACCTACGAGAGGAGGCGCAAGAAGACTAAGGAGTAATTGCTGGGCATACCGAAGGTTTGGGGATAAAATTACTTTAGGCACCATTAGATGGGTCTTAGTTGATGTACGCACCACGCCTCATCATTATATAAGTGAGGGCGTGGGCTAGGGTTAGGGTATCGAATTTGTGAGCCGTCATTTGATATTTCCTAGAGTTCTCCGAGGAGATCTAGAAGAGAGTTTAGGCTTTTCCCTTAGCAAAAGCTAGGAGAGGGGCCAACTCTCCAAAAATTGGCTATTTATCTTGTAACCCTATTCCCCAAATTCCAATAAAAATCCCCAAACCTCTTCTACAAACCCTATTCCGCATCAATTTGGTATCAGAGCTCTGATCCAATGGCAGCGACTAGATCATCCACGGCAAAATCTATGGAGGAGCGGCTAGATGCGGAAATCGTCGAAAGGAAGAAAGACACGGCGGATCTCATCGAAAGGGTAGACGCCGTCAAATCTGATCTCAAGGGAAGTCTGGAGCAAATGAAGGAGATGCTCGTCAACTTCATGGCTCAAAACATCACCGCGCCACAGATCTCGCGCTCAAAGGAAGGAGGCACCTCAGATCTGAATCATCAATCAGATCTGAGGGCAAAAGGGAAGGCGGCGATGATTCCGAACCAGGAAGGCGTCATCTTAGAAGGAGTAGATCTGGATCTGGATCTCAACGACGACGACTGGAAAGAGGATCTCTCCGAAACCCTAGGCGAGAGCTCCGAAGAAGAACCGACGACCCATCGGCATCGACGAAGGCAGGCGGCGAACCCCCTGGGGGTTGCCGACAGCCGGCGACCCCCCAGGGGGTTCGCCGGAGGCGGGCGGGCCCCCCAAGGGGCCGCCGAGGAGCGGCGACCCCGCAGGGGGGTCGCGGGAGCAGGGCGACCCCGCCTGGGGGCCGCCGAGGGCAGGCGAGCCCCAGGCGGGGCCGCCGAGGGGTGGCGACCCCCTGGCGGGGCCGCCGGAGGCGGGCGGCCCCCTGCGACCCCCTGGCGGGGCCGCCGGAGGCGGGCGACCCCCCCCAGGGGGCCGCAGAGGAGCGGCGACCCCCTGGAGGGGCCGCCGGAGGCAGGCGACCCCCCCAGGGGGCCGCGGGAGGCGGGCGACCCCCGAGGGGGTTCGCCGGAGGCGGGCGACCCCCCAGGGGGGCGCCGAGGAGCGGCGGGCCCGCCAGGGCATGCGCGGGCTCCCGACGGGCACGCGCGGAGTACGAGGACCCCCCCCAGGCAGCGTCGGGGGGCCCACGGGAACCGTGAGAGGCGCGCGCGGGGTGCACAAGATCCGGAGTACTTCGAGGACGATGACTGGGCTCCGGAAGGAAGATGGGGGGCTGAGGATCAGGATCCGGAGTACGAGGATCCCATCCATCACTACGAGGAGTATGAGGAGGAGGATGAACGGCACTGGAGGGAGGATAGGAGGTGGGAACCGGAAGGAGACCGATTTGGAAACCACCGTCGCCTGCAGCGCGGGGATCGTGTCGACGGGAGAGATCCCCGGGCGGATGATCGCATACGGAAGCTCCAGATGCCGGTGTTCGAGGGTAGTGACGCCATTGGGTGGATCTACAAGGCGGAGAGGTACTTTGAGCTGGCCAGGCTGACTGAGGAGGAGAGGTTGAGGGCGGTTGCCCTCTGTTTGGAGGGGGAGGCTCTGAATTGGTGGAGGTGGAAGGAGCAGCAGAGACCTCTGAGGACCTGGGACGGGTTCAAGGAGGCACTACTACACCGATTCCGAGGCTCCCAGGCGGGGGGAGCTTATGAGCAGCTGCACGCCTTGAGGCAGATGGGGACCGTGCGCGACTACATCAAGCAGTACGAGGAGCTCACTAGCCGCGTGCGAGGGATGCCTGCAGAATCCTTGGAAGGATTCTTTATGGACGGCTTGAAGCCCGTCATCAGGTCTGAGCTTCGTACTCTCAGACCCCGTGGACTGGAGGAGCAGATGGAGCTGGCCCTGACGGTAGAGGACCGGTTGGCCGACGAACGCCGCGCTAGGGGGGCGTTTGGGGGGCAGTTTCCACGCCCGCAGGCGGGCCCAGGAGGACAGACAGGCGCTGCAGGAGGGGCCCCAGCGGCCGGAGGGAGACCCGGGGATGTGAGGCCAGGTGGGCCTTACAAGAGGATGACGGACGCGGAGATGCGAGACCGGAGGGCAAAGGGGTTATGCTTCAAGTGCGACGAGAAGTTTACCCCTGGGCATAGGTGTCGCAACCAGGCCCTGCAGGTGTACGAGGTTTATGCGGATGACTTGGAGGGGGAGCAGGCAGAGGAAGAGGCTGCATGGGCCGAGGAGGAGGGCACGCCTCTACTACTGGAGGCGGCCGAGGTCTCGCTTAGCTCCATCGCGGGGTTTACACGGGTGCACACTATGAAGCTGGCTGGTAGAGTCCGAGACCTGGACGTGGTGATCTTGATAGACAGTGGGGCAACCCACAATTTCGTATCCCCCAGGGTGATTGAGAGTCAAGGGTTACCAATCACGGAGACAGAGGGCTTTGGGGTCATGGTCGGGACCGAGGTGGTCGAGCAGAGTAGAGGTATCTGCCGGGACTTGATGGTGTCCATACAGGGGGTGGTGATCACGGGAGACTTTCTGCCCTTGACCTTGGGCAACGTCGACTTGATTTTGGGGATGCAATGGCTGCAGTCGCTGGGAGAGACGAAGTTCAATTGGAGGCTACTACGGATGGAGTTCCAGTTAGACAGCCGGAAGGTGGTGCTGTTGGGTGACCCGAGTTTGTGTTGTTCGTCGGTGTCCTACAAGACCATGGCGAAGACACTCCAGGCCGAGGGAGGGGGGGTTCTTGATTGAGCTCCAGGGGTTGGCGTCGGACGAGGCCATCGGGGCGACAGTAGTACCGCCGGAGGTGGAGCAGCTACTGCAGGGGTTTGAGGGAGTGTTTCAGCCACCTAGCGGTCTTCCGCCACCGAGAGACCATGAGCACGCGATTGTGCTAAAGGAGGGGGTGTCACCTAGCAGTGTGCGACCGTACCGATACCCCCAGGTACAGAAGGATGAGATTGAGAAGTTGGTGCAGGAGATGTTACAAGCAGGTGTCATCCGCCCTAGTGCTAGTCCTTTCTCTAGCCCAGTGCTTCTGGTTAAGAAAAAGGACGGCAGTTGGAGATTTTGTGTCGATTACCGGGCTCTCAACAAGGAGACTGTCCCCGACAAGTTTCCCATTCCGGTGATCGACGAACTATTGGACGAGCTGCACGGAGCGGTGGTGTTCTCGAAGATCGACCTGAAGTCGGGGTACCACCAGATTCGCATGAGGCAGGAAGATGTGCAGAAGACCGCCTTCAGAACTCACGAAGGCCACTACGAGTTCCTCGTCATGCCCTTTGGGCTGACGAACGCCCCCGCGACCTTCCAGTCCCTGATGAACAAGGTCTTCCGACCTTATTTACGGAGGTTCGTTTTGGTTTTTTTTATGATATCCTGGTCTACAGCGCATTACTACAGGATCATTTGGGCCATCTGGAGATAGTGATGCGAGAGTTGGAGGGCCATCAGCTGCAGGCCAACCGGAAGAAGTGTCTATTCGGACAGGCGCAGGTGGAGTACCTGGGGCACATTGTGTCGGCGGAGGGAGTGGCCGCCGATCGATCGAAGATTTCGGCCATGCTGGATTGGCCCCAGCCTAGGACACTACGGGCCTTGAGGGGGTTTCTGGGGCTTACAGGGTATTACAGGCGGTTCGTGAAGGGGTACGGCACATTGGCGTGGCCCCTAACGGAGCAGCTGAAGAAGGATAATTTTTGCTGGGGAGAGGAGGCGACGAGGGCGTTCCAGGCCCTCAAGGAGGCGATGACGACGGTGCCGGTGCTGGCGCTCCCAGATTTTGAGAAGAAATTCATCGTGGAGTCAGATGCTTCGGGGTTCGGTTTGGGGGCCGTACTGATGCAGGAGCAGAGGTCGGTCGCTTACTTCAGCCAGGTCTTATCCACCAGGGCCCGGCTGAAGTCAGCTTACTTCAGCCAGGTCTTATCCACCAATTTTGATATGCACTCTTACATGTGCATATCTTATTGAAGTCCTCGGGCTCCAATGCGCATTGCAAGGCGTTCATTGCCTTGGCATTGCTTACCTCCGCGGCGACCTCCGCGGTAGTCCATTTCTCAAAGTCTTCTTCTTTGGGCTCAATGTATTCCTTCATCGTAGTCCTCCATAAGGATGCACTCCGG
The DNA here is from genome assembly GCA_030789695.1 of Scilla litardierei. Taxonomy (NCBI): domain Eukaryota; kingdom Viridiplantae; phylum Streptophyta; class Magnoliopsida; order Asparagales; family Asparagaceae; genus Scilla; species Scilla litardierei. The sequence goes on along the minus strand of CM061137.1, from coordinate 162,598,332 downwards.
AGGAAGGTTTCCATCCGGCATTTCCAATACCCATAGTTGGTACCGTTGAAGAATGGAGGCCTCGTAGAGGAATGTCCTTCCATCACCGATGACGCTCCTTCACGATTCCTGAAGGTGTCATAGTTGGAAGGTGGAGGCACGGTCTTGTTGTCGTTGGCAGACATAGCTGAGTATCTGGCTCTGATACCAAATGTAATGCCCTACTAGCTACTGCACAAGTACTAGAGGGGGGGTGAATAGTACTTTAAAATAATAAGGAGTATAATTCCAAATTAAATTGCAAACAACTACCAAATCAATTTGCGGAAGCTTAAATTGAATGACAACACAAAATTAACAATGCAAACAAATGATGTTAATGGGTTCGGATCCACCCAAGTCTCCCCGACTTGTTCCCGGTGATCCTACGTCCCAACCACCCGGATCCCCTCCAGATACTTGAGTTAGAAACCCTAACTCAAGATTTCCACTATGAATATCTTGTGAAAAACCTTCACAAGATCAAATCATACATGCAATAGCAAACGTGAATCCCACAACCCGGGATCACAACCTTCTCTCACAACCGAGAGAATCACAGAGCAATATTAAAGAGTTAAATATGAAATAAACAATCTTACCACAAAATCCTATACCTTGAGTTTTTCTTACCCAAATGGTGAAATGAAGGATTTGAGGAAGATGAAGTCACCAAGACCTAGCACCAAGGAAATTACCAGCAATCGGTGCCTAGGGATGATTTGGAGACTTGGATCAAGCAATAGCTTGAAGAGCTCACCAAGAACAACCTTCTCTCTAGATGGATTCTAGATCTAGAAATGAGAGAGAATGAGTTTCTTGTGAGGAAGAGAGCTTTTGATTTGAGTGAGAATGGCTATCTCGTTAGAACTCAATGAATCTCTTAATGGCAGCTCTAACCTAGATAGAAATGACCTAGGTTCGTATTTATAGGGTCCCATAAAAACAAGTTAGGTCATTCTCCAACGGATAGAAATCTGTGAGAATTAGTCGGTCAAAGAACAATCACTGACCGACTAGTTCATCAACTAGTCGGTCAGTCAAACAGCATGAACCGACTAAGTGTAGATCTGAGAAGAGATAGAATTTCAGACCTAGAAATCTAGTCGGTCCAAGAAGACTTTCTGACCGACTAGTTTCACAACTAGTCGGTCAGTTAGTGAACGTAGACCGACTAAGAGGCAAAATGAAATAGTCTGAACACAAGTTGACTTAGTCGGTCCAAGAACAAAAGTTGACCGACTAAATTGTCAACTAGTCGGTCACCAAACGTTCTTAGACCGACTAACGATAAACAGTAGCTTAGGAGAAATTTAGCATGAACAGTAAGTCACAACTAGTCGGTCAAAGAAGCATCACTGACCGACTAGTTCACAAACTAGTCGGTCGATGAGTCAACGTAGACCGACTAACTCTAAACAGTAAAGTCCAAGAAATTAAGGAATCAAACTAGTCGGTCCAAGAACAGTTGCCGACCGACTAGATCACCATCTAGTCGGTCAGTACTTGTTCTTGTACCAACTAACATGCACATACAAGTCCGAATCGAAGCGCGACGCTTCGAGGAAGTTAGAATGAACTTGTGCAAGGATCCTAGAGCTACGAAATGAGCGTAATGAAGTTAGAAACGTAAGATATACTCAAGGCTTAACATTCTATATATCGAAGCTAAAAAGACTATAAATAAAACCTTAATAAACGGTCTTCGAGAGCTTCGATTGAATCTTCATAACTTCCAAAACGGCGCAAGAGCTTCAACGAAGCTTTGGGCATGAATACGAGCTTTGGGAAGTGTTGAGATGTCGCTTCGAATGTTCTCGTGAATTTGACGACGATCTCCAATACTGCGCTCACAAATTGTTAGTTCATGGATTATTTATGTTTGCTCATCATCAAAACCAAATCCGGGGAGTCCAATATTCAACATTCTCCCCCTTTTTGGTGATGACAAACCAACATAAATAATAATCAAAAATAATGATTCAAATGTAAAATATTTACTCCCCCTGCATTGATGACACGTTAATTCCAAAATGAATATATATGAATTGCATCAATCAGATGAGTAAGATAAATAAAGAGAATCAATTTTCGAAATATCGGATTTTGAAAATCCTTATATGTATCTTAACTCCCCCTGAATCTAACATATCAAACTAGATTCTTGGAAAATGAGTTAAATTTTCATTTGCGCTATTTATTATCATTATCTCTCCCCCTTTGGCATTATCCCAAAAATGGGGGGCATACAACGACAACAACTAGGAAATGGAAAATCCAACATCGGGAGTCGTAGACAATGACGATGGAACTAATTGACACCAAGGAAAAGCGATAAAATCAAATCAAGGTGTGCCAAAATTGTCCATTATCAAAAACCGATAATCAAAATCATCAAAGATACCAAATAATTATTAATTTCTTGAATAATGAAACATACTCTTCAATATTCAATATTCTTGGTTAAATTTGTGCATGGAAAACAATTCTATACAATTCTAGAATTTAAATCTATTTAACCAAGTTTTCATGCGTCGAACGACGTATTCACACATTATATGCATTGAACGAATATTAAATGTGCACGACGAATTAAGACAAAGAGAACGACGATGTATATATATAAATGATAACATCATGAGTACATCCAAAGAGATATCCCAACGAGTACATCAAAATACAAACGACCATGGATATAAACATCAAAAGATACATCATCATCGTCAACATCAAAATACAACAAAATAACCATCAGCAACATCATCCAAAGTGTATCAAAACAACCAACACCGAAACCCTGAAAGCTCAAAAATACATCAAAACAACTCTCAAACCCCATCCAAACCCAAAATACTCTCACTAAAAAATATATCATCCGAAGTGTAGTGGAGAGTCCTCGAAACTGACAATCACGAGGGAGTGGCTGGATCTGCAGCCTCCGTGGGTCCAGTCGACGGAGTGGACTCAGGCTCTGCAGGGAGTAGAGGTGTCTCAACAGACGGGATCGTCGGGGTAGGTGTGGAAGCAACAGCAACATGCTCAACATCAGCAGGCACGTCAGGAGTGTCAGCAGGCTCAGAAGTCTGAACTACTGCAGCAGAAGTCTCTGGAGCACCGGTAGAGGTGCCAACACCAGGAGCAGAAGAGGTAGCAGCAGCAGCAGTGGCCTCATCGCCACGGGCAAAAGAAGTGACAAGCTCGTCAAGCTCCTCATCGTCCATCTCCTCGTCCTCAGACACGGACGGAGGAAGATCAATGCCCATCTGACGAGCCATACGGCAAACTACCTCCTCGGTACGAGCCAAGCGAGACTCGTGCCGACGAAGTATCCGTACGACATCATCCAAAGTAGCAGGACGAGAGGGGGCACCAGCAGCAGAGGGAGTCGCCTGAGAAGCAGATGTGGTAGACCTCTGTACGTGACGAAGCGCCGCTAGAGATTTCTTCACGGCCGTCGCGTTCAGAGGAGTACCCAAGGGACGCTCATCGTCAGGAGGGAGAGGGACTCGGAAATGACGAAACACAAGGGTCAACAGACAAGGATATGGAATATGCGCAGACTTATTGGTCTTGCGTATACACTCGAAAGAGTCCATCTTATCGAGTATCACGCGAGCCCAATTAATCTCGCACCCCAAGAAAAGAGCGTAGATCAATTTCAAGAACGGCTGGGATGGAAGTGAAGATGATCCATATTTAGGAAGAAGGCATGACTTCAAGATCAGGTTAAGGACCCACGCATTCGGCTTGAAAGATTTCGATGGAACACCAATGAATGCGGAGGGGATAACCTGGAAGATATCTGCAAGAACTGACTGATCCAAGGAGGAAATATCATCGACCGAAATGTCCGAAGGAAGGAGACCACACGACGAGCAACCAAGAATCTCCCCCAAGATTTCTGCCGTGAGAACTATAGGAGTTCCCAAGACAGTAGTCTCAATGGAGTGACTGGCATCGTACTGGCCTCGAACGCGATTGGCATAGAACAATTTCACAAGGCGAGGATATGGTTTGGGATTGGCCTTGGGGTCGAATCGGAGATAATCAAGGAGACCACTATAGGATAGGAGATCGGCTAAGCCAAGGAAATCTGAAAACTGGACGTAGTGCTACAATAGCATCGGGCAGTGTTCAATACGGTTGTAGGCCGCGAGACACAAAGGGTCGTCGCGACACAACGATATGTCAACACCCCCCGCTGGCATTGGGCCCTTTCCCTTTGGCTGGCGAGTCCTAGGACGAAGTGGAGGAGTGGGTTCCTTAGGGCTAGGCTCATCCTCAGGAATAAATTCAGTGTCGGAATCGGGAGGAGTAGAGGGTGAGTGGAGTATGGCCTTCTTGGATTTAGATTTGCGGGGTTTTACGGTCGACGTACTCTGCTTCTTCAGAGGAGGCGAAGACGGAGAAGCTTGGGTTGATTTGGCACGACGTTTAGGCTTAGGGGGATTCCTAGGGTCGGAAGGCCCTACGGTCATAGGAGAAGCCCCAGAAGAGGCGATAGGAATTCTCGTCTTTGCCATAGCACGACGAGCACAAGCAACTGAAACAACGAGCGACACAAACCCTAGAGATCAATAGAAATCGGAAATACCAACCCTAGATTTCACAAGCCCTAGGTTAAAATTGAAACCCTAGGAGCTAGAAGTGATATAAAACAAACCCTAGGGAAGGAATCGACCTAGGAGGAGGAGGGAGATACCTAGGAGGAGGAGGCGACGGCGGCGGACGGCGGCGATGGCCGGAGAGATGGCCGGAGTCGACGGGAAGGGGAAGAGGCTCGGAGGGGTTTGGGGTTTTCGGGCTTGAGCTTAGGAAGAGACCGACTAAAAAGAGATTTAGTCGACTGAATTGAGCTTAAGTCGGTCGGGAGAGGAAAAGACACAACTGCCCTAACCCACTTAGTCGGTCACAGTTCAAGCACTGACCGACTAAATTACGATCTAGTCGGTCGGTCAATGAGCTTGAACCGACTAAGTCGAAACAGAGGCAAACAGTGAATTTTAGGGCAAGATTTAGTCGGTCGCAGTATACTCACTGACCGACTAGTTTTCAATCTAGTCGGTCGGTAAGTGTACTGTGACCGACTAAAGAAGGAAAATGATAAGATTAAGATTGAAGCTTGATCTAGTCGGTCTGAGTTCAATTGCTGACCGACTAGATGAGCATCTAGTCGGTTGACAAGTGAACTGAAACCGACTAGAAGAGTTCAAAAATTGATAATTGATTTCTCTTCACAAACCACTTGGATGAAACATCTTAACACTCTCATTAGTCATCTAAATTACCCCATAAAACGTCGAAATCTTAAATACGACATTGAAATACGAATTCGATCATAAATTCAAACAAATCACATAAAATTCCCAAAAATTCAATAAATCTAGCATGAATGAAATATCGCAAAATATAATAGCATGCAAGATAATTGAGTTTAAATATGAATCCTATATCTCGGATTCACCCATAATCCCCAATTCTCGACGCAACCGCACAAAGGAGTCCTCCTTTAGGGGTTTCGTGAAAATATCGGTGATTTGCTTTTGGGTTTCAACGTACACTAAAATGATGTCTTTTTTAGCAACATGATCATCTAAGAAATGGTGTCGGACATCTATGTGTTTTGATCGGGAATGGTGCACCGAATTCTTTGAAAGACAGATAGCACTTTGGTTATCCACCATGATAGGGCTAGTATCACAGTGAATACCAAAATCCTTCAAAGTGTGTCTCATCCAAAGGACCTGGGCACAAGCGGCACCGGCGGCAATATATTCCGCCTCGGTGGTTGAAAGTGATACGGAATTTTGCTTCTTGGAAAACCAAGAGACAAGAGAATTTCCTAGAAAATGGCAAATGCCACTAGTACTTTTCCTGTCGGATTTGCATCCCGCATAATCGGCATCACTGTATGAGACTAACTCATACGTGCTAGATTTCGGATAAAGTAATCCAAAATCTAAAGTGTAACTTAGATAACGGAAAATACGCTTTACCGCTACTAAGTGAGACTCCTTAGGTTGAGACTGATAACGAGCACATATGCATACGGCAAACATAATATCGGGCCTACTTGCGGTAAGATAAAGTAAGCTACCTATCATACCTCGATATAGACGAATGTCTACATCCTTACCGCCCGAATCCTTGTCAAGATGCGTAGTCGTGCTCATTGGAGTCTTTTTCCCGGAAGCACTTTCCATTCCAAATCGCTTAAGCAACTCCACAGTATACTTCGTTTGGTGGATGAAGATTGCATCGTTCATTTGGCGAATTTGGAGACCTAAGAAATATTTGAGCTCGCCCATGTGGCTCATCTCAAATTGGTCCTACATAACATTAGAAAACTCTTCGCAAAGAGTGAAGTTAGTAGCACCGAAAATGATATCATCAACATAAATTTGAACTAATAAAATATCATTATTCGCATGCTTAACAAAAAGTGTAGAATCGGCTTCGCCCATTTTAAAATTCAAATCCAAAAGAAAATTCTTTAGGCGATCATACCAAGCTCGAGGAGCTTGTCTCAAACCATAAAGAGCTTTCTTTAGTTTAAAAACATGATTTGGAAATTTTTCATTTATGAAGCCCGGAGGTTGAGAAACGTAAACTTCCTCAACGACATCTCCGTTTAAAAATGCACTTTTAACATCCATTTGAAATAACTTAAAATTTTTATGGCATGCATAAGACAATAAAAGTCTAATTGATTCTAATCTAGCTACCGGAGCGAAGGATTCTTCGAAATCGATACCTTCCTCTTGGCGATAGCCTTGAGCAACTAACCTTGCTTTGTTCCGGACGACGACTTGGTTTTCGTCGGTTTTGTTCTTGAAGATCCACTTTGTCCCTATGACGGTGTGGTTCTTCGATGGCAAAGGAACAAGCTCTCATACCTCATTCCTCTCGAATTGAATGAGTTCCTCCTCCATGGCAAGGATCCAAGCACTATCTTCGCACGCTTCAACGATATTCTTTGGCTCTATCGATGAGGCAAAGGCACAATTGGCGAAGTGGTGGACTTGAGATCTCGTCTTGATACTATCATGAATATTGCCAATGACTTGCTCATGGGGATGGTCGCGAACGGTATGAAGCCGCTTGGGAATACCTTGATCACTAGGCACATTCTCAACAACTTCATTAGTCGGGTTAGTCTCAATAGAATCAATTGAATCAATAGACTTAGAATTTTCAAACGAATCACATAAAACATCCATAGAATCATTATCATTTGAAATTCTAGAAGTAGTAAAATTCTCATTAAAAGAGACATGAAGTGATTCCTCGATCGTAGAGGATCTTTTGTTGTATATCCGGTAGGCTTTGCTACGTGAGGAATACCCAACAAATATCCCCTCATCCGATCTCGGATCAAACTTGTCCAAATTATCATATGTGTTTTTAATAAAACATTTTGCGCCGAAAACACGAAAATGTTTAACTTGAGGCAATCTACCAAACAACAATTCATAGCAAGTTTGTTTGGTGCCGGGCCTCAAAAGTATTCTATTAAACACATAGCAAGCGGTGTGTACCGCTTCCGCCCAAAATTGATAACCAAGTTGACTATCTTCGAGCATAGTGCGAGCACACTCCACAAGCGTTCTATTCTTCCTCTCAACAACACCATTTTGAGGAGTTGCGCGAGGGAAAGAAAACGTGTGAGTAATTCCAAGATCATCACAAAAATTTGAGAAAGACTCATTCTCAAATTCACCCACATGATCACTACGAATAGTGACAATGGTGGTTCCGATGAGATTTTGTACTTTCTTTGCAAATATTGTGAAGTTTTCAAAAGCTTCATTTTTATTACTTAAGAAAAATACCCATGTAAATCTTGAATAATCATCAACGATGACTAGTCCATATCTTGCATTTCCTAAGGAAGCAACTCTAGTTGGCCCAAATAAATCTAGATGTAATAGCTCTAGTGGCCGTTTCGTAGAAATGCTTTTCTTAGGTTTAAATGAAGATTTAGGAAGCTTGCCACGTTGACAAGAATCACAAAAACTTTTCTTTCCAAAAACGAGCTTCGGAAAACCTTTAATGGAATTTAATTTTGAAAGCTTATAAAGTGTTCCAAAGTTCACATGTCCAAAGCGTCGATGCCATAAGTGTTGTTCACTTGTGTTGGCAACGAGACATTGTTCATATGACTTAGGAAGATCCAAAATATAAATATCTTTATGGCGTGTGCCGGAAAATAATAATTTATTATTATCATTTGAAATATGACACAATCCTTTCGCAAAGCTAACTTTGTAACCTTTGTCACAAAGTTGGCTTATTGAAATAAGATTATGATTTAAAACATCAACTAGATAAACATCACTAATTAAGGGTTTAGAAGGGTTACCCACTTTACCAACACCTATGATGGTTCCGCTCTCGTTGCCTCCAAATACGACGCGGTTTCCATTCGCAATGGGAACCACTCCGGAGAGCAATCGAGCGTCACCCGTCATGTGTTTTGAACACCCGCTATCGAGTATCCAATTCCCTTTGGAGCTAAATTTATATTTGTTGCTCCTTTTCTTTTTCTTTTGCTTGAGTACCTAAAGATAGAAACTTTCATATCATGGTACCCAAGGTCATTGGGTCCTCAAAGGTTAGACCTTTGGAAGCCAAGTCCAATTGGACTTTGACTTCCCCACATAATTCCTACTATGCACAACATTCGAAAAATAAGCATTCATATACATTTGTTTTTCGTCCATGCTTGTGTCCTTAGGGCTCCAAATAGTGAAAATTTTGGGAGCCATCATCCTATTGGGTGCATGCATGCGACGTTGATTTCTACGTGATGCATGACGTGGATAGGCATACGGAACATGATGGAATGGTGCACGACGAGAATTATTCACATGATGAGGTGGGTGTACATATGCTTGTGTGGGAACACGTGCGTGAGGGTGTCTCACATGGTGTGCACGTGCCCGAGAATGTGTTGCATAAAAATCATCATATGTGTGAGATGGTGGAGTAGGACATGTGTTCCTACGTGGCATGGTATTGGTGTACATATAAGCATGCCCCTTCTTTGGAGGTCCACCCAAAGTGGGTTTCTTTCCAAAAGAGGGTGTGGACGAGGTGGAAGCACCATTGGTAGATAAACTACCAATAGAGTGTTTGCTACCACTCGTAGAGTCACCGGAAGTTGGCCTAACAAAAGTAGTGGCCGCTTTGGATGTACATCACGTCGTATACCCCAAACCAATGTGGTGATTGGCCGGAAGTAAGTCACTTAGGATTTTATCCAAATGGTCCTTACCCTTATTGAATCTATTGATTCGGCCTAATGTGTTCTCATATTTCTCTTTGAGAGAACGCATAGAAGTATCTAGTGTGGATACTTGCGATGTGAGCACATACACACGAGATTTAAGATTCTCGTTCTCAATACTCAAAGTCGAGTTTTGAGAAGTTAAATCCGCTATCCTATGTTCTTCCGGATCATCAATGCTAACATGTTCAAGTTTAGATTTGAGATTAGCAATCTCATTTCTTAACTCTTCAACAACGGTGTCGTTGTTGGTGACGATAGTCTTAGGCGAAGTTTGAATGCTAGCTAGGTCATCTTTTACTTTAGTATATCTATTTACTAACTTAGTGTACTTAGAACATAAATGAGAGTTAGCATCCCTAAGGTCATCCATAGTTACCTCATCGCCTTCGTCGTCGCTATCATCGGAGGAGGAAGATCCTTGATCATGCTCCTCTCTTGCCATGAAGCACATGTGCGCTTGCTCCACTTTCTCATCATCCGACTCTCCGCTTGAGGAATCCTCGGAGTCGGTGAATGATGTTCCGACAAGTCCCTTTTTGTACCCCTTTTTGTACTTCTTTGACTTGTCGAACTTCGGCGCCTTCCACTTCTCCTTTTGCTTGTTTTGAGGACAATCCGCTTTGATGTGTCCTGGCTTATTGCATTTAAAGCACAAAGGTGGAGAGGCGTTAGTAGAAGTAAACTTAGATTTTTGTTTGAAGTTACCCTTTCGGAAAAAGCAATTGAACTTCTTTGCCATGAGAGCTACGGATTCCATGTCCATTTCTTCTTCCGAGTCCTCATCATCGGTAGAGGTGGATGAAGCCGCCTTGAATGCAATCGCCTTTTTCTTAGGCGCATCTAGGTTCAAATAGGACTTCATCTTTTCTTGTAACTTCACCTTGCTATCTTTGCGTACCTCGTATGACATCAAAGTACCCATTAGTTGAACTACGGTATATTTGTTCATATCATTACCTTCCTCGATGGCGAAGGTACGTTTTTCCCAAGAAGAGGGAAGTCCTTCAATAAGCTTTGAGCACTTCTCCTTTTGAGTGTAGGACTTGCCGAGGGCCTCTAACTCGTTTATTATGTCAACGAAGCGAGCGTAATATTCTTTCATCTTCTCGCCCTGTTGCATATGAAACATTTCGTAATCTTTGTTTACGACTACGAGTTTAGAGTCTATTACCCTACTGGTCCCTTCATGAAGAATGAGGAGGGAGTTCCAAATTTGATATGCACTCTTACATGTGCATATCTTATTGAAGTCCTCGGGCTCCAATGCGCATTGCAAGGCGTTCATTGCCTTGGCATTGCTTACCTCCGCGGCGACCTCCGCGGTAGTCCATTTCTCAAAGTCTTCTTCTTTGGGCTCAATGTATTCCTTCATCGTAGTCCTCCATAAGGATGCACTCCGGAGGAAGGTTTCCATCCGGCATTTCCAATACCCATAGTTGGTACCGTTGAAGAATGGAGGCCTCGTAGAGGAATGTCCTTCCATCACCGATGACGCTCCTTCACGATTCCTGAAGGTGTCATAGTTGGAAGGTGGAGGCACGGTCTTGTTGTCGTTGGCAGACATAGCTGAGTATCTGGCTCTGATACCAAATGTAATGCCCTACTAGCTACTGCACAAGTACTAGAGGGGGGGTGAATAGTACTTTAAAATAATAAGGAGTATAATTCCAAATTAAATTGCAAACAACTACCAAATCAATTTGCGGAAGCTTAAATTGAATGACAACACAAAATTAACAATGCAAACAAATGATGTTAATGGGTTCGGATCCACCCAAGTCTCCCCGACTTGTTCCCGGTGATCCTACGTCCCAACCACCCGGATCCCCTCCAGATACTTGAGTTAGAAACCCTAACTCAAGATTTCCACTATGAATATCTTGTGAAAAACCTTCACAAGATCAAATCATACATGCAATAGCAAACGTGAATCCCACAACCCGGGATCACAACCTTCTCTCACAACCGAGAGAATCACAGAGCAATATTAAAGAGTTAAATATGAAATAAACAATCTTACCACAAAATCCTATACCTTGAGTTTTTCTTACCCAAATGGTGAAATGAAAGATTTGAGGAAGATGAAGTCACCAAGACCTAGCACCAAGGAAATGACCAGCAATCGGTGCCTAGGGATGATTTGGAGACTTGGATCAAGCAATAGCTTGAAGAGCTCACCAAGAACAACCTTCTCTCTAGATGGATTCTAGATCTAGAAATGAGAGAGAATGAGTTTCTTGTGAGGAAGAGAGCTTTTGATTTGAGTGAGAATGGCTATCTCTTTAGAACTCAATGAATCTCTTAATGGCAGCTCTAACCTAGATAGAAATGACCTAGGTTCGTATTTATAGGGTCCCATAAAAACAAGTTAGGTCATTCTCCAACGGATAGAAATCTGTGAGAATTAGTCGGTCAAAGAACAATCACTGACCGACTGGTTCATCAACTAGTCGGTCAGTCAAACAGCATGGACCGACTAAGTGTAGATCTGAGAAAAGATAGAATTTCAGACCTAGAAATCTAGTCGGTCCAAGAAGACTTTCTGACCGACTAGTTTCACAACTAGTCGGTCAGTTAGTGAACGTAGACCGACTAAGAGGCAAAATGAAATAGTCTGAACACAAGTTGACTTAGTCGGTCCAAGAACAAAAGTTGACCGACTAAATTGTCAACTAGTCGGTCACCAAACGTTCTTAGACCGACTAACGATAAACAGTAGCTTAGGAGAAATTTAGCATGAACAGTAAGTCACAACTAGTCGGTCAAAGAAGCATCACTGACCGACTAGTTCACAAACTAGTCGGTCGATGAGTCAACGTAGACCGACTAACTCTAAACAGTAAAGTCCAAGAAATTAAGGAATCAAACTAGTCGGTCCAAGAACAGTTGCCGACCGACTAGATCACCATCTAGTCGGTCAGTACTTGTTCTTGTACCAACTAACATGCACATACAAGTCCGAATCGAAGCGCGACGCTTCGAGGAAGTTAGAATGAACTTGTGCAAGGATCCTAGAGCTACGAAATGAGCGTAATGAAGTTAGAAACGTAAGATATACTCAAGGCTTAACATTCTATATATCGAAGCTAAAAAGACTATAAATAAAACCTTAATAAACGGTCTTCGAGAGCTTCGATTGAATCTTCATAACTTCCAAAACGGCGCAAGAGCTTCAACGAAGCTTTGGGCATGAATACGAGCTTTGGGAAGTGTTGAGATGTCGCTTCGAATGTTCTCGTGAATTTGGCGACGATTTCCAATACTGCGCTCACAAATTGTTAGTTCATAGATTATTTATGTTTGCTCATCATCAAAACCAAATCCGGGGAGTCCAATATTCAACACTTATCACCTACGAGAGGAGGCGCAAGAAGACTAAGGAGTAATTGCTGGGCGTACCGAAGGTTTGGGGATAAAATTACTTTAGGCACCATTAGTGGGTCTTAGTTGCTGTACGCACCACGCCTCATCATTATATAAGTGAGGGCGTGGGCTAGGGTTAGGGTATCGAATTTGTGAGCCGTCATTTGATATTTCCTAGAGTTCTCCGAGGAGATCTAGAAGAGAGTTTAGGCTTTTCCCTTAGCAAAAGCTAGGAGAGGGGCCAACTCTCCAAAAATTGGCTATTTATCTTGTAACCCTATTCCCCAAATTCCAATAAAAATCCCCAAACCTCTTCTACAAACCCTAGTCCGCATCAGTCACTTACCGGTGTGGATGGAGCGCTTGTCGGGTCGCCGTTTTGCTGGATGGATCCGTCATCGCAGATGGGTCGGTCGTCGCTTCGCTGGATAAATCGGCTGATCACAGATGATGCATGGATCGCCCACTGATCTTGATGTGTCGCCCGTCTGGAAAGATGCCACCTTTGGATTTTGGCAGAATGGCGATCACATGTTGGCCGTGTCGCCAGACTGGAGATCTTGAGAGAAGAAAGAGATTTTGAGATGAGGATCTCGGATCTGGCGGCGGTTGTTGCCCCGGGTGGTTTGATGCTGCCAGCTGGTGCCGGCACAGCTGCTGGTGCTCCCTGGCGCTAAATTTATTTTATGGCAACTATGCGTCACTTGATGTAGAGAGGTTGGGGGGCATCTAGGAATTGTCCCTCTCCTCGCTGCGAAAGATTGAGTGGCTAGATCAGATTGCGATTAAGCAGAATGCTCTGATACCATGAAGAAATTATAAATTGGAAATTGAACCAGTAAAAGATTGATTTTCTCATTTCTCTTGTGTTCCTTAAATATACAAGCCCCGAGTGCTCTCCAGTTATTTGCTACAAGATATGAACAGATATGATACATTGAATTGATGGAGATCTTGTCATATCAATGCAAATCTATATGAGATACGATGCATGCATTAGTTGACTTGCTCCGATCTTGTACTTGCATCAAATCTAACAGGGAGATCTTGCTATATCTCCTTATAAAATGCTGGATGCTTAGTTCCAGTGATGGACAAGAGGATGTTTTAAATAAATGCTTTAGAGGCTAATTTTCTCAAAACTACCATGAAATTTCTGTAGTTTTCTAATTACCATAAACTATCGAAATTACTCTAAACTCTCTTAAATTTTTCATAGAATTTCTCTAAACTACCGTCCATTACTCAACTGTTAGATGTGTTGTCATGTGTGTCACATAAATTTAGGATGAAAAATGCACTGAACCTTTTTTTAAAAAACAAATTATGCAATGCACTGGACATGCCTTCTATTTTTTACCTCTTTTTTTCTGTTTTTACCAGATTTGGAAGCAAAGGAGGGGAAGGAGAGAGTGGAGTATTGATAGCAGAGGATGATGGGATGGTGGCATTGAGGGGGGTGGGTGAAGGGGAAGGTTGTCGGCGATGTTGCGAGTGCAGGTGGAGGGAAAGATGGTGGAGGGAAAGATGGTGGATGGATATGGGGATGGAGATTGTGGAGGCGGATGTGGCGGTGTCGAAGTTTTTGAGGAGATGGATGATGACCATGTCAGCAACAATGGATTAAGATGAGTGGGGGAATGATGAAGTATAAATAGTGAAGAAATGAAGGGGTTGAGAGAGTTTGAGATTGCGGTTGGGGATGAAATTTGATGTGGGAGTGGTAGAGGGAGAGCAGCTGATGCGGACTAGGGTTTGTAGAAGAGGTTTGGGGATTTTTATTGGAATTTGGGGAATGTGGTTACAAGATAAATAGCCTAAACTCCTGGACAGGAGAGGGGCCAACTCTCCTAGCTTTTGCTAAGGGAAAAGCCTAAACTCTCTTCTAGATCTCCTCGGAGAACTCTAGGAAATATCAATTGACGGCTCACAAATTCGATACCCTAACCCTAGCCCACGCCCTCTCTTATATAATGATGAGGCGTGGTGCGTACAGCAACTAAGGCCCACTAATGGTGCCTAAAGCAATTTTATCCCCAAACCTTCGGTACGCCCAGCAATTACTCCTTAGTCTTCTTGCGCCTCCTCTCGTAGGTGATAAACGTATCACTACTCCCCCCCAGGAGTTTCGCCTCGTCCTCAAGGTGGAAATCTGGGTACTGCTGCAGGATATGATCATATAACTCCCATGTGGCCTCGAACTCCAGTAATCCCGACCAACGAATAAGAACTTCTCGTGCTCCCGATGCCCCTGTGCGAATGCCTGTGACCTCCTCGGGTGCCAGAAGTACCTCCATGTTAACCGTGAGCGTCGGGGGTAAAGTAGATGATGCCTCATGATCTCCGATAGCGCGGCGCAACTGTGAGACGTGGAAAACCGGGTGAATGCGGGTAGTAGGAGGTAGCTTCAGCCAATTTTTGGAGAGTTGGCCCCTCCTAGCTTTTGCTAAGGGAAAAGCCTAAACTCTCTTCTAGATCTCCTCGGAGAACTCTAGGAAATATCAATTGACGGCTCACAAATTCGATACCCTAACCCTAGCCCACGCCCTCTCTTATATAATGATGAGGCGTGGTGCGTACAGCAACTAAGGCCCACTAATGGTGCCTAAAGCAATTTTATCCCCAAACCTTCGGTACGCCCAGCAATTACTCCTTAGTCTTCTTGCGCCTCCTCTCGTAGGTTATAAACGTATCACTACTCCCCCCCAGGAGTTTCACCTTGTCCTCAAGGTGGAAATCTGGGTACTGCTGCAGGATATGATCATATAACTCCCATGTGGCCTCGAACTCCGGTAATCCCAACCAACGAATAAGAACTTCCCGTGCTCCCGATGCCCCTGTGCGAATGCCTGTGACCTCCTCGGGTGCCAGAAGTACCTCCATGTCAACCGTGAGCGTCGGGGGTAAAGTAGATGATGCCTCATGATCTCCGATAGCGCGGTGCAACTGTGAGACGTGGAAAACCGGGTGAATGCGGGTAGTAGGAGGTAGCTTCAGCCGATACGCCACCTTGCCGATCCTGGCCTCAATCTCATATGGCCCATAGTACCTTGCCGCCAGCTTCTCGTTGCGCCGATGAGCCATAGAACGCTGTCGGTATGGTCGAAGCTTTAGATAGACGCGCTCCCCTACAACAAACTCCACCTCTCTACGATGTGCATCCGCCATCTTCTTCATGATCTGCTGCGCGCGCAGGAGGTGGCGCTTCAATTCTTCCAGGATTCGATCCCGATCATCTAGCTGCTGCTCCAACCCTGACACGGGGGTGGCTCCCCTACTGTAATGCACTAAATGGGGCGGATCTCTGCCATACACTATCTGAAACGGTGTCATCCTCGCCGCTGAATGGTACGATGTGTTGTACCAATACTCAGCCCACATCAACCACTCCGCCCACTTCCTAGGAGTCTCCGACGCAAAACACCGCAGGTATGTCTCCACACTGCGGTTGAGGACCTCCGTCTGGCCGTCCGTCTGGGGGTGGTATGCCGTGCTCCGTCGTAGTGCTGTACCCTGCAGACGGAACATATCCTTCCAAAAAGTGCTCAAAAAGACTTTATCCCTGTCGGACACAATAGAGCGGGGGTACCCATGCAGCCTGACCACCTCCTTCAGAAAAGCAACTGCCACCGATGCTGCAGTAAATGGGTGGCAGAGTGGGATAAAATGACCGTATTTGCTGAGGCGGTCAACCACAACAAATATAGTAGTATAGCCCTCTGATCGTGGCAGTCCCTCCACGAAATCCATCGAGATGTCCTCACATATCCTCTCTGGTAACTCCAAGGGCTGTAGAAGACCGGCTGGAGACGTCGCCTGATACTTGTGGCGCTGACATATATCGCACTCCGAGACCAGCCTCGCAATGTCCTTCCTCATGCCCGGCCAGTAAAGCTCCCGGGCCATCCTCTGATACGTCTGGTAACCTCCTGAGTGCCCACCCACTGCGCTGCTGTGGAACTCATGGAAGAGCGCAGGAAGGTGACCCGAAGTCCGAGGAATCACTAGCCGTCCCCGGTACAGGAGTAGTCCCCCCTCCAATGTGTACCCCGGAAAGTCTGTAGACCCCCCAGCAATCGCCTCCCTGATTCGCCGCAGCTCTTCATCTGCCTCAATCTCTGCTAGCAGGGGGTCGCTCCTCAACATCAACGGAATAGACAACGCCACCACCTGCACCTCCTCATCTCGTCGGGAGAGCGCATCTGCCGCCTTGTTGTCCGAGCCGGGTTTGTAATGGATCTCAAACTTGTACCCGCTCAACTTGGACAACCATCTCTGGTGCTCCTCTGCCACCATGCGCTGCTCCAAGAGGTACTTTAGACTCCGCTGGTCTGTCCGTACCACAAACTCCCTCCCCAGTAAGTAGGGCCTCCACTTCTGAACTGACAGCACAATTGCCATCAACTCTCGCTCGTAGACTGACTTCAGCCTGGCCCTGGTGGATAAGACCTGACTGAAGTAAGCGACCGGCCTCTGCTCCTGCATCAGTACGGCCCCCAAACCGAACCCCGATGCATTTGACTCCACGATGAATTTCTTCTCAAAATCTGGGAGCGCCAGCACCGGCACCGTCGTCATCGCCTCCTTGAGGGCCTGGAACGCCCCCGTCGCCTCCTCTCCCCAGCAAAAATTATCCTTCTTCAGCTGCTCCGTTAGGGGCCACGCCAATGTGCCGTACCCCTTCACGAATCGCCTGTAATACCCAGCAAAAATTATCCTTCTTCAGCTGCTCCGTTAGGGGCCACGCCAATGTGCCATACCCCTTCACGAATCGCCTGTAATACCCTGTAAGCCCCAGAAACCCCCTCAAGGCCCGTAGTGTCCTAGGATGTGGCCAATCCAGCATGGCTGAAATCTTCGAACGATAGACGGCCACTCCCTCCGCCGACACAATGTGCCCCAGGTACTCCACCTGCGCCTGTCCGAACAGACACTTCTTCCGGTTGGCCTGCAGCTGATGGCCCTCCAACTCTCGCAGCACTATCTCCAGATGGCCCAAATGATCCTGTAGTGATGCGCTGTAGACCAGGATATTATCAAAAAAGACCAGAACGAACCTCCGTAAATAAGGTCGGAAGACCTTGTTCATCAGGGACTGGAAGGTCGCGGGGGCGTTCGTCAGCCCAAAGGGCATGACGAGGAACTCGTAGTGGCCTTCGTGAGTTCTGAAGGCGGTCTTTTGCACATCTTCCTGCCTCATGCGAATCTGGTGGTACCCCGACTTTAGGTCGATCTTCGAGAACACCACCGCTCCGTGCAGCTCGTCCAATAGTTCGTCGATCACCGGAATGGGAAACTTGTCGGGGACAGTCTCCTTGTTGAGAGCCCGGTAATCAACACAAAATCTCCAACTGTCGTCCTTTTTCTTAACCAGAAGCACTGGGCTAGAGAAAGGACTAGCACTATGGCGGATGACTCCTGCCTGTAACATCTCCTGCACCAACTTCTCAATCTCATCCTTCTGTACCTGGGGGTATCGGTACGGACGCACACTGATAGTTGACACCCCCTCCTTTAGCACAATCACATGCTCATGGTCTTTAGGTGGCGGAAGACCGCTAGGTGGCTGAAACACCCCCTCAAACCCCTGCAGTAGCTGCTCTACCTCCGGCGGTACCACCGTCGCCCCGGTGGCCTCGTCCGACGCCAACCCCTGGAGCTCAATCAAGAACCCCCCTCCCTCAGCCTGGAGTGTCTTCGCCATGGTCTTGTAGGACACTGACGAACAACACAAACTCGGGTCGCCCAACAGCACCACCTTCCGGCCGTCTACCTGCAACTCCATCTGTAGTAGCCTCCAATTGAACTTCGTCTCTCCCAGCGACTGCAACCATTGCATCCCCAAAATCAAGTCGACGTTGCCCAAGGTCAAGGGCAGGAAGTCTCCCGTGATCACCACCCCCTGTATGGACACCATCAAGTCCCGGCAGATACCTCTACTCTGCTCGACCACCCCGGTCCCGAGCATGACCCCAAAGCCCTCTGTCTCCGTGATTGGTAACCCCTGACTCTCAATCACCCTGGGAGATACGAAATTGTGGGTTGCCCCACTATCTATCAAGATCACCACGTCCAGGTCACGGACTCTACCAGCCAGCTTCATAGTGTGCACCCGTGTAAACCCCGCGATGGAGCTAAGCGAGACCTCGGCCGCCTCCAGTAGTAGAGGCGTGCCCTCCTCCTCGGCCCCTGCCGCCTCCTCCTCTGCCTGCTCCCCCTCCAAGTCCTCCGCATATACCTTGTACACCTGCAGGGCCTGGTTGCGACACCTATGCCCAGGGGTAAACTTCTCGTCGCACTTGAAGCATAACCCCTTTACCCTCCGGTCTCGCATCTCCGCGTTCGTCATCCTCTTGTAAGGCCCACCTGGCCTCACATCCCCGGGTCTCCCTCCGGCCGCTGGGGCTCCTCCTACAGCGCCTGTCTGTCCTCCTGGGCCCGCATGTGGGCGTGAAAACTGCCCCCCAAACGCCCCCCTAGCGCGGTGTTCGTCGGCCAACCGGTCCTCTACCGTCAGGGCCAGCTCCATCTGTTCCTCCAGTCCACGTGGTCTGAGAGTACGAAGCTCAGACCTGATGGTGGGCTTCAAACCGTCCATAAAGAATCCTTCCAGGGATTCTGCAGGCATCCCTCGCACGCGGCTAGTGAGCTCCTCGTACTACTTGATGTAGTCGCGCACGGTCCCCATCTGCCTCAAGGCGTGCAGCTGCTCATAAGCTCCCCCCGCCTGAGAGCCTCGGAATCGGTGTAGTAGTGCCTCCTTGAACCCGTCCCACGTCCTCAGAGGTCTCTGCTGCTCCTTCCACCTCCACCAATTTAGAGCCTCCCCCTCCAAACAGAGGGCAACCGCCCTCAACCTCTCCTCCTCAGTCAGCCTGGCCAGCTCAAAGTACCTCTCCGCCTTGTAGATCCACCCAATGGCGTCACTACCCTCGAACACCGGCATCTGGAGCTTCCGTATGCGATCATCCGCCCGTGGATCTCTCCCGTCGACACGATCCCCGCGCTGCAGGCGACGGTGGTCCCCAAATCGGTCTCCTTCCGACTCCCACCTCCTATCCTCCCTCCAGTGTCGTTCATCCTCCTCCTCATACTCCTCCTCGTAGTGATGGATGGGATCCTCGTACTCCGGATCCTGATCATCAGCCCCCCATCTTCCTTCCGGAGCGCATTCATCGTCATCGAAGAACTCCGGATCTTGCGCACCCCGCGCGCGCCTCTCACGGGTCCCGTGGGCCCCCCCGACGATGCCTGGGGGGGTCCTCGTACTCCGCGCGGCCCGTCGGGAGCCCGCGCGTGCCCTGGCGGGCCCGCAGCTCCTCGGCGCCCCCCTGGGGGGGGTCGCCCGCCTCCGGCGAACCCCCTGGGGGGTCGCCCGCCTCCCGCGGCCCCCTGGGGGGTCGCCTGCCTCCGGCGGCCCCTCCAGGGGGTCGCAGCTCCTCGGCGCCCCCCTGGGGGGGTCGCCCGCCTCCGGCGGCCCCGCCAGGGGGTCACCACCCCTCGGCGGCCCCGCCTGGGGCTCGCCTGCCCTCGGCGGCCCCCAGGCGGGGTCGCCCTGCTCCCGCGACCCCCCTGCGGGGTCGCCGCTCCTCGACGGCCCCTTGGGGGGCTCGCCCGCCTCCGGCGAGCCCCCTGGGGGGTCGCCGGCTGTCGGCAACCCCCAGGGGGTTCGCCGCCTGCCTCCGTCGCTGCCGATGGGTCGCCGGTTCTTCCTCGGAGCTCTCTCCTAGGGTTTCGGAGAGATCCTCTTGCCAGTCGTCGTCGTTGAGATCCAGATCTAGATCTACTCCTTCTAAAATGACGCCTTCCTGGTTCGGAATCATCGTCGCCTTCCCTTTTGCCCTCAGATCTGATTGATGATTCAGATCTGAGGTGCCGCCTTCCTTTGAGCGCGAGATCTGTGGCGCGGTGATGTTTTGAGCCATGAAGTTGGCGAGCATCTCCTTCATTTGCTCCAGACTTCCCTTGAGATCTGATCTGATCTCAGTTTTGACGGCGTCGATCCTTTCGATGAGATCCGCCGTGTCTTTCTTCCTTTCGACGATTTCCGCATCTATCCGCTCCTCCATAGATTTTGCCGTGGATGATCTTGTTGCTGCCATTGGATCAGAGCTCTGATACCAAATTGATGCGGACTAGGGTTTGTAGAAGAGGTTTGGGGATTTTTATTGGAATTTGGGGAATGGGGTTACAAGATAAATAGCCAATTTTTGGAGAGTTGGCCCCTCTCCTAGCTTTTGCTAAGGGAAAAGCCTAAACTCTCTTCTAGATCTCCTCGGAGAACTCTAGGAAATATCAATTGACGGCTCACAAATTCGATACCCTAACCCTAGCCCACGCCCTCTCTTATATAATGATGAGGCGTGGTGCGTACAGCAACTAAGGCCCACTAATGGTGCCTAAAGCAATTTTATCCCCAAACCTTCGGTACGCCCAGCAATTACTCCTTAGTCTTCTTGCGCCTCCTCTCGTAGGTGATAAACGTATCAGCAGCTTAGACCATTGCTGACACCGTCAAGGTCCGCCACGGCAATGCGATTGATTGAAGGAAGAGTTGGTGATTTTATAGAGAGTGGGGAGGGAGGGAATGGTGTTGGGATGTGTTTTGCAGTAGAGGCCCATTTGGCAATTATTTAAGCAAAATAGTTTGGGGCAAAGGAGGGGAAGGTGGTAGTGAGGGAGTAGGGGGGATGCAGCAAAGGTAGAGAGTAAAAAGATGCGATTATTTTTTTTGGTTGTGTTTAATTATTATTATTAGAACCTACATGTCGGTGTAACGTACATGTGAAGATCTAATATATATATTTTTGGGATCTACATGTCATTTTTTATGAGATAATAAAAATGTCATTTTGCCAGCGTCTTTAACACCATTAAGGAGTTAATTGGGAAAATGAAAGTTTATAGGGTTTACAGTTCTCTAGACAGTTCATAGTGGTTTTAAGAAATGTATACAAAATTACAAAATTTATGCAAATTTTGGGAGGCTTAGATGTTCGGCAAGCAACAACATCTCTTGAAAATCATAGGTGGGCACAATTCAAGTTCACCTATTATTAATCGACATATTGATGTACATCAAGGATTTTTTATCTCCAAAATATGTCAAAATAGGATCCACTTATAATTTTAATGTAGTCATGAAAATTTGGGGGGGGGGGTGAGAAAGAAAAGGTGACTAGGTTCTAGATAGCAATAACTTCTCTACAAAGATTTACTAAGTGAAAAATACTTGAAAAGGAAAGAAGAAAAAGGCATAAGAATAAGAGATGCAGACAAAAGTATTTACTATACATTTGAGGGCTGCTGACTGGGTTTGTTCTAGTCAGCAGTCTTTGTCACAATCACAAGCTGACTGGGATAAATGTCACAGCATCCCACTTTGCAAAAAAAACACCACTCTCACATATTTGCATGGTTGCCATCCCCCTCAACCCACTTTGCAAAAAACCCATAAACCCCCCCTCCAAACTCACATAATTGCATATTTGGCCAATGGCTTTTTCCCCTATAACCCCCGAGGTTTTTGGGTTTACCCTTTAACCCCCGACGATACCGACACACGCATCCACACTTCTCGCTCCTTTTCGTTTGCGCGTGTTTACCGCATCCTATTCGTCGAGATTTTTTCTTGCGTCGTGCACGACGCACTGTGTGCACGAATTATTTCTAGTTCATCTTCATAAGACAAAAACTTGATCCAAATTCATGGACTCGCCTGTTCTTTCAAACTTAGGTAGGGTTGTAGGTTGAGCTTAACGAGCCAATCTTTAGGCCATTTATGTTCCTTCTTTTATATAATCATATAATCAAACTTAAAATTGTGTTCAATCTTGATTCATTTAATAAATGAACAAGCTTGAAAGAGCTTGAAACGACCCCAAACCAAGCCTCGAGCATTTCATGATCCCTATAGTAGTTAGGAGTCATAACACAAGAATGGCTTCAAAAGCGAAAAATTATGATGTTCATCTTATATATTAGAAAGGGAACTATTTAGTGGAGACTAATTATGAAGAATGCATAAAAACTGAAAGTTTTATTTAAGACAAATAATTGATAATATACCATTTTAAAAACAAACATAGAGAATATATACAAGTGGGATAACAGGTTGGTCATGGAGCCCTTAATGAGTCTCTTTAATCGGACTCGATCTTTAACCCAGCTGGTCCAAGCTGTGTCCGTGCTTGTTCATTTATGTAATCGAGCATAAAATCGTGTTCAACTTGGCTTGTTTGGGTACAAAATGAGTTTGAGCAAGCTCTTATCAAGTTGATTCGAGCCGAGCCTCGAGCTTATTTACAGCCATATGGATAGGTATTTTTACAATATGAAAACATAAAAGAAATCTGAACAACATAAAGGAGCTAATATAGTATCAAATTTAGGATTTATGGTTACTGTTCAGTAAACAGCAACCTCATGGCCACTGTCGCATCTCACAAAACTATTTGTGTGTCAATTCCCAATTTGACTTCAATAAAGTTACGTAAACTTAACGATTAATAATGTTGCTTGATGGAAAATGAGCATTGACTCACATGATGCAACCCATACTCACAGCAACAATAAAATTAAGAAAAACTATGATTATAAACTTGACATGATGCATGGATGAGTAACATGTGGCCAATGGATCAGATGATCAAATGTGTGTATGTTCCCAAAAATAAAATTCAGAACCACTCTACTATTAACATCAATAAATAGTTTGTGAAAACTTTACAGGGCCATTTGAATGGAGCAAGGGTTCAGGGGGTTTCACCTTTAAAAAATAAGTTATGGTGGGTTTGGAGTTCACAATGATATAGAAGAGAGGTAAGCTGTAATGGCTATAAATTAGACAGAGAGAGCTGTATCAGTTATAAATTAGAGAGCGCTTGTGTGCTCCAACTGGAAGTGGGGGTTGATAAACCCTTCACTCCAAGAGACAAAGGAAATCATTAGGTAATAACTTTTCAAAAATATCCACTCTATCTTTTACGTTTCCTCCTCGTATTTTTTATTTTTTGGAGCAAGGATTGAAATCTCGACCTATGCAGATACTTATAGCTCATCCCATATCAGATTTCAAGCATTCTGATACTAGTCAACCGAAACTAGCAATACGACCGCTACTAATATAAGAGAAGATACACGGTTTTAACAACAAACATAAGGAAAGATTCTAGGGTTTATTAGTTAAAATTTAAATTTTATTTTATTTCATATACTGGATAAAAACTTATTTCGCAGTAAAATCAATGTTCAAAAAATTGGCTCATGATCGAATGGGTTTAAAAGAGAAAATAATGACTTGGATGATAGAAATAAATTATGTATAAATAAAACACTCATTGAAGCTATATGTACAACTAACAACTATTTTGAGCTAAACCGCTACATAAAGGTTGATACTTTCAATATGAATCACCCAATACTTTTGATGCAACCGAGGCGGATACTATATAGGGTCGTCTGTAACATGACTAAAACTGAGATTTGAACCGTCCTATGGAGGGTTAAGAAGGGATTAAGGCTAACACCATCCCTTACTCCTCTTGCCAAATGAGCCAACAAGAATTGGGGCTTACAAGTTACAACACATTGGTAACAACCAGAACGGATTAGAAAGTTACTATATACTAAGTTGTAAAACATAAAAAATGATGATGACGATGGAAAACAACAATTACCAATCATGTCACAACAAGACACTCTCTCTCTCTCTCTCTCTCTCTCTCTCTCTCTCTCTCTCCCCCCCTCCCCCTCCCCCCCCCCCCCCCCCCCCCCCCCCCAGATTGAGGGTAAGAAGTACTAACTGAAGTCCTTATGTGTGGATTGTGGTGCAAGTACCCCTAGAGTGTGAGACTATAGGTAGCATGGCTTATGGCAGAAAAATTATAGGAGAACGATTGTACTTCCTTTTAAAAGCAAGAATTATCTACCAAAAAAATTGACTTTGGGAAGGTTGCTGTGAGATACATGGCATTGAAACCAACAGATAATAACTCTAAGCGCATCTAACTCAAGTCAATATAGATCTCTTTAAATTCCTATGAGATACATGGGAGTAAAGTGGATTCAAGGATCCAATTAAGGTTTAGGAGGCTACATCAAATTGATAGGATTAGACACAATGGAATGTTCATAAGTAGGATGCACATGTGGATTGCTAAAACTAGAGTCAGATGTCACAACAGGAACCAGTAGAAGTGAAAGATACGTGGAATGATGAGAAGCAAAAGTTATAAAGATGTTACATTAAATAAGGGAAGAAAAGTACACACGTCATTGGCGATGCAATAAAGGAAGAGGCTGTGGCAAAGGCAACTAGAACATGGAACTGGTCTAGAAAGGAAAGGACCAAGGTAACTGTACATTAACAGATAATATCAGACTTGACAATTGCTCCAGGGATGTTGATGATAGCTCAAGGATTCGATGATGAGATGGTGCTAACTGGAACATCACCAGCAGTAGTTGGAATTTGGCAATGATGTCATCTTATTATTTTATCAATTGATCCTCTCGTCTATACCTTAAGATTGATCGCTTTGTCTATTCGAATCCAGTGTTCTAAAAGGTCTTTTATGCATCTGCATAAACTCATGCAGCTGAAACCACACCGAAAAAACGGTTAGCGTGCAAAACATGCGAACGAAAGAACTACTGGGTCAGAGGGCACACATAATCCGCATAAGGCATATGCATAATCCGGCAACATAATCCACACGTTCGCACCGTTTTAAGTCCAATTTTATGATATTTTTTAATTTATATCGCTTGATTATCAATTAAATTTTTGAAGGCCAATCTTTATGTGATTTTACTAAAATTACTATTGATGTCACTGCTTATAGTAGTTATTCCTGCAATTGCAGCAACAACAATTATAGAAATTTTGTTATTGTTGCCGTTGTTATTTGAGATTACAAAATTGTAAGGTGCAAGTAGCAACAACACGCATACAACAGTTAAAAATCTCAAAAAAATTGTAGTAATGATATATTTTAACAATAACAATTGGATATATGCAACTGCAAACATATGTGATTGAACATGTGGATCTTAAACATCATTATGCTGATTCTTGTTTTGGTTGGACTTGAGTTTAAAACTTTAAATTTACTTCATGCACATATTAGCACTTCTACTTACAAATGTATGTATACAATAGAAGTTGATATAATTTTTTCTATTTTTTTTCTTAATTTTAGACATTCTGTACATTTAATCTATGATAAAATATGGGTATCTTTAAATGAATTTGCTAATTTAGACTAACATATTGATACGAAGCAAACTAAAATTCAATCAGAAGATATCAATGACTGTGATTAAATGTTGTGAAATTTTTGAGGGGAAACCCCCAAGGACTGTTTTTAGGGGACTGCAAAAATAAACACAACCCGTTCTTCTCATCTCTCTGGAAATAACACTTCTCAAACCAACCCCTCTTCTACTCTCTTCTCTCAGCGTCAACACCAACCCCAGATCCGAACCCGCTTCATCGTCAGGCAAAGAGGACGGCGGATGGATCGCTGGATGTGGGAGCAAAGGCACTCACAGTGAGATCGACAAGGATGTGTGTGGGCTAGTTGCTGGGTCGAATATTGACAATGAGTTTACAAAGCTACGGTCAACAGAAAATGCATGAGCTTTCTTTTTCTTTGTTAACGAGTTTCAATTTTATATGCATCTTTTCTTCCGGTTCGAATCAGTTCTAATCAGTTTCAATTTCATTAGATTCTAGAAACCTTCCATTTGAATTAGATCGAATTTTGAAATCATGAAGGGATCCGCCATTGATCAGCCGAATAATAGCAAGGTCAAGACCAAAAACGAATCCACTAGCGATCAGCATTTGCACTCTGTTAATTACGCCCCTTACCCCAAAGTTAACCTCACAGATGTGACACCCGGCACCCCCTCTGACAGTTGACACAGCGAGATCCACTGTTGATGGCAACTACCAAGCCGCCGCCATGTCACTGGAGTCCAACCCACGTGTCACCCCGTGCCTGGCCTTGCGCCCTCCACTGTGAATAGTATGCCCCTTTTTCCTCTTGGTTTGATTCTTTGTTTTGAATCATTTTTTTCCATCCATTTATGAATTTTTTTTATTCACTGATACTTTTCTTTTAGTTGGTATCACTGATACTTACAGTTTGAATCACTATGATGATCGCTTTTAGGGTTCTTTATGTTCAATCCTATGATTAACTGTGATATTGATATTTGAAATATAGGTCAGCTCGATGTTAACTTCTGTTTTGTTTTGTTTTTTTATGTTTGATGTGCATGTAGAATGGGACCACGGAAGAGGTTAAGAAAATTATGAAGATGCTGAATGATCCAAATGTTGTGCGCGGACGCAGAAAACTAGGACCGTCGGACGATCAGAGATAAGGATTAGCAACAACCAAAATAGAGTGCTATGAAAGATATCAACTTTAGGCCGTTAGCTGGCCAAGGGAATACCAATGAGCTTTATTACGCAAGGAGAGAACAAATACAAATCTTCTCTCTTTACAACGAAGAAGAAGTACTCAAGATCTCTGTCCAAAAGCTCTCTACAAATCTCTCAAAGTTGGCTCTCGACAAAGGCGGCCCAAAGTTCTCTCAATATGTTCACATACATAAAATCCTTGCCAAAACACCCTATATATAACCCTATGGTACAATATGTATTCTAATAAAAGAGGGATTCCCGATGGATAAGAACTCCGAATCTTACGGTATTCAAATTCAATCGCAACTCTACTTCGAATAGGACTTTGTGTCCTATGGTGGGCCCCTACGCACTGCCGAGCTTCCTGCTGAAGGCCGAGTTACCAAAGTGCCGAGCCGAGCTATCCGAAGCTCGGACTGTAGAGATGCCGACATATGAGCCGCAGATCCTCCGATCCGAGGAACTATGCATTGTAGAAGTCTAATAGCTCGACATCCCCGTGTCTGACTTGTGCAGAGTCAGATATGTCGGATCCGAGCACAGGCAAGCTACCTCTGCACAAAATAGCTCAATTGCCGATTCAATACTTCTTCAGTGCCTCAATTGAGCCAACTTTCACAAATATCCACATTGGCGAGATTTAGGCCTCCGTCACGCAGTCGACCTACAATGCACCGCCTTGGTAGAGTCACTTCTGGTGTTCCCTTCAATTTTTTCTCCGAAGAGCCCAATGCCCCTGCTGGGGCTCACTGGCTCCATCGAGCCTTAATGCCTCCAACTGGGGCCGTCATAGATCTTATCTTAGAACCACATTGAGCAAGTCCAAGCAGTGCTTAAACTTAGCTCCAGATACAACCTTAGTCAACATATCTGCAAGGTTGTCGTATGTTTCGATCTTCAACAAATTAATGTCATCGTCTTCTTATCCCATAGTCTCGGACAAAGTGACACCTTACGTCGATATGCTTGGTATGTACATGAGAAACCTAGTTCTTAGCCAAGTGCACTGCACTTTGGCTGTTACAATGAAGATCATACTTCTTCTGGTAGACTCCCAGATCGACCATCAAGCCCATCAGCCATATCATCTCCTTCACCACTTCAGTCAATGACATATATTCTGCCTCCGTAGTAGACAGGACCATCGTGGACTGAAGTATACTCCACCAACAACTTGGAGCTCCTGACAGGGTGAAGACGTAGCCTGTCATGGATCTCCTCATATCATAGTCGCCTACAAAATCGGAATCAACATAGCCTACAATTTGTGGACCATCCTCACTTTGACTATATGTTAATCCACGTCAATGGTGCTATTGATGTATCTAAGTATCCACTGAACAGCTCGTCAGTGTAAATTTTCTAGATTGTGCATGTATCTACTCATCATACTGACTGCATGTGATAGGTCGGGACAGGTACATACCATATCATACGTCAAGGCTCCTACCGCATTGGCATACGGTCTGCTCTCTCCGAGCTTCTTCTCATCTTCGTTCTTCAGGCGATACTCGACCCAGAGCTTAAAATGAGGTGCAATCAGAGTAACTACAGACTTCATCCTTTCACAGCCAAATCTCTGCATAACAGGCTTCAAGTAGCGACTTTGTGAAGGATGAATCTTACCTCCACTTCGATCTCTTGTGATCTTTATCCCAAGAATCCTTCGTGCTTCGCCTAGGTACATTTCAAATGCACAACTCAACTCAGACTCTCTGTATCTCCACTTTATTTGATGAAGCGATAAGCATTTCATCAATATAAAGCAAGAGATGGATGAAGGACCCATCATCCAGCCTCCGAAAGAACACGCAATGATCATAGGGAATATAGACATACCCTTAATCATACGTCATAAAGCGTTCAAAACGCTTGTACCATTGTCTAGATGATTGCTCAGCCCATAAAGCGACTTCTTCAGCCTTCATGCAAGCCCATCGCCGCTCTCATAACCATCGGGCTGAGCCAAATAGATCTCCTGCTCGAGCTCTACATGCAAGAATGTCGTCTTGACATCTAGTTGCACCAGTTCAAGGTCGAGCTGTGCAACTAATGCCAATAGGATCCGAATTGAGCAATGATTCACTACCGAAGAGAAGACCTCATTGTAGTCGATGTCCTCTCTGTACATAGCCCTTCGCTACAAGACGAGCTTTGTAGCGAACTTCTCCAGCTTCGGCTCCTTCCTTTTTGGTGTAGACTCACTTACACCCTATTGCCTTCTTGCCTTTTAGAAGCTCCACGAGATCCAACGTTTCATTTTTCATTAGTGATTTCATTTCTTCATCCATCGATTTTCTCCACCTATCTGGATGTTCAGAATGTTCTACATCTCTAAAAGAAGTATGTGCATCAATACTTACAGCGAGAAAAGCAAATGAGACCATCCATGTGTATCGTGCAGGTCATCCCTGTGTATCGTGCAGGTCTTCGTATCTCACGCCTCGGTCTCGTGGCTGCAATGGAATCCATCCTATGTGCCATTTGTGGAGACGGGCTATCTCCATCATCCGAGCTTGGACCACCAACGTCACCAGAATTTGTCTGGAGTTCATCGTCTGTAGCCTCTGGGGTTGGTCGGCTAGAGTCAGTAGCCGAGCTATCTGAAATCTTAGACACTTTCATGTAGACCTGCTTCGACTGTGCCTCCTTGGGCTCCACCATCTGTCCAAGCTCCTTCAACAAAGCTGACTCGTCAAACGTCGCGTCTCTGCTAGTGATCACCTTCCTTTGTCTAGGACATCATAGCTTATATGCTTTGACACCATCACTAAAACCCAAGAAGATGGCTTTCTTGACTCTAGCGTCAAGCTATCATCCTTCACAGCATAATAGCTCGGATAGCCCCATATACGCAAAGACTCATAGTCAGGAACTGGCTTTTCCGACCAGACCTCCAAAGGAGGTTGCCCATCCAGTACAACAGAAGGTAGCCAATTGACAAAGTAGGTCACGTACGCCTGGGCCTCTGACCAAAACTCCTTCGGTCCATCGGAAGTAAATAACATGCAACTTTCTCCAGCAAAGTCTGATTCATCATTTCAACTACTCCATTCTACTGCGGCTTACCGCTAACGATGAAGTGTCTTTGTATCTCCTCTAATCTGTAGAACTCCTGAAAGAGGTCCGACGTATATTCTCCACCATTATCGCTTCGGAGCCGCTTGACCTTCCAACCTGTTCGAGTCTCGACCAGCTTCTTCCATTCAATGAATGTGCTCAGAACTTGGTCCTTCGACTTCAGAGAAAATACCCAACCATGCGTGAGAAATCATCAATGAAAAATACAAAGTAGTGTTTATCTCCCAATAAGGTCAACTTAGTCGGCCCCTATACGTCAGTATGAATGTAATCAAGCGCTCCCTTCATATTATGGATTGTCGTCCCAAATGAAGCTCGTGTCTGTTTCTCGAAGACACAATGCTCGCGGAACTATATCTTCCCAATTTTGATTCCTTTTAGCTGATCTCCTTCAATAAGCTTCTGCAAAGCTTTTTTCCCAACATGACCTAGACGCTTGTACCAAAGAAGTAAGTCGTCTCGATCGGCCCCACGGGTCAGAGCTGTTGTGCCAGTCACTACTGAACCATCCAAATAGTAGATATTGCCTTTAAGTTTCCCCTTCATCACGATCATAGCTCCTCGAGTCACCCTCAGAGCTCCATTCTCTATCGTCACTCGGCAGCCCTTGTTTTCGAGTGAACCCAGTGATATAAGCTTACGATTTAGGTCGAGAACATAGCATACCTCGTCGATGTCTCGTGTAACACCATCGCTCATCTTCATCCGGACTGTCCCAATGCCTGCTATGCAGCAAGCTCGGTCATCACCCAATAGAACTGTACTCTTATCCCCTTCATGGAAGGTTGTAATGTACTCTTTGTGTGGCGTCATATAGAATGAGCATCCAGAGTCGAGCACCCAATCATCTGAAGTCACGCCCTTTGAAGCACCGACCAAAACCCATTCGTCGACCTCAACACCATTGACGACGTGGAAATTTCATATAAGGTCAATTGCAATAATTCTCATAATTTGGGCTATATCCAAATTTGACATTCCTACCACTGAATCTAATATAATGGTTAAGCATATTTACTCAAAAAATCCAAACTAAGAATACTTCATATCTATCTAAAACAATTTAATATAAATAGGAAAAAATGCATAAGGCCAAATATTTAATATTTTATAATTGAATATGTTTTGAGTGTCGACGATGGTGTTGAGGACATGCGTGGGAATTATTGTAATTCAAAACATCAGCTTTTACTTTGGTAGTGGAAATTTCATATATTTTATTGCATAATCTGATTGTAATTGAATTTAAGGTGAGGTAATATTTTATAAGAACTTATTCTTGATGTAAATGTGAAGTATGTTGTACATTCATTTGAATCTATCAACCGATCAAATTAGACTATTACTTCCATGTACGATTTCACAATTAACGCTATTATATTGACAGTTTCAGTTATTCGAGGCAGGTGATGAAGGACATCATAAGGCAGAAGACTAAGTTGGGTGATGACGGACATAACAAGGCAAAAGACGCAAGTGAAGACATCGATGAGGGTTTACATCAAGTTAGTGGTATTAGAGGAGCTTGGCCAGGACGTCCTAGATGAGGGTTTAATCAAGTTAGTGATATTAGAGGAGCTTGGCCAGGACGTCCTAGAGGCTCCGATCATGGTATTTGTGAACTCAAAGAGAAGCAAGAGGCACGGAAGCAGGGGCGGAACTATGTGGAAGCTGCCCTGGGCAACTGCCCAGGGCAGAACATTAAAATGAATGTTATTATTTTGCATTAGCATGCTCTCTCTGTATCCCAGCGGCTGAGACATTGGTGCCTTTGACCAGAGGTGCTGGGTTCGATTCCTAGCCAGGGCCATTTCTTGCATTTTTTACACACAATAAGCATTTGTTTATTTAAAAAAATCTCTCTCTTTTACACACAATAAACATTTGTTTATTTAAAAAATCTCTCTCTTACTATTTCTTTATAGCACAGTCTGCATTGGCCCGTGGTGTCACATGTTATGGCTTGAGGGAAAATTTTATTTTGTACATATATTTTACGTACGATGTCTATGAATTTAATTTTTGTGTATTAGATTTGATTTTGATTCATATACTAATATAGTATGTGGGGACGAAACGGTGTACAACTTGCGTAGGGTAGCTAGGCATTTTTTTTAAAATTATGTATAATCAGCCCCTCTCTCTGACTTTCTCATCTCTGTCATTACCTCTCACTTTTTTTAACTATTTTTCTATCTAACACTCACTCTTCTCTATCTCTAAATTAATTTTAAAAAAATCTATATCAATTATTATTTCCATATGCTTGTGTGTGTATATTTATTAATGAAAAAAATTAATCTTCAATTATTATTTTGTCTATCAAATATTATTTTCATATGCATGCATGTCTATACGTATGATTCTATTTTATTAACTTAAATAGACATTTTATATGTTATATATCATCTTTTGAATATATGTATAATACTAATTTGTAGCTATTATCAATACATATTTAAAGCAAGTTAGCGTTAATTTTTTTTTATTTTCGGAATTTTTATAAGAAAATATTCTTTACATATTCTTTATTTTCGCCCAGGGCAAAAAAATTTCCTGGTTACGCCACTGCACGGAAGCGTGATAATGGGAGTTTCCAGGAGCCAATGGGATAAGAGCATGTATCATTTCTAAAATTTCTTTTTAAGGGCCTTTTACTGTTTTTTTATCATGATGAATTCAAGAAATGAATACTAGCTCGATTTCAATCTTTGAGTTTTAGTACATTTAAGTTTAGTTGGTTGAATATATTGGGAAATTTTTTTGGGGTGATCCAAAAGTTTTAAGGGAAAGATTTTGAATCTTCTGTGTCCAAGGGCATGGGTTATAACTAGAGGAATACAGGTTGTTGAAATTTTTGGGAGAAAATTTTTTAGGGATCCTAAATTTAGGGAGGATGATTTTGAATGTTTTATGCCATTATGGCATGTGTTATGACTAGTATACATATACACAAATACATTATATATGATTATTTATTATATATAATAAAAAATCTTTTTTGCTTAATCTGCATAATCGGTTTATGTGTTATGCATTGTGGGATTGCACGCATGATGAAATCACTTTTTAGAACAGTGTTTAAATCTATGTCAAACTAACTAGACTCGACTATCCAATTGATATTTGATACAGACAAAGATGATATCTCGCCCATCCATAACTAAACTTTAATGTAAATCATTGGTGTTTCATAGTGAACGTAATACAAGGCTAAAGAATGCAAGGTAATATGAATAGAATACTTTCTAACAAAGACTTAGATGTTATTAAAATTTTGACAGCAAACAAACATAGAGAACCCTCATATATGTATGCAATTACAAAGAGGATTATCATAATTAAATGCAATTACCAACCTTCGGAAGCAGAAGCGTTAATACTAAGAAGGGAAAGAAAGATGATACTGATGTTGACGACGACGACAACTTATGCACAGTAATAAAACTCAAATGTTTCTCATCCAAGCCCTTTATTTCATTGAAGTTCAGCTTTTCAATAGGCTTCAAAAATCAGAAGATAAAATCAAATAAAATATTAAAAAATGACCAATAAATCAATCTATCGTAACTAAACTGTCTGCATATTGTTACGATTTTAAAAATATCAACAAATTCAGAGCTCGGTTTTAAAACTGAAACTTAACACAGAAAATAGATCCCCTTTTTCCTTTAAATAAACTATATACTCCTAAACTCCAAACAAATTCCTACAAAGTACAAACTAGAATATAATCCTCGCTAGGAGTTCATGACGATGAGTTCAATTCAAAATAAACATCTCTAAACTTCATCAATAGTTCAAAATAAACATGTGAAATATTGGTTAACTATTTGTACTATTTTTTCGCAAATTTTTTATTCTTTCTAAAAAAGGATCGCAAAAGCTAATGATCTGACACTTTTAATCCAAAACTACCAAAATTCCTGATCAATACATCTACCAAAAAGCCAGAATCTGATGCTGAGATTTCACACCTTGTTGCGAACTATGCATTGACAACTCTTGTTTTGCATAGGTATTTATGCATTTGTTCATGCGAATTTTGGACCCTTAGATGAGTCTACTGATGATCAATGATGCATATCTCTGTTCAGTTATGTTTACTTCGATCTTTCCAAATCACTCAGCAATCCCATGCCATGGATAGTATCAGTCTCAAGTCTACAATCTTGGTTATATTACACCTCATCAAGGGCCATCAAAGGGTGCATGTGGACAATGAATCAAGAGACTCACCACACGTCTTACACTAACCTTATTTCTTCATTATCTATACTACATCCCATAAAGCTTATCTCACCATCGCAACCACTTCCACCTTAGATAAAGAGAAGTACTAATATGTGGTCCTGAATAATCGAGTCTAAAAAAATAAAGCGGATTTGCACATTCTCATCAAGTAAGAAGGATAGCAAGTGTTACTAAGGCTACTAGAAAGGATTACAATAAAAAAAATCAATATTTTAGCCGCTTAATCCAGCATAAATTAGGAAGATTCTCGGGCATTCCACCAATCACAGGCTGCCGATTCAAGACTAGGTTGCATGTATCGTTGCAAATTAAAACCTTTAGTGTAAGCCAAACGGGCATGACCAAAACTTTGAATGCCAAGAATCTTTCATCTCTTTTACTCAAATAGATGCAATTCAGCAAGCCCAATTGAAGAAGCAATTCCGTATTTAAAAAAGATACTGGTATTGAGGGGAAAACATAAATAAAAATTGTATATCCCAATCTGATGCGTTGCGGGGCCAGCAAAGGGGTGCGGCCGAACCATGCATGCGGGTCTATCAAAGGAGGAGACGCGGGTCCACCGCGGACCATGTGGCAAACTCATAGTTCCGTGACGAGGAGGGGGGTTGCTTCGTAAATCAAATCTTCGCTAATCACCCCGCTTAAGCAAAGGAGCCGGCCAGCCCTAGCATCTTATCGAATGCATGATTTGTAAGTTGTTTTATTCCCTTAAGCCCTATCTTATATTCCTAACCAATTGTCTTCAATTTCCTAGTGTTGTTTAGCTTTTAGATCCATTGTGGTAACTTCTATTAATCGTTTCAGATCTGCAATTTATATTTAAAATCCCCTTTTTACCTTCCCACTTCCTAAAAGTCCCATTTTTAACCCACCAAAAAGTCCTAGACGTATCAATTTGGTATCAGAGCGCTAAATCCATGGCGAACACGTGGTCCAAGGAGTGGATTGACTTGTTGAAAGAGATGATGGAGAAATTCGAAAGCAAAATGGAAGAAGAGTTCCAAGGGTTGACGAAGAAGACGGATAATCAATTGGAACGACGTTTCGCGCAAATGACGGAGATGCTCCAACAAAGTTCAGCGGCAAACGCGGCTCAGATGATGCAAAAGATATCGGCAATGATAGAAAAGCTAGATACAAGCAAAAAGGAGTCACCTTTGACGGCGAGGAAGGAGAAAAATGTCGTATTTGACGAAGGGTTCCTTGAAGACGTCAAAGACGAGGGCAACCACGCAATCAATCAGCGAAACATGGCCGAGATGGATGATTGGAAGGCTTTTCCGGCGTTACTCCACCTCGGGAGAGGGTGCCGATCTTCGGAGGTGGGTAGCAACCCCTCCGACAGTCCGGAGGTCTATGGAGGGCCTTCGACAGCCCCGGGAGCACTTCGGGGGGCCTCCAGCCCAGCCGCCATGGCCGCCCGCCTTTGAGGGGCTTCCGACAGCCTCAAGGGGCTTCGACGTGGGGCCGACGGCCTAAAACTGGGGCCGACAAGCCCTGCCGCCCCTTGGGGGGGCCCCGCCGAACCCCTGGGAGGGTCGACAAGCCCAGGCCGACCCTCCTGGGGGTCCGCCGGCCCACTTGGGGGTCCGATAGGCCCCGCCAACCATTCCAGCGACACAGTAGGCCCAGTACGTGGCCCAATCGGTTCAGCCATCACCTTTTCATTCCCAGATGGGTTCCGTGGAAGGATTTCAGCATTAGGGGGGTCGTCAGCAGCACGTGGGAGGATCGTCGACCCATCCCCACCTTTTGGGAGAGTGACAATATATTGGAGAGGACCCCATGGCCCACAGAGAGCACATCAGAGGGAACTATGGTCGACTGTATGGAGATGATCGGGATAGTGGAGCAGCTTGGGATGACTTGTAGTGGGATGGTGAAGATGGAGGAACTCGAGATCCAGCCGCAGGGTATATGCCTGTGAGACCACCTATATTTCAGCCGAGGCGCCATGATCAGCCACAAGAGAGAGGAGGATTTGCAAGGAAGAACCGGCTGAGGAAGCTGAAGATGCCCATCTTTAAGGGAGGAGACCCCGATGACTGGCTGTATCGGGTGGAGAGATACTTTGATGTGGCAGTGGTACAGGAGGAGGACTGGCTCAGGGCTATGGGAGTCTGCCTGGAGGGAGAGGCTCTGGGATGGTTTAGATGGACAAAGCAACAACGACCTTTTCGTACGTGAGAGGAGTTCACCACCCTTTTGCTGGAGCGTTTTGGAGAGATATATGTTGGGGGAGCTTATGAGCGACTATATGCGTTGAGGCAAGAAGTGAGTGTCAGAAATTACATTAAGAAGTTCGAGACGCTATGCAGCATAGTTCGGGGAGTATCAGGAGAGTTTCTGGAGGGGTGTTTTATGAAGTGTTTGAAACCCACGATTAGATCGGAATTGAGACAGCTGAAAACTGGAGATCTACGGGAGATGATGACCTCGGCTATGATGGTGGAGGACCATCAGGAGACGGAGAAGAGAGCCCATGGAGCATAGGGAGGCACCTCTATTCGAGGGCAGGCTCCAGCATGAGGACAGAGGGTGACCACTACCCAAGGAGCTACGACAGCTGCAACCGGCAATAGGAAAGGAGGCATGAGCCACGACCAGGAGGGCAGATACGGAGGATGACTGAGGCAGAGATTCGGGACAAGCGAGCTAAGGAGCCGTGCATTAAATGTGATAAGAGATTTACTCCTAGGTAGGGCTGGGCAAAAAACCCGGTTCCGTTTTCAAACCCGGTTCCGGATCCGAAACCGATTCCGAATATTCGGCCAAATCGAATTCGGAACCGGAATCGGAAAAAAAGTTGACACCCGATTCTTAATCGGATCGGAATCAGATTTGATTATCAATTGAAGTGTCCGACTCCGATTCCGAATTAAATCTCTCGACGCGTGGGAAGTAGTCAAAGATATTTATTGGCGCCTGCCACAATGTCGCCGCTTCTTGCACATGGGACGGGTACGGACAACAGGGTTTTACAATTTGTTCCCAATAAACCTATTTAAAGTACCCCAAACATAATTAGCCCTCTGTTCGATGTGGGAAAATTCATGCCCTCAAGCCTTGGGCATGTCACAGGGACTACGACTGCAACTGGAACAGGCTAGGATCGAGGAGGTCTGCGAACGACGTGGCGCATTGGCGGTGGTGGACGGAATACGATCGGATGGACGAGGGGTTGAGGGGCTTCTGCGGGCTTTCGAGGGGGGTGAGAGAGAGCTTAGAGAGAGATCGACGCGAGGCTGCGGAGCTGAAATTTGAAGACGATCATTGGAAGCTGAGAATACAAGATCCAAGAAAGAACCAATGATACAAATATGCTGCTACTTTGTACAAGAACTATATACAGAATCTGGTTAACAATAGGATGATCCAATTCCAACTTTTTGCAAACTAATTGCTACCATCTTTTTATTTCAAGCATCTTGATGGTCCCTTGGGAGCTCGTTTCAGCGACGAGGGCTTCTTTCGATGAATGATGCATGGCCTTTGTGTTACGCTGGGGATGAAGACTCCGGTTCCGGCCGTTGTTTTCTTAGATATGGGTTGCTTCATCGGGAGGCTTGCGTAGTCGTCGAAATGTTCCAACGTGGCGGGAAGCAAGAGAATCCATGGATTCGTCTCTTTTTTGCCTGAGGTCCGAAATGGACGATAGAAGATTCCTCGCCCTCTGATATAAGACGGAGAAGCCACCCCTCTATTTCGATGAAGACGGCATCCTGATCTCTAGAGCCGAAGCACGAATCCATGTCCATGGGAGAGAGAGAGATGGGTTCGTTTGTAAAGAAGCAAAGATGAAGGGTGATACAAATAGATGGCTCTAAAAAGCAACTTCACCCATCGATAATTTAGTCCCACATCGTCCACAAAAATAACCTCGAAGTAGTTTATAATAGCATTGTTAGCAGCGCCTTTCGAAAGTAGTTATTGCAGAGCCTAGATGAGATTCGGAATCGGAATTGCGACCTGGGGACTCTTTATTAAGATCGGAATCGGGTTTCGGGTCACTGTTTTTCTACCGATTTAAAAATCGGAATTAACAGTATCGTATCCGATTAGTCGGAATCGGAAAGCGGAATTCATTTTGCCCATCCGAATTTATCGGATTCGGTTTCGGATATCTCAAAACAAATCGGGTTTGTCCGATGCCCACCCCTACTCCTAGGCATCGCTGCGGGGATCGAACTCTTCGGATCTTGAAAGTGGACGGTGATGATGAGGACGAGGCGGTGGTACTAAAGGCTGGAGAGGATAAGGAGCAGGAGCACCAGCAGTTGGACTTGGCTGAGGTGTCCCTCAATTCTGTGGGTGGGTTTACAACGAACCACACCATGAAATTGATAGGACATGTGGACGCGCAGGATGTGATCGTATTGGTAAACAGTGGGGCCACTGGCCCCACAATTTTATCTCCAACAGATTGGTGGGCGAGCAAAGTCTGCAGTTGAGTGACATATGAAGATATGGAGTAGTATTAAGCACAGGTCAGGTGGCGCATAGCAGCGGTGTCTGCCGGGACGTTATCGTGACAATTCAGGTGTACAGATTGTCACTAACTTGCTTCCTCTGGAGTTAGGGAGTACTGATGTCATCCTTGAGATGAAGTGACATTAGGAGAAACCAAAACTAATTGGAAGCTACTCAGATTGGAGCATCAGGATGGAGAGAGGACGGTTGTTTTAAGGGGGCCAGTTTATGTCGTTTCTTAGTGTCCTACAAGGCCATGACGCGTATTATACACAGGGCAAGAGGAGGTTATCTAGTAGAGCTGCAGGCAGTGACAGTGGGAGAGCGGTTTGAGGATCAGGCACAGATGATGGCACCGAAGATAGAGCAGCTCTAAAGCCAGTACGAGGATGTCTTTCAGACTCCGCATAGACTGCCACCACCCAAAGATCATGAGCACACCCTTGTTTTGCGGGAGGGCGTGTCTCCTATCAGTGTGCGGCCATATAGATACCCCCAGGTGCAGAAGGATGAGATCGAGAGACTAGTGTGGGACATGTTGCAGGTGGGGGTGATCCAACCGATTGTGAGTCAATTTTCTAGCCCCGTCCTGCTGGTGAAGAAGAAGGATGGCAGTTGGAGGTTCTGCGTAGACTACAGAGCTCTGAATAAGGAAACGGTGCCTGACAAGTTTCTTATTCATGTGATCAACGAGCTTCTTGACGAGCTCCATGGGGCAGCATTATTTTCGAAGATTGACCCGAAGTTATGTTATCATCAGATTCGGTTAAGAGCGGCCGACGTGCCCAAGACCACTTTCAGAACTCATGAAGGACACTAAGAGTTCCTCGTCATGAAGTTCGGCCTGACGAATGCTCCAGTGACATTCCAGGTCTTGATGAACAAGGTGTTTCGACCTTACTTACGGAGATTTGTCCCAGTATTCTTTGACGACATACTCTTTACAGTTGCAACATGGAGGAGCATGTTGGACATTTACATGCAGTTACGCACGAGATATAGGAGCATCAGCTTTGTGCCAATAGAAAGAAATGCCTTTTTGGATAGTCACAGGTAGAGTACTTAGGGCACATTGTCTCGACGGAAGGGGTGACAACAGACCGGAAAAAGATTGCAGCAATGTTGGACTGGCCGTTACCTAGAACAC
The DNA here is from genome assembly GCA_030789695.1 of Scilla litardierei. Taxonomy (NCBI): domain Eukaryota; kingdom Viridiplantae; phylum Streptophyta; class Magnoliopsida; order Asparagales; family Asparagaceae; genus Scilla; species Scilla litardierei. The sequence continues at coordinate 162,558,267 of CM061137.1, read as the reverse complement.
TACGAGGTTGCGGGGTTTCTTGGGCCTCACTGGATACTACAGGAAATTTGTTCAAGGATATAGCTCGATAGCCTGGCCACTGACGGAGCAGCTTAAGAAGGACGATTTTCAGTGGTGTAAAGAGGCCACCAGGGCATTCGAGGGCCTGAAGCAGGCGATGACGACTATACCAGTGTTAGCACTCCCAGATTTCAGCAAGCCCTTTATGACAGACACCGACGCTTCAGGACATGGGTTGGGGGCTGTGCTGATGCATGACCAGAGGCCATTAGCTTTTTTCAATCAGACTCTGGCAGCACGAGCAAGACTGAAATCAAAGTACGAGAGAGAGTTGATGGTGATTTTGCTCTCCATTCAGAAGCGGCGGCCTTATTTACGTGGGAGGAGATTCATAGTGAGGAACGACCAGACGAGTTTGAAATATCTACTGGAACAGCGCATGGTCACCGAGGAGCATTAGAAATGGCTCTCCAATCTGGTTCATTATACCTTTGAGATACAATACAGTCAAGGGTTAGAGAACAAGGCATCAGACGCTCAGTCCCGCAGAGAGGAGGCAGCAGAGATGGTGGCCATATCTGTGCCAGTCTTACTAGACTGGGAGCCTTTGGTCAGGAAGATTGAGGCTGAAGAGAGGTTGGTGCATATACGAGAGGCGTTGCAACAGGGCTCGACAGATTTTCCAGAGTATACTATGAGTGGACAGAGATTGCTCTATCAGGGAGGGCTGGTGAAATCTAGGGATTCCACCCATATTCCTTTGATATTTCAGGAGTTCCATGGCAGCTCGGTAGGGGACATTTGGGTATACAGCAGACATACAGGAGGATGTCTAAGGAGTTCTACTGGCCGAGCATGAAGCGGGACATTGCTAAGATGATAGCAGAATGTGACGTATGTCAGCGTCACAAATATTTAGTGATGGCTCCTGCAGGATTACTACAGCCATTGGCCCTACCGGAGAGAGTTTGGAAGGATATTAACATGGATTTTATCGACGGGCTACCGCGATCAGAGGGCTACAATGTTATCCTAGTAGTGGTAGACCGCCTCAGCAAATATGCACTCTTTATCCCTTTGCGACATCCGTATGCAACAGTCACTGTCGCTACCGCTTTCATGAGAGAGGTGGTCTACCTACATGGCTTCCCTGCTTCGATAGTTTTAAACCGGGACACGGTTTTCATGAGCAGCTTTTAGCGAGAGTTGTTCAAGGTATAGAGGACTAGGCTAAGGAGTACGGCTTGTCACCCACAAACAGATGGACAGACCGAGGTGTTGAATAGGAGTGTGGAGACTTATTTGAGGTGGTTTGCGTCAGATTCACCGAAGCAGTTGGCTAGGTGGTTGGCCTGGACAGAATATTGGTTTAACACCTCATACCACTCGGTAGCACAGAGCACGCCTTTTCGCATTTTGTATAGGCGAGACCCTCCCCAGCTGATCCATTACAGTCGGGTCACGACTCCAGTTTCATAGGTTGAAGAGCATTTAGAGGAGCGGGACAGGCATTTAGAGGAGCTGAAGAGACGTCTACTGTGTGCCTAGCAGATTATGAAGGCGAATGCAGATGAGCAAAGTAGAGATCAGCAATTTGCAGTAAGAGATCGGGTCTACCTGAAGCTGCGACCCTACAGACAGAAGATGATGGCACATGGGAGCAATCAGAAGTTGGATGCACGATACTATGGGCCATTTGAGGTTATGGAGCAAATCAAGAAGGTGGCATATCGCTTACAGTTGTCCACTACATCCACCATCCACCCAGTGTTCCATGTGTCGCATCTGTGGAAGGCTATTAAGGATCACGCTCGCTCACCTACTCTTCCCACACTTTGACAGATGACATAAAGGTGATATTGGAGCCACAGGAGCTTAAAGGGGTTAGGCAGAATGCAGAAGGAAAGCAAGAAGTACTAATTAGATGGCGAGGATTGCCAGACTATGACGCCACTTGGGAGGCTCGCGATGTGATTCATGCACAATTTCCAGATTTCCACCTTGAGGACAAGGTGACACTTTTGGGGGAGTAATGATGTGTTGCGAGGTCAGCAAGGGGGTGCGGCCGAACCATGCATGTGGGTCTATCAAAGGAGGAGACACGGGTCCACCATGGACCCGGTGGCAAACTCGTAGTTCCGTGACGAGGAGGGGGATTGCTTCGAAAATCAAATCTTTGTTCATCACCCCCATTAAGCAAAGGGGCCGGTCGGCCCTAGCATCTTATCAAATGCATGAGTTGTAAGTTGTTTTATTCCCTTAAGCCCTAAACTATATTCCTAGCTAATTGTCTTCAATTTCCTCGTGTTGATAACTTTTAAATCCATTGTAGTGACTTCTATTAATTGTTTCATATCTGTAATTTATATTTAAAAATCCCCTTTTTACCTTCACACTTCCTAAAAATCTCATTTTTATCCCACCAAAAAGCCCTAGATGTATCACAATCCAATAAACGAAAGCTTACATATTAAACTCTACACTGAATAGTAATCACTAAGCCACTTTTAAAACATCCTTAAATATGTATATTGATGTTAAAACTATGCAATTATTTTTGTTGTCGGTCGAAAGCTCAGATAAAGGAGGGTTGTGTAACAGGTCTATGAGCACTATCTTATCACACTCTTATGATCATAAACTTAGATAAAATTTAAAATTTTATTGGAGCACTCTTTTCTAAGTAGCGCACTGTATCGAAACCCGGGTGCAGTGACAAGAATGCAAGTGTTGATAAGTCGTTGCCCAGAAGTGACGTGTCACATTGCCATCCAAATGTGATGTTAAATATATAACGATTCCCACTTCATAATGGACATGGACATGTAAAGAAGTTAGTCCACAACAAAAGAATTAGATTAGCATCTTGAAACATATTATATCTAACTGGAATGTTAGGAGAACATCTTCATCTTATGTTTAAAAAAAGATTAATATTTTATGCATTCGAGAAACAAAACGGGTAGCTGAGAATGCTAAAGCAGTCGGGTCATTAGATCATAAGCTTTGATATGTCGATAAACAGAGTAATCAAAATAATTGATAATGAATTACAAAGGAATGTAGACGTAACAAGAAAAAACGACTGGATTATGCATGTTAAATTGATGTTAAAGAATGAGGTAATGAATATTGTTAACGCTTATACACCACAAACAAGATTAGATTATGTAAATAAACAATAATTTAAAATAGATTTGAAGAATGCACGGTAAAAGATACCTGTTGGAGAAATTTTTTTTATTATGGGAGACTTTAATAGTCATATAGACTCAAACATGATGGGTTGTAAGAGTATGCATGTAGGCTTTAGTTTCAGGAATAGAAATGCAACATGAGAATCTATTTTGAACTTCTACATTGCTTATGATTTATTGTTAGCCAATACCTGATTTTACAAAAGAGATTCATACTTGATAACATTTAGAAGATGAATGAATTTCAGTCAAATAGATTTCTTTCTAACTAAACGTGTAGATAAAAAATATTATAAATATTGTAAGATAGTATCAGGAGAGAATGTAACTACTCAGTATAGAATTTAGATTCTAGATATGCATCTTTTTAAGTGGAAAAAAGATACAAAGTTAAAATACATTCTAAAATTAATTCTAGGATTAAGTGGTGAAAATGAAAGGATGATACATAATGAAGCTTCAAATAAAAGATTCTTAAAAAGATTCTTAAAAAGCCTGATTGATAGTATAAGAATGGTACATGTGCTATGAGAAAGAAGATAAAGGATTGTGCTAGAACGATAGTCGCAGAAGAACCTGATACATCTAAAGATATTACACCATCTAAGGAGATATCTTAATAGAACGAGCAAGTAAAGATTGCTATTAGAACTAAACGCGACAGCTAAAGAGATGTAGGGATGATGCTTTAAAGAGATATAAATTACTCAAGAATGAAGCTAAAAAGAGTTTTTAAAAAGCTAGATCCAGGTATATGTCGATGCTTATAAGAAATTAGATATAGTTGAGAGAGAGAGAGAAGAGCATCCATCGACTAGTCATCGTTTTAAATATCACCCAATACGACCAATATATCTCTTGATATATCATTCTTTGGACACTCAGTGATACGATATGGCTGATATGATATGCTTAAAATGGTTGTCTATTTTTAAGCTTGTAACCATTTTTGTTATTTGCTTTTTTTTACTTATAAAAACATAGGCATTGGTTTAAATTTTATACTCAAAGCTGTATATCTATTTAGATATACGTATATACATCTTTTAAGTTAGATATTAATTCAAGACATGATAAAATTCAAAGGAGAAATAGAGGGAGAGAGTCTTTATGACAACTGCATAACAAATTAATATAAAAGTTTATAAAGAAATTTTTCAAAAAATTTACATTGTCTAAAATTGTTACATGAAAATTTGATATATTAAAAATTGCCTTTCAACTTAAATTATTTTGTTTATGCCATTATTGCTACACTACCTTTGATGTTTACTACTTTCTCCTTGTTGATACTTCTTATTCTTTTTATCAAATATTGTTTTTTTGCTTCTTACTACTCTGACATACAACTCCTACTTTTTACTTACTTTTAGTCGTTACTTAGGCTACCGCAACAAGAGAAGCTATTATCGCTATAACATTCAGAGATATAGTAGCAGAGATATAGTAGCAGATTTTATTATTGTATAAAGAGAAGAACTAAAGAAGTAGAAGAAAATGAATGGTAAAGGAAGAGTTGAAGTTTTTCCACAACTCACATAATACTACATATTATTGGATGAAATGTAAAATGATACGTTATTTCGTAGCAGTTTGTGATGCATGTCATGACTCATATTGTTATGAAAGTTGTTAAAATTAAGATGAGAGTAATTCAGTTTCGGTTTTGGTTCTTTTAAAAAAATTTGGTTTCAACCAGCTTTGTTAGTTTTACAAAGCTTCGCTGGTTTTGTTTTATGTTTCGGTTTCGGATTTATCTATATCTTTATGTATATATTTGTAAGAATATGTATTTGTAGCAATGTTTAAATCCAAACCCACTTATAATTTAAACACCAAACCAACTGTTATCTGCATGTTAAACCAAACCTAAACCGACTACCTATATATGATCCCATCACCACTCTACTTGCTGCTTCTTCCCTCGCAATACTCTTCTCTTTTCCGACCGAGAGATCGAGACGACGGCGGTGATGATCTCAAAATAGTGGCGACAGGATTAGATCGCAGTGGCAATATTGACAAGATAGTAGCCAAATTTCACAGTGACAGCCTGTTTTCATCCTCAATGTTTGGTTTAAAAATCTCTTTCTCCCTCCCGATTCCATTTTTCCATGGCAACCCCGTGATTAAAAATAAGTGTTATTCATTGTTATTGATTTTTGCTTGTTTTAACTCAAATTCTTAAGTGTTTTTATCGAATCATCTCTAGCATGCAAAATTTGTGATCAGGTTTGGATTTTTTATATGTTTTAGGTGTTTCGATCGAAACCGAGATGTTTTGGCCAATTTTGCACATGTACATTAGTACAAAACTGGTCGACGTTCTCGATTCTAGTCAAATCGAATCTTGGTAACAACTATGATATTCGTTAGTGATTTATGATGCATGTCATGTCTTATACCGTTTTGCACATTACATGGATGAGATTTTAAGCACCTACAAATTTTTAATGATTTGTGATGCTAATGTCATATCTCACAAAATTTTGCATATTTTTGAATGAGACTTAAGATCTTATAATATTTTCTAGTGATTTGTAATGTTCATATCATGTCATGTATTGTTTTGAAAGTTATTGAATGAAACTTTAAACTCCTATAATATTTTATAGCATTTTGTGAACTTTTTGTACTTTTTCTATTCATAATTTATCACTTTGTAAATGTTCATCTCAATGCTAATTGACCATCATCATGGTATTTTGATGTCGTATTGACATCTAAGATGCTATGACTACTTATTATTTATCAATATTTATATATTTGTAACATCTAACATACGCACCCTGATATTAGCATGTATCCCTAATATATCCCTTGATGTCCTATATCATATATTAAAAATCCATATCCGATACGATCCTGATATTTAATATTTAAAACCTTACTACCAGCGTGAATAAGAGAGAGAATAACTTGTGTAGTTAAGTGTATTAAAGATAAAACTAAAAATTTTATTAAAGATAAGGAGATCAGATGTAAATGGGGAAAGTACTTTGATCAACTCTTTAATGAAAGTCATATCTAGGATATATGAGATAATAAGGTTCTCTCGAAAGAGCTAAATTTTATTTTATGCGAAAAATTGGAGTATGAGATATGAGAGAAGCTTTAAAGAGAATGAAATCAAAAAAGCATGTAGACTGAATGAGATTCCTATTGAGATGTGGAAATGAATTGAAGATGAAGCAGGTAATGGATGGTACAACTGTTTATAAAAGTTAGAAATCAAATAGAATACCAAAAGAGTGAAAGAGTACCACTTTGATACCTTTGTATAAGGATAAATTTAATATACAAAGTTACTCTAACTATCGTGTAATCAAGTTAATGTATCAGACAATGAAACGGTTGGAAAAGATGATCGAGTTTAAGTTGACAAAGAATGTTACCATATCATTAAATTAATTTAGTTTCATGACATGATGTTTGATAATAGAGGTAATCCATCTCATCATGTAGATTATAAAAGCAATATAAAGTAAGAGAAAGATTTGTATATGAACTTTATTGATTAAACATATGATAGAGTCCCCAAAGAGGTTTTGTGATAGGTTTTACTGAATAAATGGGTCCATCTAAAGTATGTTACTCTAATTAAAGACATGTATCAATGAGTAGTTACTAGTGAGAAGACTTGTGAAGGACCAACAAATAATTTTTCGATCATTATTTAGCTACATCAAGGCTCAGCTCTAAGTCCTTTCTTTTTTACCATAACAATAGATCAACTCACTATGCATTCAAGACGAAGTAATTGATATATGTTATTTACATATGATATTGTTTTGATAGATGAGGCCAAAAGTGATGTAGTAAAAAGTTAGATTTGTGAAGATTGACATTTGAGACTCGAGGTTTCAAACTTAGCAGGAAAAGACTGTTGGGAAAATCTGACACAATATCAAACAACACCTAAATGTGCACAGCGGAATATATGAAATACTGTGTCGCAAACCAAAACAATGCAAAGTTAGGATCTTGGATGAATCATAAGAAGCACAAGATAGCACCACACAATCAAGCCAAGCAATCACAGAAAGACACAAGATGACACAAGATTTATTCTGGCTCGGCCCAACATATGGCATACGTCCAGTCTTCCGTTGTCACGGCTTCCACTTGATCAGAGATGTCAATACAGAGAATACACCGACCACCAATCTCCTACAATACAATGTGTATGCCTTCTCAACAAAATAAATCTGGTACTCTAACAATTACAATGTCTCATGCACACACCCAAAGGAGAGATCTTACCAGAGTCTCTAGACTAAGGAATACTCCCCTCCCAAAGCTCGTAGTTACCTTCTTCTTGAAGACACAAGAAATCTCCGCTATTCTTCGTCGTGGAACTTTCGCATTAGCCGTCGCGTGTGTATCTCTTGGTATTTGTATGATAGAAACAATCCCTAGGGTAGAAGAGGGCATTTTCTATCATGTCCATCCGATTAAACCCCTTTGAAAATCAACGGTCGAGATTAGAAGCTCAAATCTGGCCGTTCTAGGGTTTCTGGACATCCGCATGGCCGTATCGTAAATCCACACAACCGTGCGCCAATCTGCTACTGTAAAACAGAGAACTGCTGATGTGCACAGACAGTGTGCACGGCCATGCAAGCTTTGCACGGACAGTTTGCACGGCCATGCAAGCTTTGCACGGTCATACTAAATAAACAGAAAGCTGCCTGTTGTGCACGGATAGCTTGCACGGTCGTGCAAAATAAAAAGAGAGCTGCCCGATGCATCTTCTGACGCGCACGGCCGTGCAAAGATACACACGACCGTATCAACCTCCCAGATTCTAAGATTAAAGCGTAAATCAACAAAGACTATGTATTTAAAAAGTAAGTTTAGTATAGTGAGATATTAAGATTATAGCATGATGAAGTTGGATTAGTAAAATATTTCGGTCAGTGCTTTAAGTCTCTCGAATCAGTTATCCAAGATGATGTATGGATTAAGAAAAAAATATTAATCATAAAATTAAAGTAAGATGGTTAAAATGAAGAACCGCAACAACAGTGTTGTGCAATCGAACTGTTTCATAATGGTTAAATGGTAAATTTTATATGACATTAATTACACCAGATTTGTTATATGATACAAAGTATTAGGCTATCACTAAGAAGCAAGAACAAAGTTTGGCTCTAATAGATATGTGAATGTTGTGGTGGATGTGTAAAAATATTAGAAAAGATGATGTAAGAAATAAGGATATCCGAACGAATGTAGATGTGATCCCTATAGAAGATAACATGAGAGAATATCGCTTGTGATAGTATGGCTATATACACCAAAGATCCATTGATACGACCGTTAGACAAAATTTATGAATGTTGAGATTAAGAGAAAAAGAGGTAGACCGAAAAAGACATGAATGTAAGTGACAAGATGATGCGGATCCGCACCCGCACATATCCGACGGCCAACATGGAGGGGCCCGACCCCCTATGGTGACTTACGTGCGGCGTAGGAGGCGTGGTACCACGTAGTGGATTAGTCTAGGGGTATTCTAGCCTTTTCAGACTAGATTAGTAAATCCCCTCTTTTCTATTTATTAGGACTAGCCGTCATTTTATTTTCTTATGCTTATTTTGTGAAGAACTTGTATGCATCTCTTGTGAGGGATTTTAGACTTTTGTCCGTGCATCAAAAGTTAGGAGAGCGAGTCTCCTCTCGAAAGAGACTCAATTATCACTCTATTCATCGTTCTTCGCAATTTAAGATCCACAAAAATTCCACCTTTTTACATTTTTTCCTCTTTAAATCTGAAATTAATTGATCGATCCTCTAGATCGTATCAAATTGGTATCAGAGCAGTGAGATCCGATGACAACAAGCACATGGTCAAAGGCGGATGGCGTGGATGAGAAGGTGCAAGGGCTTCGAGAAGAATTCAACCGGGAGATCGAGGGATTGAAGAAAACCCTAGGGGAGTCCATTAAAGATCACGCACATTCGCAGGAGGACATCCAAATTGAACTTCGGGCTATGCCGCGCAAACGGGACGTGATTTCCAAGGGCTAAAGGATGCAACTTCAGATCTGAAATTTTTAAGAGAGGCCACGTCGTCGATTCCGGAGATAAAAGCCATGCTTCAAGCCCTAACGACGGAGAGAGGATCGGGGCAAGAAGATCCAAGGGGAAGAAAATCAAGACGAATCGACGCTCGTGTCCACGAATCAAGGACTCCCGGAGAAGACGACGGCTGCGGAAAACCCACTAGGGTTAGCCGCAGCCCCTGGCGGCTCAAACAGCCCCGGCCCACTTCAGAAGGGGGCCGGGTGGCCCAGAAATGTGCCGGCAGGCCCTGTTGGGCCTGCATCAGCCTCGGCAGGCCCAACCGGGGCTGCGCCTGGCTCGGCAGGCCTCCAGGGCTCTGCCGAGCCACCGGCAGGCCCTTCTGGACCAGCCGCAGCTGCGGCAGAACCCTACTGGGCCGCAGCTGCTGCTGCAGGCCCAGGTTGGCCTGATGTGGTTGCTGCAGGCCCAGGTTGGCCTGCTGCGGCCGCTGCAGGCCCACACGGGCCTGCAACAGCCACAGCGGGCCCAATCAAGGCCGCCGCAGCCACTACAAGCCCGTGGGGGCCCGTAGCGGCACAGGCACCCCCTGGGGGCATAACGGAGGAGGACGGGCCCGAGACACGCCGATTGGGGCCCCCGCGGCCCAATTTTGGAGACCAGAGGCTTATCCACATGCACCGAGACCGCAGATTGATCCCAGACGGACTTTTGAGGGCTTTCCGGGGCGGGGACAATGCCCGGGAGGCTACTTTGGGGAGCGGACGGCACAGGTACAGCCACACAGAGGAGCAGGAGGACCCGTGTTGGCGCGACATCAGGAGTTTTCAGGGTACCATTACCAGCCTGAGGCGTGGGAGAGACACATTTGGCCTGAGGAGTTGTACGGGGTCGACAGGGAAGGACCCGTTGAGGCAGTCGGCGGAGGATTCGGCCGTGGAGGTGACCGCGGTAGAGACATGGGACCACAAGGAGACATCAATGCAGACCGCCAACTGATGAAGCTGAAGATGCCGATTTTTGACGGCACGGATCCCGACGTGTGGATCTATCGGGCGGAGCGCTACTTCCAGGTGATGAGGTTGACGGAGGAGGAGATTTTGAGGGCCATCGGAATCTATTTTGAGGGCAAGGCTCTGGCCTGGTACAGATGGAAGGTAGCGCAGACCCCTTTTCGCACTTGGGAGGAGCTGTCAGCACTGATACTAGACCGATTCCAGGAGACCCCAGGGGGAGACTTCTATAAGCAGTTATCTGCTTTGAGACATGAGGGGACGGTGAGAGATTATGTGGAGAGGTTCGAGATGCTGAACAATAGGGTGAAGGGGGTGACCGATGAGGTGATGATTAGGAATTTCATGAGGGGGTTGAAGCCCTCTATACGAGCGGAGCTGAGGATGCAGAGCCCGGGGACACTGGAGGATGTCCTTCGCCTGGCCCACAAGGCGGAGGAGAAGCATGCGGAGGAGAGGAGAATACGGGGAGCTTGGGGGACCCAGGGTTCCCGTCCCACCCCTGCAGCGGCAGCACCGAGAGCACCCACAGCCGCACCTGAGGCTAGAGGAGAGAGCCGCACATCTGCTCTGGGGCGGCGGATGACAGAGGCGGAGGTGCGGGAGAAGCGCGCCAAGGGGTTGTGCTTTCGTTGCGACGAGAAGTTCACCCCTGGACACCGGTGTGCTAGTCGCCTGCTACAGATCACCATGGTACCAGACGAGGAGGGGTACGTGGTGATGAGGAGGAGTTCGAGGAGGAGGAGCCAGTGGAGGAGGAGAAGTCTCATCTAGACTTCGCAGAGGTCTCCCTAAACTCTGTGGAGGGGTTCACTCCGAACCACACCATGAAGTTATCGGGACAGTTAGGAGACGCGGCGGTGACAGTGCTGATCGACAGTGGGGCCACCCACAACTTCATCTCCAACCGGGTAGTGTAGAGAGATGGGCTACAGTTGAGCACGCAGGAGAAGTTTACCGTGCTGCTGGGGACAGGGAAGATGGAGGAGAGCAAGGGGCTCTGCAAGGGTCTGTGCCTGACCTTGCAGGGAGTGCAGATCATGAAAGATTTCCTGCCCCTGGAGTTGGGCAATGTTGACATCATCCTGGGCGTGCAGTGGCTGAAGAAGCTGGGGGACATGCGGGTGAACTGGAAGCGCCTCAGGATGGAGTTTGAGGAGTGGGACCGGACGGTGGTGCTCACAGGGGACCCGACCCTATGTTTGTCACTGGTGGCATTCAAGGCCATCACCCGAGCCTTACGGAGAGAGGGAGAGGGGTACTTGGTGGAATGCCGTGTAGCGGTAGCAGAGCAGGAGCCGCAGACAGGGGTTCCTGAGGAGGTTGAGCAGGTGTTGGGACAGTAGCAGGAGGTCTTTCAGGACCCACAAGGACTACCACCGGTGAGAGGGCACGAGCATGCGATAGTCTTGCGGGATGGCACAGCACTGGTGAGTGTGCGCCCTTACCGCTACCCCCACGTGTAGAAGGATGAGATAGAGCGGATGGTCGGTGAGATGTTGCAGGCTGGGGTGATCCAGCCCAGCGTTAGCCCGTTCTCGAGCCCGGTACTTTTGGTGAAGAAAAAGGACGGGAGTTGGCGCTTTTGCGTAGATTACCAGGCACTGAATAAGGAGACGGTGGCTGACAAATTCCATATTCCCGTTATAGACGAGCTACTAGATGAGCTGCATGGGGCAGTGGTTTTCTCCAAGATTGACCTAAAGGCGGGGTATCACCAGATCTTGATGAGGCCAGAGGACGTGCCGAAGACAGCATTTCGCACCCACGAGGGGCACTACGAGTTCCTCGTCATGCCATTTGGCTTGACGAATGCTCCTTCTACATTTCAGGCATTGATGAACGATGTCTTTCGGCCGTTCTTGAGGAGGTTCATACTCATCTTCTTTGACGACATTTTGGTCCACAGCAAGACCATGGAGGAGCATGTGGGCCACCTGGAGGTGATGTTTCGGGAGTTATTGATGCACCAGTTGTATGCAAACCGAAAGAAGTGCAGTTTTGGCCAGAGGCAGATAGAGTATTTAGAGCATGTGGTGTCGGCCGCAGGGGTGGCATCGGACAGGACGAAGATAGAGGCGATATTGGACTGGCCGGTATCCACCTCTCTGAGGGCACTGCAGGGATTTCTCGGACTGACAGGCTACTACCGGAAATTCGTGAGGGGGTACAGCACCATTGCCCGCCCACTGACCGATCAGCTGAAGAAAAATGGGTTCCAGTAGGGAGAGGAGGCGACCAAGACATTTGAGGCCTTGAAGGTGGCGATGACGACAGCACCAGTCTTGGCATTGCCTGACTTCAGCGTCACTTTTGTTATGGAGACTGATGCGTCAGGCGTTGGTTTGGAGGCGGTTCTGATGCAGTTAGGTCGGCCGATAGCCTACTTCAGCCAGGTGCTTTCAGCTAGAGCACGACTGAAGTCTGTATATGAGAGGGAGTTGATGGCAATCGTGCTGGCAGTTCAGAAGTGGCGGCCCTATCTGATGAGGAGGGAGTTTGTGGTCAGGACAGATCAACGCAGCCTGAAGTACTTGCTAGAGCAGAGGCTAGTGACAGAGGAGCACCAGCGTTGGCTATCCAAGCTGGTAGGGTACCGGTTCGCCATTGAGTACGGGCCGGGGTTGGAGAATAAGGCAGCTGACGCCTTATCGCGCAAAGATGAGGGGGTGCACTTGAGGGCACTCTCGTTGCCCGTGTGGTTAGATGGGGAGCCCATGCTGCAGGAGGCAGATGCCGATCCGGAGTTGAGACAGATTCGCGAGCAGCTGCAGAGAGGCGGGGAGGCCCCGAGGGGGTACTCCCTAGAGGGACGGAGACTGTTGTACCAGGGGCGGTTAGTGTTACCACGGGCATCAGCGTTCATACCAGCATTATTTCAGGAGTTCCACAGTTCGGTGGTTGGGGGACATTCCGGGGTGCAGCAGACATATATGAGGATGTCCCTAGAGGTTTATTGGCCTGGTATGAGGAGGGCGATAGCACACGTGGTTGTCGCTTGTGACGTCTGCCAGCATCACAAGTACATTGCCATGGCGCCGACCGCGCTACTGCAGCCTTTAGCACTGCCTGAGCGGGTCTGGGAGGAGGTGACGATGGACTTCATCGATGGGTTACCCAGATCAGAGGGGTACTCAGTGATCTTCGTGGTGGTGGACAGATTGAGTAAGTACGCCCACTTCATACCACTGAAACATCCGTACACGACGGTTTCAGTGGCTGCATCTTTTACTCGAGAGGTGATACGGTTGCACGGGATCCCAGCATCCATAGTGTCAGACAGAGACCAGGTGTTCCTGAGTGGGTTCTGGCGGGAGATATTCCGTGTCCATGGGATAGTGCTGAAGAGGAGTACCGCCTATCACCCTCAGACTGACGGGCAGACGGAGGTAGTGAACCGCAGCATAGAGACATATCTGCGGTGCTTCGCGTCAGAGACACCGCGGCAGTGGTATCGGTGGTTGGCATGGGCGGAGTATTGGTACAATACTTCGTACCACTTAGCAGCAGGCACGACACCTTTTCGAGTGTTGTATGGGAGGGACCCACTAGAGCTGCTTCGGTTTGGGGAGAGACAGACACTGGTATCACAGGTGGAGGATTAAATGGGGGAGAGGGAGAGTATATTGGAGGAGCTGAAGAAGCACTTGTTGCGGGCTCAGCAGGTGATGAAGGCTAGGGCAGATGGGCATCGGCGTGATGTGCACTTTCAGGAGGGCGACATGGTATATCTGAAGCTGAGGCCTTACAGACAGAGATCGCTGGCGAGGAGGCGGAACGAGAAGCTGTCAGCTAGATTCTATGTGCCCTTTGAGATTTCGGCCAAGATTGGCCAGGTGGCTTACAGGCTGAGACTTTCCTCGACAGCAACGATACACCCAGTCTTTCATGTTTCGTAGCTTCGCCGAGCTATTGGGGAGCAGCCGGTGTCTTCTACCCTACCGCCCACCCTTACTGAGGAGATGGAGGTGATGCTGGAGCCACTGAAGGTCCGGGCCGTTCGTCAGGGGCCGCCCGGGCATAGAGATGTGCTGATACACTGGGCGGGGTTGCCAGATTGTGATACGACGTGGGAGACATACAGCGTGATCCAGAAGCAGTTCTCCGACTTCCACCTTGAGGACAAGGTGGCTCTTTTAGGGTCGGGTATTGATGCGAATCCACACCCGCACACATCCGGCGGCCAACATGGAGGGGCCCGACCCCCTATGGTGACTTACGTGCGGCGTAGGAGGCGTGGTACCACGTAGTGGGCTAGTCTAGGGATATTCTAGTCTTTTCAGACTAGATTAGTAAATCCCCTCTTTTCTATTTATTAGGTCTAGCCGTCATTTTATTTTCTTATGCTTATTTTGTGAAGAACTTGTAGGCATCTCTTGTGAGAGATTTTAGACTTTTGTCCGTGCATCAAAAGTTAGGAGAGCGAGTCTCCTCTCGAAAGAGACTCAATTATCAATCTATTCATCGTTCTTCGCAATTTAAGATCCACAAAAATTCCACCTTTTTACATTTTTTTCCTCTTTAAATCTGAAATTAATTGATCGATCCTCTAGATCGTATCACAAGAATACATATGAAAGATCTCGGTTTGACAGAAGAGAAAGATTTAGATCATCGTGCATCAAAAACGTATATCCGACATCACGGTCAGATGTGATCACGATACGATATTTTTCCTGTTGAGTCTATGAAGCCGACCCAATTTTTTGGAGGAAGGCTAAGACGATGATGATGATTTATATTGATGTTAAGTAATCAACCTCATAACTCGATTGTACATGAATCAATTCATATATAAGTAAAATAATGTTGCCGAACATCCTTCAAGCTTCCAAGCAGGGTACAATCTCTCATCTTGTTAAACAGAAATAAATAATTTAAGAAGTTACTGAAACGAAAAAATAATCAACTATTAAGTATCAAGGTGAGTGGTTTTTTTTTGGGTGCTTCGGAAAATAAGGCGAGTGGTTTTCAATTTAACAACGGGGCAAACTTCGCGTACGTAGGCCTTATCATACTCTAAATTCACTTGGGCGCGAAATATTTGCCACTCTAAGATTTGCACACACAAAATAGTATGAACGCTAATTAAAATGTCCAATCAAAAAATTAATATGATCATAATATCAAACACCTTGACTGCACATCGAAAAACATAGAGCAAACTATCACAATCAAAGAAAAGCTATAGGACCCAACAAAGAATCAAGAGGGAAAACTTGCCCATGAAAAATAATCTCATATTTTCTTAAAAAATATATAAAAACATATAAAAAAACGCAAACCCCGCATCATAAAATCCAATAAAAAAGAAAATCTCAACACGAAGTAATTAAAGATACGCACAGACCAACGCGGAGATGGGTCGCAACAGCGAAGCGAAGAGAACGCGAAGAGACAAAAGTGGTCTCTTTTATTCTTCTCCTATTAACAGTTGGACGCATCGCCCAATTCGACAGAGAATTTGGGGGAAATGATGCAGTTTTCGAGGTGGGATCTTATATATTTAATTACAGAGTTGTTAATAGCAGATGTACCATTTTTTTAGTCAGCTTTTAGTCGTGATTGAAAGCTAAGGAGGGGGTGTGATTACCTACCGTAAAGTGGGACCAATGATGAATGGTCAATTTTTCAATGGGGATTACTATGCGCACATGCAGAAATTGCTGACCACATAGGCCATTATTTACATGTTTGCCATTAAAAATTGGGTAAATGACTGGAAAATACCTTAACGTTTCAGCGTTTCTCACAAATATACCATATCGTTCATTTTGTGACACATTGGTCCAAACGTTTGGCAAAAATTGACAACTTTGTACCCTTTTTGAGTTTGCCGTCAGAAAAGGTCTTCAAAATACCCGAACGTTTCAGCTTTTCTCACAAAAATACCCGAACGTTTCAGTGTTTCTCACAAAAATACCATAACGTTTCAGCGTTTCTCATAACAATACCCTAACGTTAGGGTATTTTTATGAGAAACACTGAAACGTTCGGGTATTTTTGTGAGAAAAGCTGAAACGTTCAGGTATTTTGAAGACCTTTTCTGACGGCAAACTCAAAAAGGGTACAACGTTGTCAATTTTTGCCAAACGTTTGGACCAATGTGTCCCAAAATGAATGATATGGTATATTTGTGAGAAACGCTGAAACGTTAGGGTATTTTCCTGTCATTTACCCTTAAAAATTTACATGGTTTCCATTGAAATTTTTTCCTGTTCAATGCTCTTCCACCTCCATCGCTTCCTCTTTTTCTCCGTCGTCGATGCCAGTCGTCGACGCACCCTACCCACCCCCTTGCACCCACCACCGTACCATATCTCCACCCCGTGCCCCCCTCCCCCCCCAAACAGCTGCCCCTGCCCCTTCTTCATCCTCATTCCCCATACTCTTCGTCCTCCGTTCACTTCATTCCACCCCCCCCCCCCCCCCAAAACCGCTGCCCCTGCCCCTTGTTCATCCTCATCCCCCACACTCTTCGTCCTCCGTTCTCTTCATTCCTCCCCCTCCCCACTTGGGCCGTCGCCATTGTCATCGTTGGATCTATAATCCAACAAATATAACGGTGGCGGCAGAAGGGGGAATGGGGTGGAATGAATAGTGGGGATGATGAAGAGGAGAGATGGAGTTGGGGATGAGGAAGACGAGGGGTGGGTACTCCGCTACCTAGCCCACATCCAGTCTTCACCATCATCCTCGTCTGCGTCACCATCATCTCACGTTATCTTCATCATCTCCGTCTCATACTTCCATCGCTCCACGGGCTGCTGCGTGCCTCGATCGATGACTATCGACGCCATCGTCGTTTCCTCATCATTGCCACCGCCAACGCTGGCACGTCTCCCTCACGCACTCACACGCATGCGCTCCCCCCCCCCCCACCACAACAACGTGGAAAAGAGGAGGAGAGGGAGAGGGAGGGAGGGAGAGAGAGAGAGAGAGAATAAAAATGAAAAGGAAAAGGAAATAAAAGGAAATAAAAATAAATAAAAATAAAATTTAAAAAATTATTGATGTTTTGAATAAGCCCATTGAGCCAATTGGGTATCCAACCCACTATTGAAAGCTATAAATACAAGGGTAGGGGGCTCTTAACCCTCTACACCTATTTTCCCTACTTTTCCCTTCACAACACGTTATCAGCACGATCACGCTCGTTGGAGGAGACGGCGGCTCGCGGGAAAGGAGATCCATCAATCGCTCAGATTCAAGAAGATCGTAATCTTCTCAACGGGGAGCGAAAAGGGCATCCTTCACCAACCGTCGACTAGATTCCCTTGTCAAATCTAGAGGTAAAAATCAAAACTTTTTAGATCTAAACTTGCTTTTCACGTTAGATCTGCATGTTTTAGGATCAAAAAGTTTAAAAACACGGTAAAAATCACATTTTTCTTAGATCCGCATGCCTAAAAACAATAAAATCTGTTTTTAGCTATCTAATTACTCGAAAAATCCGTTTTTTACCCCTCAACCTTTGATCCAAAAATCCACACACCCGTAGGGCGAAATGGCGGCGCTCCACAAGCGCCGCCGGCGGCGATTTTACGCCGCGGCCTCAGGCCGCGGCCCTGTGCCGCGGCCTGACGCCGAGGCGCTGTGCCGCGGCCAGCAGCCGCAGCCTGCAGGCCGCGGCGCGCCGCCGCCACGGCGGCCGCGTTCTGCGCGGCCAGCCGTCGCGGCGACACGCCGCGGGCCCCCTAGGGTTTTCCGAAACCCTAACCCTAAACGGGCCAATTTTTCGAGGGAGGCCCAATTAACCCTAATGGGTTGTTTTCATGCCCCCAAAAGGCCAGAAAATTAGCCCATTTACATAAATAATTTTTCTTCTTTTTATTTTTGGCCCTAAAAAGCCCAAAATAATTAAAAGAAACTTTAAAGGGTTTTAAAGCGGTAAACAAAACTTTAAAATATGGATCAAAGGTAAAAGTTTTTTCAAAATAAATTTTTAGCACGTCACACACAATTTAGATTATAATCTTTACATGCCTGTGATTGATTATCTGCGTGGTTGTATGTTTTCAATATATTATCTGCGTGGATGTGCAAATTAGGCTATGTTTTTAGGGATCAGCCAGGTTTCCGACACTTTTTAATTTCCTGCAATTTTTCTTTTTTTTGAGAGAAACTTGTAAGTGAGTATATAAATGTAAAAAGAAGACCGAATGACACCAAAAAGGAGCTGAAGGCGTATGCACAATGAAGATAGGGGCTTCTCTCTGAAGTTCCCGAGTTGTACTTTATTCTTTCATGCAATTTTTGATGTAACTTCGGACTGTACTTCTTTTTATTTCGGTGTCGGCTGGATGATCCCCATAGTCCTAAGTCATTTTCTTTTTCATTGCTTATGCATTAATTGCGTGGATGTTAAATATTTTAATACCATGTTTAATGTTACAATGAAACTGCCTAACAGCATGCGTGAATGTTAACCTTTGTTAATTATTCACATTATGAAACTGTAAAAAGCATGTATGTTAAATTTACTTTAAAAAGATCCATGCTAGGAAAAACGTTTGAAATACATGCGTGGATGTCTATTTTACTCAGTTTAAATGATACATGCTATTTTTCTATATTGCTAGATCATTCAATGGCCAGACTTGCAAATGTCGACTTTTCGGTCCTGAAAGGCCGATGGGTCAAACTACCTGAGTTGGCAGTTGGACCTGAAGTTTCATCTGCGCTCTCATGGTTTCAGTCTCACAAAGACTGAGAAGTCAACAACAAGTACTGCCTCAGCCGACAAGGATGCTTCAGTAGAAGCACCTCATACAGAGGAAATCTCTGATATATTAAAGGCGAAAGCCATTATATATATCAGGAAACATTTAGACTCGACCCTGAAGGACGAGTACCTCACTGTAGAGGATCCTTACGAGCTGTGGGACGCACTCGAGGAGAGGTCAGACATCAGAGAGATGTCATACTCTCCCGTACGCAGTACGAGTGGACTCATCTCCGCATACAGGATTACAAATCCGTAGCAGAGTATAACTCAGCACTCTTCTGTATCACCTCACGCCTGAAGTTGTGCGGTGAAACGGTGACGGAGAAAATATTGCTAGAAAAGACGTTCACGTCTTTCCACGAGAAGGACATGATCCTTATGCAACAATACCGTGAGAGGAAGTTCACGAAGTACTCTGATCTGCTTTCATGCCTGCTTATGGCTGAACAGAACAGAGACCTGTTGGTTGCCACTCACAACCTGCGCCCTCCTGGCTCTGCTCCACTGCCACCTCCTGCAGAGGCTCACTTCCAGTCTTCCCAGAAGAAGAAGATGGACAAAAGGCGAAATTCCAAAAATGGAAAGAACAAAAGCAGCGGAAGAAGGCCACTCCCCCAGCTCCTCCTCAGAACCAGAAGTTCGTGGACAAGAAGCAAAAGAGGGTGTCCAACAAAGGTGGCACTCCCAAGAAAGACTGGGAGGACAAGTGCTCCAAATGCGGAATGACGGGCCACTGGTCTATAATCTGCCGCACACCAAAACACCTCCAGGACCTCTACCAGGCAAGCCTCAAGCCTCGAGCTGAGACAAACCTGATTGAGAGCGCAGCGTTGCCAGAGACCTCATGGACTCCTGAAGACTTCATGGGAGATGACACTCTCTAGTTCTGGACCACTTCTATGTACTAGCAATGTATCTTCTTTTTATGCATCGTATCTAGTTTTATTTCCATGTCAAACAATATTTTGAGCATTTATTTTTATGAAAGCATAATCTTTTCTTTTCATATCATTTACTGCTTGAATGTCTTTCTTTTTAGATATGGAATTAATCTGCCTATTGGACAGTGCATCGATGCACTCGATCCTTCAAAACATAGACTACTTCACGAGCATAAGTAGCTATTCTGGTCCACTGAGAACAATCTCAGGACCAGCAAACATAATCGAAGGATCAGGGGAAGCAATTATATTGCTCCCCGGTAACACACAAATCACACTTAAAAATGCGCTATACTCCCCTAAATCTATGTGAAACCTCCTAAGCTTTAAAGATATCCGTTTAAACGGATATCACTTAGAGACGGTCGAGGAAGATAAAAGGGAATACTTGCTTGTAACGTCTCTTACAAATGGTTCAAAAACCATTGTGGAACGTTTCAAGGGACTCCCCTCGGGACTCTACCAAACAAGTATACAAACTCCAGAAACATGCATGGCTGAGCACCTGCAGTGTCCCCAAACACCAGAATTCCAACTCTGGCACAGTAGACTGGGACACCCTGGCTCTGTTATGATGTACCACATCATAAAGAACTCCATGGGCATAGACCTGAAGAACCTGAAGATTCTTCAAAAAGGCAAATTCACGTGTCCACCCTGTTACAAGGGTAAACTGATTACAAGACCCTCTCCACAGAAAGTGGACGTGGAGTCCCCTAGCTTTCTGGAAAGAATCCACGGAGACATTTATGGGCCAATACACCCATCAAGTGGTCCGTTCAGGAACTTTATGGTCCTGATAGATGCATCTACTAAGTGGTCACATGTATGTCTACTGTCCACCCGTAACCTAGCACTATCTAAGCTCTTAGCTCAGATAATCAAGTTACAGGCCCACTTCCCCGACCACCAAATAAAGAAACTTCGTCTGGATAATGCGGGGAAGTTTGCGTCACAAGTCTTTCTAGACTACTGCCAAGCTCAATGAATTGAAGTCGAACATCCTATAGCACATGTTCACACCCAAAACGGGTTAGCAGAATCTCTAATTAAGAGACTGCAATGGATTGCTCGTCCATTATTACTTCAATCCCAGATGCCAGTGAATGCGTGGGGTCATGCAATTTTGCATGCTGCATCTTTAATAAAATTAAGACCTTCTGGAGGTCAGTCATCTTCTCCAATACAACTAGCACTTGGAGCCCCACCAATTGTCTCACACTTGAGAATATTTGGTTGTGCAGTATACGTCCCTATAGCACCACCACAAAGGACAAAGATAGGTCCACAACGTCGCCTAGGCATTTATGTTGGGTTTGACACCCCCTACATAATTAGATTCCTAGAACCTCTTACGGGAGACGTTTTCAAGGCACGTCTAGAAGACTGTGAATTCGATGAAACATCGTTTCCAAGACTAGGCTCACAGACAAAGAAGCCCGAAGCTTCAGAATGTATCACTTGGGATACAAAGACACTGTCACTTTGATCCGCCCACAAGCCAGTGTGAGGAGGAGGTCCTGAAGATTCTCCACATCCAAAACACTATCCATCTCTTGCCGGACAAATTTACTGACAACCAGAAGATTGTCAAATCACACGTCCCTGCTGCTAACACTCCAGCTAGGATTGACATACCATAAAATGGATGCAATCCGCCTGCAGCAGAAATGGTTGGACCTCTCAAAAAGAGAGGGCGACCACCGGGATCCAAGGACCAAGTCCCTCGAAAGAGTAGGACCCTTGGCAATGGTAAACAAATACCACCACATGATGCTACTATAAGCCCTGCTACCTCATCTCTCACAAACTCTCATGAAGAGGAAAAACCTGGAGAAAATGAAGTTTCGATACACTATGTACGAACTGGAGAGTATTGGGACAGAACGAGCACAACTATAGATGACACATTTGCGTGTAATATTGCCATCAACGTCGCGTACTGCGACGATGATATTGAACCACGCTCTCTGACAGAATGTCAAAGCAGAGATGATTGGCCAAAGTGGAAAGCGGCAATAGGAGTGGAGTTGGATTCACTCACGAAACGCAAGGTCTTCGGACCCATAGTCCAGACACCAAAAGGTGTAAAACCTGTGGGTTATAAATGGGTATTTGTTATAAAACGAAATGAACAGAAAGAGATCGTTCGCTACAAAGCAAGGCTTGTAGCGCAGGGTTTTACCCAACGTCCAGGGGTGGATTTTGAAGCCACATACTCCCCGGTCATGGATGCGATCACCTTCCGATTCCTCATTGGCTTAACAGCCCAAGAGGGTTTAGATATGCAGCTTATGGACGTGGTCACTGCATACATATATAGCAACCTAGACCGAGACATCTATATGAGATTGCCTGACGATTATTCTTTGCCTGCAGCACTAAAAGAGAGAGAACGTGACATCTACTCAGTGAAACTGTAAAGATCATTATACGGTCTAAAACAATCTGGAAGGATGTGGTATAACAGACTGAGTGATTTCCTTGCAAACCAAGGATTCACAAACGACCCAGTCTGTCCTTGCATCTTTATAAGAGCAAAGGCAACATGATTTGTAATCATAGCCGTCTATGTGGACGACTTGAATCTCATCGGATCTCCTGAAGAGATCGTAGAGATTTCTAGAAGCTTGACAGAAACCTTCGATATGAAAGACCTCGGAAAGTCAAAATTCTGTTTAGGTCTTCAAATAGAGCATCTTAACGATGAGATCCTGTTACATCAGTCAACTTACACATCGAACTTATTGAAAAAGTTTCAGATGGATAAGTGCCACCCCCTCAGCACTCCAATGGTCGTCAGATCATTGGATGTACATAAAGACCCCTTCCGGCCGCTGGAAGAGGGGGATGAAGCACTAGGCTCTGAAGTGCCTTATCTAAGTGCTATCGGTGCACTCCTTTACCTGGCTAACTGCACTCGCCCTGACATAGCATTTGCAGTCAACTTACTAGCCAGATATAGTGTTGCACCTACATAGCGGCACTGGGCCGGAGTAAAGCATCTTCTGAGCTACCTCCAAGGGTCCATAGAATTAGGTCTATTCTACAGGAAAGGGGCATCAACTGGTTTAGTTGGTTATGTTGATGCAGGATACAGGTCTGATCCTCATACAGAGAAGTCTCAGACATGATACATGTTCACTTATGGCGGCACAACCATATCCTGGAGATCTGTGAAGCAGACCATGACGACCGTCTCATCCACTCACTCAGAGCTCCTAGCCATCTTCGAAGCAAGTAAGGAAAGTTTTTGGCTACGCTCTGTGATCCAGCACATCCTCACCGCCATCGGCCTGATGACCGGCGTTCTTGCGCCTACTCCACTTCATGAAGACAATGCAGCATGTATAGCCCAGCTACAGGACGGCTACATAAAAGGCGATAAGACGAAGCATATCTCCCCCAAGTTCTTCTGGACGCACGACCTTCAGAAGCAAAAGCAGATTGAGGTTCAGAAGATCCAATCATGTAATAACTTGGCGGATTTGCTTACCAAATCCCTGCCTACCAGTATCATTGAGAAACTTGTATATGGGATTGGGATGAGGAGAGTGAGTAAATGTAAACTGGGTCAGGATGAGAGGACTATGAACACATAGATACATAGGAAACTGATGTATAGATTCATAGGAAATCTGCAAGCCTGAAGCTTGGTCAGATGAGGGGGAGTCAACTGCAGAGTTGTACTCTTTTCCCTTGGCTACGGGTTTTTTCCCACAGGGTTTTCCGTAGTCAAGGTTTTGACGAGGCAACCTCGTTGACTCTGGATCCTGAAGTATCCACCCCTAGACACATCCCCAAAACAGGGGGAAGTTATGGATTAACTGTTCTTTATTTAACAATGCAGTTATCCTAACTCGGATCCTGAAGAATCCACCTCTTATTCAATGTTGGTTGGATAAGGGGAAGTGTTATGAATAGGCCCATTGGGCCAATTGGGTATCCAACCCACTATTGAAAGCTATAAATACAAGGGTAGGGGACTCTTAACCCTCTACACCTATTTTCCCTACTTTTCCCTTCACAACAATTGAAAAATAAACTAAAATTTTATAAAAATTCTACCTATTGACGACAGCATTCTGGTAACTCGTGTGTTAAAATCAGGTAAGTATTTTACAATTAATTTAATTTTCTTTATTATTGATATTAATTTTTAATTTGGTAAAATAATTTATTTTTGTTGCAAATTATGAAAATTGAAACATAAAAATATGATGATATTCTATTAGTCATAAGAAATATTTTGATACTTCGTGCGACAAGATCGAGTAAGTATTTTACCAGTAATTTAATTTTATTATTATTTTAATTTATTTTAATTTAGAAAAATAATTTATTTTTATCACAAATTATGAAAATTGAAATGCAAACATATGATGTGAGTCTAACAGTTACGAGGAATATTTTGGTAACTTGTGCATCAAAATCTGACATGCAAATTCCTAAATATTAAATTTAAAATCCTAATTTTATTTATCAATAATTCATTTTAAATCAGAAATTAGTTATTAATCGTTAAATAATTGTTAAATTTACATGTTAGTTATAGAATGTCTTATCATGTTTGAATAAATTTATATTTTATCAAAATATTAGTTGTTAAAAAATTTGAATTAATGCATGTGTGTTGTGAATGGATAATACTGAGTTGGTTGGGATTACGGCTTATCATATAGATAAGACCGTATCTATTGTATCTTATCTATGTACGCTCCTCTAATGCTATAAATAAAGATATAGGGGTTTCCTCCCCCAGATGATTCATAACACGTTATCAGCATGAGACTCTAAATAAAACTTCCACACAAAATCGATCGTTACGAAACCGAAGGAAGGCGGGAGATCCACACGCGCGGTGTCAGCTACATCAAACGAGCGTCGTCATCCGCGTAGGCTTCGTTCAACCATCGATACATCTGGAGGACGGATATAGAGGTAAATCTCGCTAAAATGTCATTTTTATCCTACGTCTGATAGTTTTATCCATAGATCTCGCAAGATCGGAGTGGAAATAAGGCTAATCGCCCAAATCGACGATTTTTATCGTCTAAAAATCATGTTTTAGCATGGTTATAATCTGTAATATAATAAAAATAAGGTTTTTATCCCCTCCACGGCTTCGCCGCCGGCCGCCGCTGGCCCCCCACCGCCTCAAAGGCGGATACCAAACGTAGCGTCTTCTGCCCCCCCTCCCCCCCGCAGAGCTGGTTGACTCGGAAAACGCGCAAGTGCACGCCTTCCACTCCCAAGCGTAGGAGCGTCAATGCAATATAAAAATAACCGGTGAGTACCGGGTCGGATCACAGGGACAATTCGTTCTACGTTCACAAAATTTTGATCGATAAAGAAAATAATAGCGTGCTACAATAATCTCAATTACGATGGGTGGAAGTGTGAAAAACGTGTGGAGAAACTAAAAATCCTAACCTATATTGGTAGGGTTAGAGAGCCATAGGGAGAAATTAGGGTAGCAAGGCGAGGAGCATGGGTTGTGAATTCACTAATGTTGGTGTTAATTAAGCACAAATTACCCTCATATACTTCAATTGGTCATCCGGCTAAGGAAGCCCAATCGGAGAATTTAACATTAAAGGACATCACAATTAGCAATAGGGATGGACGTATAATCGAACACTAATCAAATTACGAGCATGACATTTTCTCAAATTGCCCTCTCGGGACTTGGCCAATGAAATTGTGCCCTAATTATACATCCAACATTAACAATATAATAGGCAAGAGGGAATTAGGGCAATAATTAACACACAACATCAATAAAATCACATCTCAAGCAATCCTACACTACTCAATCATTATGAAATCAAAGATGGAATTCTCATTCAAAAATAACCCAATATTCAATACAAATTGAGAGATGTGAAATTACAAAAGGGAGAGGAATGATTTCACCCAAATCTCTCCAAATGAAGCATCCCCTTTCACTTTAGCTCCTCCTCCTAGCTTCCTTCATCCTTTAATGGCCTCTTCCCCCTCCAAGCACTAGAACATTGGAGCTAGGGCTCCAAGAACCCTAAAAAACGCAAGCAAAAGCCCCAAAAACCGAGTTGTGTGTTACATTCCAGGGCGACCCTATGGATTATTCCAGGGCGACCCTATGGATTATTTAGAGAGACCTGTGAAGAGGGTGCATTGGGGCCAAGTAGAAGAGTTTGAACATGTATATATTGAGGAGTCAGAGGAGACAGATGACGGAGTGCGTGTCGACCACGACGGTGACACGATGCATTTTCACTTCAATTGGTTGACTCGGAAAACGCGCAAGTGCACGCCTCCCGCTCCCAAGCGTAGGAGCGTCAATGCAATATAAAAATAACCGGTGAGTACCGGGTCGGATCACAGGGACAAGTCGTTCTACGTTCACAAATTTGACTGATAACGAAAATTAAAGTGTTTTACAACTACCTAAATTACGGTGGAAATGTCGGAAAAGTGTGGTGAAATGAAAAATCTAACCTAAGTGGCTAGGGTTAGAGAGCCAATGGTGGAGTTTAGGATAGCTAGGAGAGAGAGCATGGGTTGTGGGATCATTAAAATTAGCGTTAATCAAGTCCTAATTACCGCATATAACACAATCGGTCATCCGGCTAAGGAAGCCCAATCGGAATATTTAGCTTTTATGAACACGTAATTTTGCAAGAGGGATGAACAAATTATCACGACACTAATCAAATTAAGTATGTGGATTTTCTCAAATTGCCCTCTCGGGACTTAACCAATAAAATTTGTGTCATAATAATCATCCAACATTCACATTCAAAATTTGGCAATAGGGAATTAGGGCAAGAAATTAACATCCAACCCAATGAATCACAACCCAAGCACAATAGCACTACTCAATCATACTAAACAAGATGATATGCATAGACAAATTCATCCAATGTTCATTACATAATGAGAGATACAAAAATACAAAATGGGAGAGGAAAGATTTCACCAAGGTTTCCCCAAACGAGCCCTAGCCTCCTCCAATTTGCTCCTCCACCAAGCTTTTCCACCCCCCAATGGCTTCCAAGCCCTAGCCCAAGCCTTGGGGAGGAAGAGCACTCCCCAAGCCCTAAAAATCGCCCAAACAGCAAGCTTTCGGCCAAAAAACAACTCACCTCTCTTAATTTTCGCACAACAGCCAAATACCCCAGAAATTCGGGCCCAGAAATAAATCTTGTGCAAACCGGGGGGCGGGATGAAATTTTCCGCCCCAAAAAAGGGGCTGCATCAGAAAATGGGGGCCCAGCGCAAACTTTTTGCAACCTGGGGGGCGGGATGTAATTATCCAGATATATATTTTTTTCTTCTTTCCAGAATTTACAGAAATGCCATTCTAGCTCCAAAAATCTCCAAAAATAGCTAGAAAATCCCAAAAATTCTGGAAAAATTCCAGAAAATCCAGAAAAATCCCAGGAGTACCTGAAAAATAGGAGAAGTGGAAATTAGTCCATATGATATGAAAATAAATATAATGACTTATATAACCAAATATTGACTTCCAAAAATCATATAAAATAACCTATTGCTCAAATAATTCTCAAAATTTGTCAATATGATCAAAATAATACCAGGAGCATGTGAAAAATAGTAGGAAGCCAATAAGTACGATAAAAACCGTATTTTGTGCCAAGAATGAGAGTGAGCCCCAAAAATGACATAAAGTGAAAATATACCCAAAAAGAGCACAATTAAGCCTAATCTTTAGCACAAAATAGGGGTAGTTAAGGGGGAAAATATGCAATTTATATCCCGAATCAAGAGCCCCGCCCTTGGCGGGGGGTACTGCTGACCCACACCCCCCATGCGCTCAGCGGGGAGGGCTGCAAGATATGAAGCCCCCCCCCCCCCCCCCCCCCCCCTCGGCGGGGGCTTCAGTCCCCAAATCCCCCCCCCCTCTGGCTCGCTGCGGGAGGGGGGCCGCCGTTAACTACCCCTCCCCTCCCCTACCTCGTCGCAAGAGGGGGGGCCGCCCCCCACCCTCCATACCCCCAGCCCGCCCCCCTGCCTAGCTGCAGGGGGGGCTCATGCCTCTCCCATGAGGCAGTGTAACGAGGGGTGGCGGCGGCAAGCCCTAGTCGTCGCCCCTCCCCCCTCGATGTTACTTGGGCCGGCAGCCCAAACGAAAAAATATATACGACTTAAGCACTGCGGGCCTGAAGCCCGCAGCCAAGTTGTGGGCCTCAGGCCCGCAGGCCTCAAGTCTCTTTTAAAAAGGGCAATAATGGACTGCGGGCTTGAAGCCCGTAGCCACACTGTGGGCTTCAGGCCCGCAGGCCGATTTTCCTGGAATATATATATATATATATATATATATATATATATATATATATATATATATATATATATATATATATATATATATATATAATAGAAAACCGAAAAATGTGGGTTTTGGGGGCTAAAAATAAGATTAAAAGGGTTTAGGTGACCTAAAAATTCATGAAAAATCATGATAAAATATGAGACATTTATGGGACTTTTGGGGACTTTTGGGGATTAACTTAAAAGGAAAACTTCTTCCTTTCAAGAAGAACATGTCATTATTTGGGCTCTTTTCAAACTTTTTTGAATCATCCAAACTAGCACAACCTTTGCATTTATATGATACCTTTGTAGGATCATAATTATATGTTATACATCATTTTTAAATGGCTGGATAAACTAATATTTGGTTGTGCAATATTAAACTTAATAATTAGGAAGATCATGCGACCGCTCTGCCGTTAGTCACCTAACCTAGCGGTGTATGACATTGCCCAGTGGTCCAATAATTATTAAGTAATTAAATTGTTTATCCTTCTGTGAATATAAATGCATGTGATGCCTGTGATAAAAATATTTGCTGAAAATGTTTGATGATCATAAATTTTTGCATGGATGGCTAATTGCGGTTTTGGATCGGCTGTCCCACGTTTTATTTCCTGCACTTTTCTTTTACTTTTTGAGAGAAATTGTAGTGAGCAATTTATGTAATGTCCAAGACCGAAGACTACTTTCCATGAAGACGGAGGCTACACTTGAAGCTGAAGATCTTATTTGGGACCCACTGGGTTTCCAAAGTTGTAATTTTTTAAAGCTTTCATTTGTGTAATATGGACTGTAATGAGGCTTTGGACTTTTATTTATGTGGGACTAGCCGATCCACACAATTAGCTCTTCATTTAAAAATGCCTCCGCATGAAAATGTTTATTGTATAAATTATTAATTTATGCAAATCTGTGATCTGCTAGATATAATGGCTAAAATCACAAGTGTCGATTTCAAAGTGATGGATGCATCAGGAAGAAACTATCTGAGCTGGCAGCTCGATGTGAAGTTTCATCTGCGGGCTAAGTCCCTCATTTCTGCTGTGACTAAGAATGAAAATGTAAGCGATATAAAAATGGCGCAATCCATTATCTATATTTGCCGCCATGTGGACAAGACCCTAAAGGCTGAATACCTTACGGTCGAAGATCCACTTGAGCTGTGAACTACCCATGAGGATAGATATAAACATCAGAAAGATGTTATACTACCAAGGGCACGATATTAGTAGTAGAACCCGAGACTACAGGACTTTAAATCCATAGCTGAGTACTGTAGAGGAATATGCCCTCAGATCATTTGTATTTGATGCAAATGAAAATTTAAGCCTATATAGGGACTAATTTGCATATGATGCAAAAGAGATTAAATGTGTCTTAAATTGTTTAAGACTATATTTAATTAAATAAACACGTTGAAAAGGTTACCTAGATGACGGGATGGTCCCGCTCTAAACGCAGGTTCAAACCGCGTCAAAAACGGAGTCCAAATGCACAAGTTATAGCCAAAACAAGTCAGCCCAAAACTGTTGGGCTGAACCCAGCGAAAATGGAGGCCCATCAAGCCCGAATTTTCTGGTTAGGGTTTTTTGAAACCTGGGATTTTCTTGACGGCTACGTTTCTAAGAGAAGCGTGACTTTTGGCTAACTTTGGACAATTGTTTGAAGGGTCAAACGGACTCGGATTGACTAGCCGTTTTTTCCTACGCGTTCACCATTGAACCCTCTTCTATTTGGTAGGTTGTACCAACATTGAAGCTCAACGGTGAGGGAGTTAAAATTCGAGGAAGTTTGCCCTTTGTGAAAGGCAAACTAACTTGATTTAATTAATCCCAAATTAATAGTCTCACCTCGGTTGTGAAGAAAAGGGGAGAGTCAGCCGCCTCTATAAATAGAGGCCCTCCCCCTTCCTCATAACTCGTCCCAAGCTCTAGATCTGAGCGGCTCTCGTAAATGTTGGAGCACGTTCGGATCTAAGCTTAAATTAATATTTCTCCTCTCCCTATAAATTTCTGCCTTGCTCCTGAGGGCTCTAGTAAAGCCACAAAGGAGTTCGGATTTAGATCCGGAATCTAGGCGGAGGTTTCACTCGCGTGAAAATTTCTTCGGTGCGTGGTTGGCTCGGCGACACGGGGATTGATCGCCTTGGGATGCGGAGCGGTTCGAGGATCGGTTCGGGGAGCGGTTCGAGGAGCGGCTCGACGTGGGACGGGAGCGGCTCGGAAGACGGTGCGGAACATCTCTCCTGCTCCAGGGTTGAGATTCCGGGTATGTGTTTAATTAAGCATTAGTTTAATTTAATCATTGTAGGCTATATCCTTCTTAGGATGGTCAGACCCATCCCAAGTCGGCATAGATCTTGGATTAGGATCTTGGATCTTAGGGTTAAATGTTAATTAGATTAACATGTTTATTTTCCCGATGCTTTTCTGTCTATGTTCCGTCCGACTTAGGATGTGCATAGAGTTTTTGTGCCCTAAGGGTCCCGGAAATCCCTTCAAGTACAACTCAGCTCTCTTTAGTATCACCTGATCACTCCTTATTTTACACTTTTTTCCCGCATGTTTACATGCCATTTAGATCGCCCAAATCATGTTTTTCACGATATATCGACGATATTGTGATGCTTTTCACGATTTGTTGTTTCTGTCGAATTTCAGGTGATTTGGAGCGATTTGGAGTGATCTCGAGATACGCCTACTCCAGAGTGTCACCGATGACCTCCCCGAGGGGTATTTTGCCATTGGAGAGGAGCGGAAGAAGAAAGAACGTCGCAGGAGCGACGAGGAGGCCAAAACAAGCTGTTTGGGCATTTTTGGTGTCCCACTCGGCCGAGTGAAGGAGTCACTCGGCCGACCAGCGAGACACCGCTCGGCCGACCAGATCAGATATGTTTCATGCGTGCACTCGACCGAGCGACGGAAGCCACATTGGCCGAGTGACGAGATCCCGTCCGCCCGAGTGGCGCTCAGACGAAGCCATTCAAAAATCGCCAACTTACTGTTTTTCGTCTGCCTGAGCTTCAGAAGACCCACTCGGCCGAGTGGCAATTGTCGACCGCCCGAGTACTAAGAAGCCATCGGCCGAGTGACGACAACTCACTCGGCCGAGCGACTCCCGCAGTGAAGACCCCCGAAGACCCAGACTTACTGGAAATTTACAGGGTTTCTCACTCGGCCGAGCGACTTTTGTCACTCGGCCGAGTGCGACGCGCTGCCTGTAGCGAAAATTGCGGATTTCAGGCTGCGCAGGGGCATTTTGGTCACAGTTTTTTGGACGATTTTGGAGGGTATTTAACCCCTGTTTTTACCCTAGGTTAGGGAGCTTTTCTCTTAGATTTTTGCAGCTTTTTAGATTAACTTTTTAGCTTTATTCTTGTGATTGGAGAGGAGACAAAAGTTGATTTTTGTTGGATTATTTGAAGAACTCCATTGGTTTGTGTCTCTCTCCTCTAAAAATACTATTTTTATTGCTTATCTCAATATTGTGATGAATTCTCTTGTTAATTTCATTGATTATTTTTGTGTTTGTGCTATGAATTGTGAGTAGTCTCCACGTCTTGGGGCGTGGGGATGAACCATACGAGCCCAATTTCAGATTTGTGATGAATTGGTAGAAGTTTTGCTAGGATTGCTATTAGGGTTAGATTGGGATCGATTTACTACGGATGGCTAGGTATTCATATCGATTGGGATTTGCAAGAGATTGGATCCCAATTCGATAGGAATCCTAGAAATCCGAATTGGGTTTGAATCAAATTTCCGTAGTATCGGTTTGCAAGAGATTGGACCGATACTAGGGTTTCCAGTTGCAATTCCGTGCCGATACCCGTTTGCAAGAGATTGGATGGGTAGGAACTATCCAAACCTAGGTCGTGGCCCGAGTTTGCACGAGAGTGGGCCCGGGGCGCGATTGAACGATGATGTTGATCCTAATGCTAGCTTCCCTAGGCTAGGGTTTGCAAGAGATTGGACCCGAACCTAGGATAGCTATAGACCGGCAACAGCGTGAGAGCGTGAGCTAGGTATTACATTCAGTTGCAACTAGTTCATCCAAAATTTTATTCTAGCAATTTTGATACCAATGAACCACATTGACGAGATACGGTGAGTAGTGGGGATTCCCCATTCCCTAGACGTCCTTTATTTGATTTGATATCTTCGTACTTTGTCTGACGATTGTGACAGGATCACCAAAGGCAAACTCTCTCTTTTCTGTTCTTAAATAGCCAGGTTGATTGGAGCAAGCACTTTCATTCGTCCTCCCTATGTTCGATAACCCGCTCGCCGCTACGCCGTGCGCTTGCGGTAAAACTACACGGTCGCACTTTTGGGTTACATTCCGGAGCGATCAAGTTTTTGGCGCCGTTGCCGGGGAGGCATATTGCGTTTGATCTTACCACCCTAGCTATTTCTTTCTTTTTGTTTTTATTTCATTTTTTTACCTGACCCTTCCATTGTGCTAATCATTTCTTTGAAACTCTGTTTTCTCATTGCATGTACACGAGATCTACGACGGACCCTAAAGCTATATTATTTGATCCCGAGATTGAGCGTACTGCGCGGAGAATCAGAGCGGAGAGGAGACAAGATCAGGAAGGGAGGTTTATGACCAACCCGGAAACTGCGGAACAATTAGCGGCAAGAATGGCGAGGATTATTTCTATTCGAGATAGGCTCCGGCCTAAGACCTCTTCTACGACCTCATCCATTGCCATGCCGGAGTTGGCGGCTGACAAGAACTTTAAGCTGAAGACTGGACTAGTGGTTCTGATGCAGCAGGATCCATTTCATGGGAATGCCCATGAAAATCCCCACTACCACATCCAGCTATTTTTGTCGAAGTGCGCCACATTTCAGATGACGGGGGTCTCCATCGATGCCATCAGACTGCGCCTCTTCCCCTTCACACTAAAGGACAAAGCACTTTATTGGTTGAGGACGCAAGCTGAGGGAGTCTTTACCACTTGGGACGAGTTGGCGAGTGCATTCATTGACAAGTTCTATCCGCCCTCCAAGATGGTAAAGATTCGGAGCGCTCTTATGTCCTTCAAGCAAGGACCCCAAGAGACGCTCTATGAGGCTTGGGAGCGTTTCAAAGATCTGCAGCATCAATGCCCGCACCATAGCATTGAAGATTGGGAGCTAGTTCATAGCTTCTATAATGGTCTCCAACCGGGGACCAAGCAAATTATTGATGCCGCGGCAAATGGTGCTATCTTATCAAAGACTCCCGAAGAAGCTACGGCCCTAATTGAGGAGATGGCCTCAAACAATCAACAATGGGGCGATGAGCGAGGACACTCTACGTCCTCCTTGAAGCCAACTAGCATCTATGAGGCGAAGGCCGTAGCGGAGCTTACAAGCAAGTTTGATTCTCTCCACAAGGTAGTGGAGAGACTGGAGAAGTTTATCACGGAGCCCCAAGAAACCCCTTTCACCTCTGCACCAACGAACAAATGTGTGATTGGCAAGACCAATCTCAAGCCATGTATTTGGGAGGAGAGCAAGGAGAAGGATCATTGGAGCAAGTACAATATGTCGCGGGGAACCAAGGATATTGGGCCAATCCGGCCACAAGAAATCATCCCGGTTTCTCTTATGCCAACAATGAAGGAGCTTTGAACCCGCTGCAACAACCGCCTCAACAAGCTCGACCACCACCACCCCCCCAACAACAACACTATCAGCCGAGGGGGCCTCCACAACAAAATTTCCAACCGAAGCAACAAGTTCCACCCTATAGGCCGCCCGGATACAATCAAGGGTGGAGAAATCAAAACCCTCCACAAGCTCAACAACGATCCGACTTCGAAGGTAGAGTGGAGGAGTTTATGGTCGAGCAAAAGAAGGTCAATGCTTCCTTGAAGGCGGGCCAAGGCTCCCTTACAACCGTTGTGGCGCAAATCTCGGAGCAATTGGCGTTGCTCAATCGGAATACTCAACAATTACCGGCTTAACCCGAGCAAAACCCACGGGGCAACACCGGCCACATCAATGCCGTGGTTGCCGTTACTACTAGAGGCGAGAAGGATACCACCCCGCCATGATTCCTACCGAGGAGCCCGTGGAGGAGAATGTAGAGCCAATTGAGCCGGTAGTTGAAGTTGAGAGGGAGAAAGAGCCGCAAGAAAAGGAGAAATCTAGAGCGGAGCAATTAATTGAGGAGAGGCGCTTCATGCCACCGGTCCCATTCCCCCAAAGGCTTGCTAGAGCGAAAATGGAGAAAAGGCCAGTAAAGTTTCTCGAGTATCTGAGAGGGGTTAGCCTCAACATTCCCTTCCTCGACGCCATCGTGGAAATCCCCACATATGCTAAATTTTTAAAGGATTTGATTTCGGGGAGAAAGAGGAAGGAGAAAATTATGCTAGCCGAGGAGGGCTCTTGGTTCACCAAGAGCGAGAAGGAGCCGGCCAAATTCAAAGATCCGGGGAGTTTTTGAATTCCTTGCACCTTGGGCGGCGTCCCTCTACAAAAGGCGTTGGTGGATTTAGGGGCTAGTGTAAGCCTCATGCCTCTCTCCATGTTCCTAAGGCTAAACACCGGGACGAAGTTGAAACCTACCGATATGCGGATACAATTAGCCGATGGACGGATAACAAGGCCGGTAGGAATCGCCGAGGACATCCTGCTACAAGTCCCGGGGGGAATATGCTTGCCATGTGACTTCGTGATCATGGACGTTAAGGAGGAGGGAGATACGTCATTGATACTTGGACGCCCGTTCCTCGTCACCGCCGGAGTCATTGTCGACGTGCGAGAAGGTACCCTAACATTGAACGTTGGCAACATCGAGGTGGAGCTTCACATTCCTAAGGCTATGAAACACATGCCTTACCACGAGGAGCTAGACTATATGGACCTCCTTGACGAGGTAATCGAAGAGGCGATCCCCCATTCGATCGGCGCCTTATTCGATGAAGATTTCGAGGAAGGCCCGGATTTAGGCCAAGATGAGAAGAAAAATGATTCCCCCGACTTCTCCGCTGAGATTGACGAAGGCGATGCTGATGTCGCAAGGATTCGAGAGCTCTGCAAGCTCTCGAAATTGAAGTCTCCGAAGAAAGCTCCGCCGATACGGAAATCGGCGTCACCGGTGAAGCCGAGGACCGGAGCAAATGCTAGCTTGGGGGAGCCTCCCCCAACACTATTCGAGACGTGAGACCACCGCGGGAGAACACGCCGCTGCAACTTCCGAATCCAAGCGTTCTCCCCGGAAAATTTGACGGGTGCATCCCATATGCATCAAACATCCCGCATTAATTGAAAATCATAGGGGGTCGAGCTCACGACCTTAAACGAGCGCTTGTCGGGAGGCAACCCGACAGTTATTGCTTTATTTTCACTTTTCTTTTATTTTTGTTTTAGAAATTTTTAGTGTTTTGAGTCGTTCGACCAAAAATTTTGTGATAACGGGTCCTATTTTTCCCGACAGGAGAGGAGAACGAGGTACCCATCATTAGGAGGATGCACAAGGCGACGAGGAGCGTCCCAGGAAGGCGCTCGATGCTTAGGAGGAAGATGAAATCGACTGGAGGAAGAAAAACGGAGTTTAGAGCCCAAACGAAGACAAACAGCAGAACACAAGGCTCACTCGGCCGAGTATACTAGTCACTCGGCCGAGCACACAAGTTCGTCCGGCCGAGCCGCTCACGAACGAGGGAATTCTGCTGCACCCAACTCTCTGTTTATTTTCCTGATTTCAGTATAACTGCTACTCGGCCGAGTATATATATTCACTCGGCCGAGTAAAACGGATACGCTCCTAGGGCGAGTCTTGCCGAGTAGCTTGAGCCACTCGGCCGAATGGACTTACTCCACTCGGCCGAGGGTGGCAATGCCACTCGGCTGAAGCGTAGCGTGGAAGAATTTTTCTTAAAAGTTCACTCGGCCGAGCGACCCAGTCACTCGACCGAGTCGTAACTTTTGCTATAAATAGGGGCGAGGGTCGGGCTCGTTTTTCGAAACGAAACAAATCGCAGCCCCCGACCCTTCGCATTCCCTCAACCGCTGCCCTCACCCACTCGCCCGACCGTCGACCCCGCGTCACCGCTCGGCCACCCACCGCCGGCCGAGCCGCCGTCGCTCCTCGCCCGAGTCGCTGCCGGCGGCCACTGCTCCGGCCGACTCTGGTAACCCCATTTTCGCCTGTTTTCTCCTCTTTTATGTGTTTTTCGAGGATCCATGCGCTTAACGAACCCCAAACCCAAATTAATTTCTATTTCTATCTATTATATCCCTAATGCCCCATGCGCTTTGAATATTACTCGCTGATATCTCTGTTTCATGCGCAGGTTATTTTTGGGAGCTTAGGGGAGCACAGGGGAGCTTCCAGGGACTGATTTGGGCTACGTGGAGGCGTCATCTTCGCACGCTTCCACAGCTTTGCACTCGCGGCGTGTCGTGGTATATTCTTTCCTTTATTTTACGCACGCCGCACTTTTCACGCTTTTTGGTGCGCGCTCGGGGCCCATATGCCGCCCCGGACACGGCCGAGGTCGAGGAGAGCTTCCGCCAAGCGGAAGCGGTCGGATGATGCCGGCCCCTCCCACGAGGTGGAGGACTCTCCTCCGCCTTCTCCCACACACCCCGTCCACCCAGCACAGCCTGCAGGCCCCACACACCCCGCACAGCCTGCAGAGCCCGCACAGCCCATACACCCCGCACAGCCACTCCCTGCCGCTCCACAGCCACCACCTCCGGCTCCACTTATCGGGCCGCTGGGGATCACGTTCCGGAACGACGCACACCGCGTCGCTTTCGAGCGTATCTCCCAGCGCTCGATCGTTCCCTCCAGGTTCGCACACCTTGCTGACCTAGGACGCCTGGTGGTACTCGAGGGGATGCTCACGTTGTACGACAACGTGGGCTGGCGAGATTTCTTCCAGGTGTCGGCGGACACGTTTATCCGTCCGACACTTGAGGTTCTTAGTTCGATCGCCCGGACCGACGAGGGATGCTCGTTTCGGTTCATGGACGAGAGTGCCAGGTCACTCTCGGTATGATGAGAGCTTTCTTCTCGTGGCCCGACGTCCCCGGGGCTGACCGAGGTTACGCCCCCACCCATATCCCACCACCTTCCTTCGACGCCGGTGCCTTCTGGGCCCGGATTACGGGTCTTCACGCTGCCTTTGACCCTAGTAGGGCCAAGGCCTCGGCCATTGTCCATCCCTGCCTCCGTATAGCTCAGCGCCTTATGGCGACGACCTTTTTGGCGAGATATGAGCCGGGTACGATGTCCACGCCGGAGCTCTATATGCTCTACGCGATGACACGGCCCAGAGCTCTATCTAGGGAGGGCGATGAGTTGGTCCCCGCCGTCGTGATTGATGTCGCAGCTTGGTTTTTGGACCGCATCATCGTATCGGTGGGCGCTCTCTCACCGATATGCTGCGGCGGCCTGATCACCTTGCTCGCCCTTATGACCGGCGAGGACTTCCCTGACGACCTGCGACGAGCACCGGGCCCCACTTCTCTGTCGATTGATGTTATGGCCCGGATGAAGATGCTGCGTCCGCATGGTGAGCGACACTGGGTCTGGCTGCACGGCCCTTACGGTGCCAATTACTTGATTCTTCCGAGCCCAGCTCGGACTCAGATTGCACCGGCCCAGGTGGACCGGCTCCCTGCGATGGATGTTCTGATCCCAGCCGCATACGTGCTCGAGGCCGAGGAAGCCGAGCAGGCCCACGTTGCCCACGCTGCCCACGCAGACCCTGTTGCACCTGCTGAGCCTGCTGCCCCTGTTGACCCCGTGGACC
The DNA here is from genome assembly GCA_030789695.1 of Scilla litardierei. Lineage (NCBI taxonomy): Eukaryota > Viridiplantae > Streptophyta > Magnoliopsida > Asparagales > Asparagaceae > Scilla > Scilla litardierei. The sequence continues at coordinate 162,520,282 of CM061137.1, read as the reverse complement.
CTCAGCCTATCCCTGATATTTCCGCTGCTCCAGACACATCTGTCCACACATCTGTCGGTGTCGGGAGTACCCTAGCTGAGCCCACCCCCACTGCTTCCACGCCTGCCACCACCACCACTGGCCCTCTGTCTGCCGAGCCCGTTTCCTCTGCCCCACCCGAGCGCCCGCCGACCATAGTTGAGTGCGGAGAGCCCTCTTTTGTCGCTGCCGTAGAGACCGTAGTCTCCACCTCTGTCTCCACCGCTGCTGTATTCTCTGAGAGTGTCGTGGCGTCTGTCCACACTTCTGTGTCACCGACCTCTCTGGCCGCCTCGTTGCCACTTTTGTATTCTTCTTTCGTTGCTGATGCCTCCACTTCTCACCAGCCGGTGCCCCGGCCTCGCCCAGAGGCCAGACCCACACTTGCGAGCGCCGCACCTTTCGTTCCCTTGCCTGCTGAGCCCGTCACCTACGCCACCACAGTACGCCAGCCCCGCCCTGCACAGCCCAGACCGGTGCGTCCCTCTGCACCACCTCCCCCCGACACTATACTTCAGAGCATTCGTGCTCTCGAGGGGGCGATGAGTGGCCTCAGAGGTGACCTTCGGACCCTGTCCGCCACCGTCACTGCGATGGCTGGCCGCTTCGACCTGCTCCCGCATATTCACTACTGCCTTACCCAGGTCCTGGAGCGTCTCCCCCGCGTACCCCCACCCACCCAGCAGGTCCCCACCCACACTCCTACACACACTCAGCCTGCTTCCACTTCCACACCCACACCCACACCCGCTCAGCAGCCTGCACCACCACCACCACCACCTCTGCCTCAGGACGGAGACGTCGCAGCCCCACCTTCTTAGGCACTCTTGATGCCGTCGATTCTTTTTGCCGTTGTGCTGCCCGTCTCTGCTGGGTCCTGTTGCATTTTGCCCCCCCTCCCCTCACTGTTTTTGGGTACACATTTTCTATATATTATTTCTTATATCTTTTTTGGGAGAGAGGGAGAGTTTTTGGTGCCACACCTTTCTATCTGTATCACTCCTTTATTTGCATGCATCCTGTCTGCATCATATTTTACGTTTATTTTATTCTCTATTATTTTTTCTCATGCATGCATCCTCACTTACCCCTCACATTACTTGTCTCTCGGTGTGCCACACTTTGCACATTGAGGACATTGTGCCATTTAGCTTGGGGGAGTGAGTTCTCACGTTCTTTTCGATTTACCACCTTTATTTTTAGTTTTTTCACGCCGTTTTCCGCTTTTGCACTTATTTTCATCATTTTTTCTTTTATTTTACCATGCATCACGTTTTTCTTATCTTTCTGTGTGCTGCATTTTAAATAGTTTTATTTCCCCCTTTATCTTTATTTCTTTTTCATCTCATGCTAGAGATGACTTTTCTATGATGATGATTACGTGGAGTTAGCTTCCTTTATATGCATGCTATATTTGTCATGTCTTAGATTCTATTTCTGATATCATATGCTATGACTTGCCTTGCATCTAGAGATAGTAACCCACACTTTTTCCACATGAAAATGGATGAAATTTTATTATTAGCTGAGTCTGAATATTCATATGTATGCTATCGCAGAAAACACACTAAGATTCACGCATTGAATGCTTATATCTGGAGTATCGTTTTCTCTTCCTATATCACTTCTATATGCATGATTTGTACATTTCACTTCAGGATGATTGAATGATGTTAGTTATGATAAATCTGGATTAGTTAGCTTTTTTGTGATCGAAACTGAGTAGACTAGATTACCCTGCTGAAGTTTTCATGCATGTCTTATAGAGTGAACCGAGAGATATCTTTATTTCTTTCTCCACAAATCTTGAACATCATTTCTCTATTTTTAAATCATTGGTGAATCTCCCCTTAGCGATTCTATTATATGGCATTTCCCCCGCTATTAATTCCTAGCTCCAAATTTCCCAAAACCAAAGAAAGAAAAAAAAAGAAAAAAAATTCTTGTATGCTCTTACTTCTCTTTGAGTTGGGATCATTGTGTATATATGCTAAAGAAAAAAAAGAGGGAAAAAAAGAAAAAGAAAAGGAAAAGAAAAGAGGAAAGAACCTCAATAAAAGATCTCATCTCATGTTCTCTCTTTCTTCTCTCTTTTTGTATTTATTTTCATTGCTTTTGGAGCTTTATGAAAATGGGGATGTGAATATTTTTTTTATGCCACCACGCTTATAGATAAGCTTGGGGGAGGGAATCCAATGATGTGTGAGAGAGTGACTACTTGACGTTGCACGACAACCTAGGCTAAGTAATATTCTATACTTGGTAAGGTTATTTTTAGCTTTACGAAGTCCAGAAATCTATGCCTAGCACTCATTTCATGAAATCCACACCTATCTATTCTTTCTATTCTATTGCGTGATACTCTTTTACTCCTCATAGAAAGCATTCAATTGAAAAGTGTGTGATCTGCGATTTGTATACCGCTTTAAATGATTCAGACGATGTTAATTCTAAAATTATTCCGTTTTTCATGATTATATCGTTGTTCGTGGGTTTTCTATTTCTATTTGCACTATTATACTATGATATCGAAATAAAATTCTTTGACATGTGTTCTTCATTCAGTGCATGCTATATGAGTAAGCGAAACCCACGTCCTGAGAAAATGATCTAGCAGCTTCCCTCTTCACTTCTTTCTTTCTTCTTTGTTTTTATTTCGTTTCTCTTTTTTCTTCGTTTTTCATTTTTCTTTTTCGCCGTTTTCGTTTTCCGAATCCACCGGGTTCGCCTTTTACTTATCTTCCTCGAGGACGAGTAAGAGGTAAGCTTGGGGGATTTTGATCACTCCTTATTTTACACTTTTTTCCCGCATGTTTGCATGCCATTTAGATCGCCGAAATCATGTTTTTCACGATATATCGACGATATTGCGATGCTTTTCACGATTTGTTGTTTCTGTCGAATTTCAGGTGATTTGGAGCGATTTGGAGTGATCTCGAGATACGCCTACTCCAGAGTGTCACCGATGACCTCCCCGAGGGGTATTTTGCCATTGGAGAGGAGCGGAAGAAGAAAGAACGTCGCAGGAGCGACGAGGAGGCCAAAACAAGCTGTTTGGGCATTTTTGGTGTCCCACTCGGCCGAGTGAAGGAGTCACTCGGCCGACCAGCGAGACACCGCTCGGCCGACCAGATCAGATATGTTTCATGCGTGCACTCGACCGAGCGACGGAAGCCACATTGGCCGAGTGACGAGATCCCGTCCGCCCGAGTGGCGCTCAGACGAAGCCATTCAAAAATCGCCAACTTACTGTTTTTCGTCTGCCTGAGCTTCAGAAGACCCACTCGGCCGAGTGGCAATTGTCGACCGCCCGAGTACTAAGAAGCCATCGGCCGAGTGACGACAACTCACTCGGCCGAGCGACTCCCGAAGTGAAGACCCCCGAAGACCCAGACTTACTGGAAATTTACAGGGTTTCTCACTCGGCCGAGCGAATTTTGTCACTCGGCCGAGTGCGACGCGCTGCCTGTAGCGAAAATTGCGGATTTCAGGCTGCGCAGGGGCATTTTGGTCACAGTTTTTTGGACGATTTTGGAGGGTATTTAACCCCTGTTTTTACCCTAGGTTAGGGAGCTTTTCTCTTAGATTTTTGCAGCTTTTTAGATTAACTTTTTAGCTTTATTCTTGTGATTGGAGAGGAGACAAAAGTTGATTTTTGTTGGATTATTTGAAGAACTCCATTGGTTTGTGTCTCTCTCCTCTAAAAATACTATTTTTATTGCTTATCTCAATATTGTGATGAATTCTCTTGTTAATTTCATTGATTATTTTTGTGTTTGTGCTATGAATTGTGAGTAGTCTCCACGTCTTGGGGCGTGTGGATGAACCATACGAGCCCAATTTCAGATTTGTGATGAATTGGTAGAAGTTTTGCTAGGATTGCTATTAGGGTTAGATTGGGATCGATTTACTACGGATGGCTAGGAATTCATATCGATTGGGATTTGCAATAGATTGGATCCCAATTCAATAGGAAACCCTAGAAATCCGAATTGGGTTGGAATCGAATTTCCGTAGTATCGGTTTGCAAGAGATTGGACCGATACTAGGGTTTCCGGTTGCAATTCCGTGCCGATACCCGTTTGCAAGAGATTGGATGGGTAGGAACTATCCCAACCTAGGTCGTGGCCCGAGTTTGCACGAGAGTGGGCCTGGGGCGCGATTGAACGATGATGTTGATCCTAATGCTAGCTTCCCTAGGCTAGGGTTTGCAAGAGATTGGACCCGAACATAGGATAGCTATAGACTGGCAACAGCGCGAGAGCGTGAGCTAGGTATTACATTCAGTTGCAACTAGTTCATCCAAAATTTTATTCTAGCAATTTTGATATCAATGAACCACATTGACGAGATACGGTGAGTAGTGGGGATTCCCCATTCCCTAGACGTCCTTTGTTTGATTTGATATCTTCGTACTTTGTCTGACGATTGTGACAGGATCGCCAAAGGAAAATTCTCTCTTTTCTGTTCTTAAATAGCCAGGTTGATTGGAGCAAGCACTTTCATTCGTCCTCCCTGTGTTCGATAACCCGCTCGCCGCTACACCGTACGCTTGCGGTAAAACTACACGGTCGCACTTTTGGGTTACATTCCGGAGCGATCATCACCTCACGCCTGAAATTGTGTGGTGAAAAATTCTCAGAAGATCACATGCTGGAAAAGACGTGCACGTCTTTCCATAAGAAAGATGTGATACTAATGCAGCAATACCGTGAACGAAAGCTCACCAAGTATTCCGAGCAGTTATCATGTTTGCTCATGGCTGAACAAAATAGAGAGTTTCTCCTCGTCGCTTACAACATGCGCCCACTGGCAATGCCCCCTCACATAAGCTCACAATGCATCTTCTTCTAGAAAGAAGAGAGACAACAAAAGAAAAGAAAGACCATAGAAAGGGGGACAGATCAAAAGGGATATGGGCCAAGTCCAGCAGCGAAGAAATAAAGAGAAGCATAAGTTCACCTGGCGCAAAAATGACAACAAGAAGAATGATGCACACACACCCAAGAGGGATTGGGAAGACCAGTGTCATAGCTGTGGCATGAAAGGTCACTAGTCCAGAGTGTGCCGAACTCCGCAGCATCTCCAGGAGCTGAATAAAGAAAACTTGAAAAAAGAAAGTTGAAACAACCTTGGTGACGTCTGATGCTGCAGTCAAGTTTACAGCTGACGACTTCGAAACTGATGAACTGCTGGATTAGCCTTCTATTTTTATCTTAGCAAATTGTTTTAAGAACATTTCACGTTATGAGAGATTTTAAATTATGTAATTTGATTTTGAAAGAAAAATTTTATGTTCATGAAATGCAAATGTTTTATTCATCTTTATAGATGGATCGCTCTCATGACTGCTTAGTAGACAGTGTTTCAACACATACGATTTTTCTGTATAAATGCTATTTTCACAGCATTATACCATATAAAAGCCCTTTAAATACAATTTCAGGGACATCGAATATAATTGAAGGTTATATGAATGCAACCTTGTTGCTCCCTAATGGAACAGAAATTAAAATAAAAGATGCACTATTCTCTCCGAATTCCAATCGAAACTTACTAAGTTTCAAGGATATCCGTTAAAACGGATTCCATTTGGAAACAACAAATGTAAATGAAAAAGAATTATTGTATGTAACGTCTCAAGAAAAAGGAGTAAAATCCATACTTGAACGTTTTGAGAGCATTTCATTATTCCTCTATCATAGAAAGATTCGAAGAGAGGAAGCTAACTTGACGGAGCACCTGAAGTGCCCAACATTAGCCAAGTTTTTGCTTTGGCATGATATACTTGGCCACCTTGGCTTTGTGATGATGCACCATATCTTATCACAATCCCATGGGCATAACCTAAAGAACCAGAAGATTCTTCAGAATGGAGAATTCCCTTGCATCCCCGGCTTCAAGGGGAAATTAATAACAAGGCCATCACCACTAAAAGTGGATATCGAGTCTCCAAGCTTCCTCGAAAGAATACATGGAGACATATGCAGACCTATCCACCCCCTAGTGGGCCATTTCGGTACATTATGGTACTAATTGATTCATCTTCAAAATATTCGTATGTGTGTCTACTATCTGTTGGATCCTGTGGATGGCAAACAATGCTAGAAATCGGGTTGAATAGTGTTGTGGAAAAAAACTTTTGACAAATGAACACCACAAAAATAACTTCCCTTCCAATGTTGCCTAATGAACCAAAAAGAGTGATCTACGCTTGGTCCTTAATCAACACGATTGATCTTCAAATATAGATAAGATAATATATAAACAATAAAGATCAAAGGAGTAAAGATAATAGAATTGATCTCATAATGGAATATAAACTTGCAATAACGAATTTAATTAGCAAGAGTAAATTAACAAATGATTGCAAATGACATATAATAAAAATGAACTTGTTAGTGTAAAGTAAATGTCAATCGCAAACACAAAGATTTTTATCCTGGTTCCCCACAACCTGGGTACGTCCAGTCCCCGAAACTCTTGTCGGGCTTTAATCCATTATTATCGGTAAATTGTACAAACCACCACCTACCAAGATGATTTATAACCACCTTGCCTACAACACGGATTTTCAACCACCTAGACTTGTTTAGGATTTTCACTTGCCTCACAACCAGAGGACTTTTCCTTGCCTCACAACCCGAGGACTTTCAACATCCTTATCACCAAGGGACTACACGTAAAATCAAATCTAATACACCACAATGAATTAGTGGAGATTGGTTTTTACACCCAATAATTCTATAACCAAGATTAAATTTGCAATTGTGCTTAATGTGGCTAAAAGAATTTAAATCGTTCGTAGATCCCACAAAGAATATGAAATAATTCAATGTGATCTAGAATCTAGATGTGTTCATAGATCACACAAATAATATAAAATTATTCAATGTGATCTAGAATCTAGATGTTTCAAAAATCCTTTGAGAATATGAAAAATCAAATAGAAGGATTTTGAAAACCAATTTGCAATAGCCAAAACATGATAATGATCTTAAAAAGAATTATAAAAGAATATAAGCAATAAGATCAGAAATTAAAAAACCGTTTTGGCTATGAAGAACTTTGCGAGCAATGAGAACAATGGGATCTTTTGATAGAATAAGAATTTGCTCAAGAATAAATTGGTGATGAAAATGTTCTCATATGGTCTCTATTTATAGATCTAAACGAGAATTTGAAATGATTCAAAATCAAGTTTGACTTCAGCCCAAAAATCAAGCAAGGAATAAATGAGAGAGTGCATCAAGGAATTCTGGTCACACAGCTGGTAGTCGACTCCCTAACTTTGGTAGTCGACTCCCAGAGTGTTTCTGAGAAAATCTGCTACAACTGGTAGTCGACTCCCTAACTTTAGTAGTCGACTACCAAAGTATCTTTTCAGGGAGAAGGCAGAAATCAGGGTAGTGAACTACTGGGTGTTTGAAGTTGACTACAAGTTGAAACTTAGCTTCTATGAAAAGTATGCTCTCAAATAAGTTTTAAAACAAGTTTAAAACCATTTTAGAAAATCATTTTGTGTGTGTGCATATTCTTTCTTGGCTTTGACATAATCCTAAGAAAAATGAAAAACAACTCACACACTAGACTCTATGAAGAACTTGAAGCTATGGTTGAGCTTGAGCTAGTTGCATAGGCTTCACGTGAGTTTGAGCTCCTCTTTAACTTGAGCTTGAGCAAATTCTTGAGCTTCATCTTCTAGCTCCTCTTGTGCTAAAGCTGCAGAATGTAGACGTGGAATATGAGCTCAATCCATCTTCATCTTCTATGTGTGTAGTTATAGTTCTTCTTATCGGAGTATGTTTCGAGCTTCAATTAGCTGATTGCACAACCTACACGCTTAAGTAGTATGATTAGTAATTTAAAAACATTTGGTGTGATCATCATCAAAACAAAACACTTAGGGTGGGACTGGATTCCCATCACTCTCACCCTTTTTGATGATGACACCAAAATGAAAAACATATGAATAATATGAAATAAAAACTAATGAGTAAGTAAACTTACTCCCCTACTTAGATGCGGTTATTATTCATTCATGTTTTTGCTTGCTTGTTGTCACTTTTTTCACCCCCTTGTCATCACAAAAAAATATAATAGTATACATACCAAGCGAAAAAAATTTACATAGGCTCCCCCTCAAACTTTGCATCATTGAAGTTGGTCTCCCCCTTAATGTATGCATGGATTTAGAGATTTATTGGGAGCTCTTCTTCTAATCCCTTATAGTTTTGGTACCTAAAAATCAAGCAAGGAATAAATGAGAGAGTGAATCAAGGAATTCTGGTCGCACAGCTGGTAGTCGACTCCCTAACTTTGGTAGTCGACTCCCAGAGTGTTTCTAAGAAAATCTGCTACAACTGGTAGTCGACTCCCTAATTTTGGTAGTCAACTACCAGAGTATCTTTTCAGGGAGAAGGCAGAAATCAGGATAGTGAACTACTGGGTGTTTGTAGTTGACTACAAGTTGAAACTTGGCTTCTATGAAAAGTATGCTCTCAAATAAGTTTTAAAACAAGTTTAAAAATATTTTAGAAAATCATTTTGTATGTGGCATATTCTTTCTTGGCTTTGACATAATCCTAAGAAAAATGAAAAACAACTCACACACTAGACTCTATGAAGAACTTGAAGCTATGGTTGAGCTTGAGCTAGTTGCATGGGCTTCACTTGAGTTTGAGCTCCTCTTTAGCTTGAGCTTGAGCACATTCTTTGAGATTCATCTTCGAGCTCCTCTTGTGCTAAAGCTGCAGAATGTAGACGTGGAATGTGAGCTCAATCCATCTTCATCTTCTATGTGTGTAGTTATAGTTCTTCTTCTCGAAGTATGTTTCGATCTTCAATTAGCTTATTGCACAACCTACACGCTTACGTAGTATGATTAGTAATTTAACAACATTTGGTGTGATCATCATCAAAACAAACCACTTGGAGTGGGACTAGATTCCCATCACTATCGACCTGCAACTTAGCTTTTCCAAGGCTACTGGCACAAATTATAAAAGTTGCGAGCGCATTTTACAGACAACCAAATAAAGAAAATACGTCTGGATAATGCTGGGAAATTTACCTTCCGGTCATTTCAAGAGTACTGCCAGGCAACAGGAATAGAAATTGAACATCCAGTGCCACATGTTCAAACCCAGAATGGGTTGGCAGAGTCACTGATAAAAAGACTCTAATGGATTGCACCTCCATTGTTACTGAAATCCCAGTTGCCGGTGGATGCATGGGGACATGCAATTCTGCATGCTGCATCGTTAATAAAAATAAGACCCTCTGGAGGTCAGAGTCTCTCTCCAATGCAGCTTGCATATGGAGGGCCACCGAACAATTCTCATTTGAGAATCTTCGGTTGCGCAGTTTACATCCCCATTGCACCACCACAGAGGACAAAAATAGGTCCTCAATGTCGCCTAGGTATCTATGTAGGGTTTGACTCACCCTCCATCATACTGTAAGGGACCCTGCGGGGCTACACACACACTAGAGGGGGGATGAATAGTGTAATAGCAAGCAAAGTGCTTAATTAAAAGTTACTAAAATTAAAGCACAATAAGCAGCGGAAAATAAACAGAGTGCTCAACAACAACAATCGCAAACACAAGATTTTACCCTGGTTCCCCAAAACTTGGGTACGTCCAGCCACACCAGTATTCACTATATTCCCACACAGAGAAGTGAATACAAAATCCCACAAAGGGATACCTCACACAAAGGATTTAGGATTCCCACAAAGAGATATCCTCACTCTCACACAGAGAGACCTCACACAGAGGATTTGTTCTTTCACACAGAAAGAACCAAACTCTCACACAGAGAGTAACTCTCACAAAGAGAGTAACTAATTCTCACAAAGAAAATTAGGGTTTCGAAACAAAAACAATACGAAACAACACTTACACATGCCTTGATATGATCTTACCAATGTGAAGAACAAGGCATGCAAGTGAATGACCAAGTGCTTGAGATTAGCTTTGATTGCACCTGAAGATCTTTCTCTCTTCTAGGAATGAATCCTAACACTTCTCACTTGAGTGTATGGAAATGAAGAGAAGAAAGATGTTCTCTAAGAAATGAATGAGATTTGTAACGGCCTGTTTTCATCAAGACAAACTATTTACGTATTTGACCAATTTTTCAATTTTTAAACTATTTTATAATGGTTTGTCAGGAGTTTTACTGATTTCAAAAATTTCTTATAAAAATATTTTGAAGTACCAGACTAGTTATGGAGTATTTTAGTAAGTTTGGATTTCATCAAATATCTCTGAATAATCTGATTAAAAATTCATTTTCAATTATTACCGTTTTGGCTTAATGAATTTATTTTCTATACAAATATCATCAAAACGATTTCAAACTTTTGCAGTAACATTCAATGATCAATTAGGGCTTCCCATATTTAATTCGTAATTTTCTGAAGTCAAATCAATAGAGAACCCGCAAACCCGCTTCCCAAACGTTTTGGCCTAAAACTAGTATTTCTGTAGCTCAAACCCTAAAACGAACTTCGTATTCACGATCCTCGCGATGATATGATCCCGTGGGTATGTTTTCGTAATTTTTCGGACACGTTTACTAGTAGGGGCAAAATCGTAATTTCGTTACAAAATGATTTTTCACTAATGACTTTTAACCCCTCTTAATTACCTTAACCTAATCAAATTTTTAACCCTAAACCAGGATTTAAACGTGGGGGGACACGTTTAAAAGTTTTATTCGCTTTGTCTAAAGTAAACCTAACTTCATTTATTACCCACCCAATATCATTAATTTCCTTTGACTAACTACAAATTTAATCTTTATTTAAACCCCTAAAATATCTTCACTCTTCCTCACAACACTCGGCCCGAACGAACCCATGCGAAGGCCATCTCTCTCCTTCGTTCTTTTTCCCAAGGCTCACAGGCCCTCTCTCTTTCGTTCATCATCACAGTATCTCTCCCCTCTCTTTTTCTCCCGTTCAAAACCCATCGAACCCACGCAGCCTCTGCCGCCGGAGAACCGAAGACCCCCTCGCCTTCACTCCACGAAGCTGCACCCACCGCCTTCCCTCCTCTTTTCGACACCACTCCGACGCCTTCCCGACATCCGAGAGCTCCTCAACCCCACACTGAGCTCCGGTCATTCACCAATCACTTGAACCCATCTCCACCGCCTCCGGAGGCTCTACCGCCGCCCCTCCGAGCTCGACCGCTGCCCACCACCAAACACACGCCTTCGAGCTCCCCGAGTCGCCACCGGAGCAACCCGACAGCGCCCTCCTTCACACCGAGCCCGCCTCCGACGAACAGAGCAGTCCCACACATCCTCCGCCGCTCCCCATCGACAGGAGCTGCTCCCCGAGCTCTCGAAGCTCTGACGGTCGCCCCGATAGCTGCTGCTGTCGATTCCACCGCTCGCCGTCCCTTTGCGAGCTCACCGACGACGCCTCCACCTACCGATGAGACCCTCTCCAAGAGCCCGTTCTACCGCCCACGCCGCCGTCCCGCTCTCTCCGACTGCCACGAGGGCGTACGCCCCGAGCTTCCCGCCCTCCGCCGCTAGCAGAACGACGCTGCGCCGACTTTGTCGTCGAAGCCTCCGCCTGTCGCCGATGCTGCACCGCCCGACGACCGTCGCCGACTCGCCACCGTCGACGAAGCCCGAGCTCGTCGCTGCATGCATATGAAGGGGTACGCGGGGGGGGGGGGGAACGAAGAGGTATACGTTATAATAACGTATTTGCGTAATTATACGCATATTTCCGTATTTTAGAAATTAAATAAAATGGGTTTGTTGGTTTTAAATTAATAATAAATAATATAAGTATCAGACAAATGTGAGACTAGCTCTAGAAAATCAGAAATGACATTCTGGACCCAATGACACTAGTTTCGTCTCAATCGGACGCTTAGATTTTTCAGAATTAATTTTTAAGCCTAAAAGTTAAATATGTTATTTTCATTTAAAAATCAGTAACTTGCTATTTTCACGTGAAGTGATATATGATAAAAATATATGTCGTAATACTCTCCGAGACGGTCATTTTGACAGTTCATTTGCGATTTTCCGATACAGATTGCATCCAGAAGAAATGTTTGAATAATTATGTACTTAATTAAAAATTAGTTTTTAAATCTATTTTGAACTTTTAAAAATTATAAAAATTACTATAATCTTCCAAAAAATATTTACTTCTACGATAAAATTATTTTCATCATATCTAGCCTATATAAAAAATTTAGAACTCTTTTCGATGATGATTCAGTCAGTTTTAAAAATCGAAACAATCAGATTAAATAAATAGAAATAGGGTAGCCTGTAACTGATGAATTCTTATGTTTGCAGGTACCCAATTCTCATGCACCAGCATCTTTAAAAGCTCTAGCTCCAACCTCGTCTTACCACGACAATCTCAAAAAGAGTAAGTCACTCTAATTCTAACATTAGAAATCTGGATAGTGTACTCGTATGAACTTAGGACCTCAGAGCAACTATTGACTTGAACCAATGATTAGAGACCTAATTAACTTGAGGACTAATCAATAGCGGAATGACCAAAGGACTGAATTGAGATAGTGCACTTTTATGGAATTAAATATCATAGTTGTTGAACTTCAAAGCATTGCTCAGGACTAAATTGAGATAATGCACTTTTAGGGAATTAGATATCATAGTTGTTGGACTTCAAAGCATTGCTCAAGACTAATATTCTCTGTTGAGGCTTTTGCCTTGACTTTTCAGCAAGTAAATACCATATATATGTATTTGTTGTACTCATTGATGGATATATTGTTGTACACATTGTTGGATGTACGAAATGATGTGCCTATGAGGCCATACGAATACGAATACGGATACTGATATGGATACGGATACGTATACTGATATGGTTATAAATGTGAAATGTGATACAACACGGGTTATGGGGTAGTCTTGAGCTACGAAGTGTGCGGGAGTGACTGGGTCCACCGGTATTTGGTAAGTTGTACCATCACCCTAAAGGGGATGGTAGGTAGATATTCCGCGAGTTGCTCCGTGGGATGGGTGCACTTCTGGTTGCATATCGTACACTCGAGCTAAGACTGTTGCACTAGCGTAATTGATAACAGGGCCCATGAGGCCATATTGATACAAACACTGATATAAACATTGGACTATGATAATACACGGGATACAATGTAGTCTTGAGCTACGAAGTGTGCGGGAGTGACTGGGTCCACCCTTATTTGGTAAGCTGTACCATCACCCTGAAGGGGATGGTAGGTAGACATTCCGCGAGTTGCTCCGTGGGATGGGTGCACTTCTGGTTGCATATCGTACACTCGAGCCAAGGCTGATGCACAGTTGATTGATGTTACACTAGTTGGTTGATACTATTGTTCAGTCACGACTACTACTATTCTACGGACTAAGTCAAGACTACTCGAACGTAATAGACCGGTATAATAATGAGCAGTCTTAATTACGACCGAATCAGTGTCTAGAAAGGAATGGGAAGGGGGTTGGTCAACCAATGGACTTGTTCCTGCGGTCTTTGAAGTGACCTGTGCCTTCAAGCCCTGACTGACTGGCTGATTTGGGAGTTAAGTTAGACTTCTTATTATTAGGCCATCCTACACTATTATATAGTCAAGCGACGCTCATCTTCTCTTAAGTACTACTAGGTCTACCCATTGTCATCCCATTACCGATTGGTCAAAACATTGTTAACCTGGTTGTCTTACTATTGCCATCCCATTGGTCAAAATATTGTTACTACCACATGCCACGCCACAGTCGTTACTTTTGCACTTGTACAGTCATCTTTACTTTATGCATTACATACCACACTTGAGCAGTCACCAGTACTTTATTTATCTCTCTTACATACATGACAGTTCATACTTTACTTTTTGCACAAGCGTGACCATCTTTTGTTTACTATAGCTTGTTCCATACATTTGCACTGCTTTATTTTTATTGATAGAATTGTTGTGACTTACCTACGGTTCCATCTCTGTGGCACCGCAGCCGACGTACATATGGAGGCAGATGCTCTAGAGTCAATAGCGCCAGAATTGACCATGAGTCCGCAGCTTTCAGAGTTGTTTTCAGTTGTATTATATTTCCTTCATGTACGTATGTTGGAACAATTTGTACGATATGGATGTAATAATTGGACACTATTTGGGTATTTTTGTACATCTCTGCATCGTGGCTATTTTGTTTTCACTGGTTAACTGCAGGACCTGCGCAAATATCAAAAAAGTAACGGGCCAGGGAATCGGGTCGTTACAAGATTGAAATCCCTTGGAGAAATTCCCTAGAGCTTAGATGCTATAACATAAGATTGAAGCTCTAAAGAGGGATTAGGGGAGGAGTGGCTTAGAGAAGAGATCAATTGATCTTCTATAAATTCCTAACCCTTTCAAGAGTTCTAAATGAACTAAGCCAACTCCTATATATAGGAAGCCAAGAAGAGCCTATAAACACAGCCAAAAACCCAAAGGGAAGAAATTTGCAACAGCTAGATTTTGGCAGTTTACGGCACAGACAGTCGACTGATGAACAAATGACAGTCGACTGTTCAACGGCTAGAAAAATCCCAACGGCTATAATCTGAGCCAGGACAGTCGACTATTGAAGACTACACAGGCGACTGAAAATAGACAGTCGACTATATATCCTTCATCAGGCGACTGCAGCAGGGATGGACAAGAAACAAAGAGCTGCACTCTTTCTCCAGATAAGCAGACAGGCGACTGATGTCAATAATACAGTCGACTGTCATATAGTCAGGCGACTGTAATTCCTTCATTAGTCGTCTGATGTATAAGATAGAGAAAAGACAGAGAGAGATGCATATTTCGCACTTACGCCTTTCAGACGACTGATGGACATTTCACAGGCGGCTGTAAATATATTGGTGACTGTAAAAACAACAATAGACGAATGTCTTGCAAATTGGGATGAAGCCCAGAAAATGCAAGAAGCGCACAGGCGACTGTCGACCAATTCACAGGCGACTGTAAGAATACAGGCGACTGTAAATTGAACATCAGTCGACTGATGCGAAAAGCTCAAGATGAGTCAATAGAAAAGTTGACATGAGCTGTGCATCACAGTCGACTGTAGAAGGCTCGACAGGCGACTGGAAATCACCCAGTCGACTGTAAAACCTTCAGCAGGCGACTGCAGGAGAACCAGAGACTCCAAATGAGTCTTTGAGCTAGATGAACATATTGGGTTGGATTCTATGATAATCCTAAGGCTCACTAAGATGGTTAAATGCAAATGCATGAGAGTATGACCATCTATCAAGGCATTACAATAATCCTAGACTCAAAAAGAGAAATGCAAGTAAATGGAATTACATGGATTACAAATTGCATCTCCTAGAGTCTAAGTCTTCAAGCTCACGATACCTTGATGCTCCCCATCATCTCCAAGCTTTGGCACTCCTTGATGAGCTTCCCTTCATCAAGCTCCAATCTTAGTCAATGCTCCTCTAGATGTCCAGCCATCATCATGCTCCAAGCTTTGGCTTCATTATAAGATCTTCATGACTTCATCCAAGCTTGAGCACACCATCACTCTTGGAGGTCTTTAAGATATCCCTTGTAATATCCTCCAAGCATTATGCTTTGTCTCATCAACATATAATCATAAAGATAAACTGAGACTAAAACATAAGATTGATTATCACACTAACATAATGTATTGATCATCATCAAAACAACGTTAGTATTGTACCCAAGAACTAACACATACGATACCTAGAACCCCAAACATGAGACACATTCAAGGCACGTCTTGAAGACTGTGAATTTGATGGACAATTTTCCCAAAATAGGCCCATACACTGAGAAATCTAGTGTGAAGCACATCATAACGTGGGATACAAAAAGTTTGACCCACTATGATCTGGTAACAAAACAATGTGAAGATGGGATCCTGAAGATCCTCCACATTCAGGACACTGTCCACCGATTACCGGACTCATTTACTGACAACCAGAAGATTGTTAAATCACACATCCTTGCTGCAAATACTTCAGCTAGGATTGACATCCCCGTGAGTGGATGTAATCCACCAGCAGCCGAAGTGGCTGCACCTCAACAGAAAAGAGGCAGACCACCAGGCTCGAAGGATAAAAATCCAAGAAAAAGAAAAATATCCGGAGACCTTGGGACGATACCCCCACAAAGAAATGTGCTCATGTCCATACCCTCACCCCTCCCGAAATCCACTGCAGTGGAACTGTCGGAAGAAACTGAAATATCATTAAATTATGTACGTACAAGGGAGGTGTTGGATAGAAAGAGTACAGTCGTCGATGATGACTTTGCATTTCATATTGATATTCACGTCATTTGAAGCGACAATGATCATGATCCACATTCCGTTGCTGAATGCAAACGTAGAAATGATTGGCCAAAGTGTAATCAAGTAATAGAAGCTGAGCTGGACTCGCTTAAGAAACACAAAGTCTTTGGGCAAATAGTCCATACACCAAATGGTGTCAAACCTGTGGGATACAAATAGGTATTCGTGAGAAAAAGAAATGAAAATGATGAGATCGCACGCTACAAAACAAGGCTTGTAGCACAAGGATTTTCTCAAAGACCGGGTATTGACTATGGGGAAACATACTCCCCGGTCATGGATGCGATCACTTCCTGATTTCTGAAAGCTTAACAGCAAAGGAATGTTTAGATATGCAGCTAATGGATGTTGTGACTGCATATCTATACGGTAATCTCGACAAGGAGATATACATGAAACTTACTGATGGCTTTTCAATGCCAGCTGAATTAAAAGATAGACCTCGAGACGTCTACTCTGTTAAGCTCCAAAGAGCATTGTATGGTCTTAAACAATTGGGAAGGATGTGGTATAACAAATTGAGTGAATTTCCTGTACAACAAGGATTCAACAATAATGAAGTTTTCCCTTGCATCTTTATAAGCGAAAATGAGAATGGATTCGTCATAATAGCAATCTACGCAGACAATTTGAATCTCATTGGATCTCCTGAAGAGATCGCTGAGATATCTGTAAGACTGACAAAAGAATTCGAAATGAAAGACCTAGGTAAAACAAAATTCTCCCTTGGCTTACATATTGAACATTTAAAAGACGGAATCATATTACACCAACCCACATATACGAAGAAAATGTTGCAAAGATTTCATATGGACCAATGCCATCCACTTAGTTCACCGAGGTGGTACGATCTCTGGATGCACATAAAGACCCCTTTCAGTCGCTGGAAGAGGAGAAGGATATACTTGGTCAGAAGTTTCTTATCTAAGTGCTATTGGAGCACTTCTATATCTGGTCAACTGCATACGTGCCGATATAGCGTTCACAATAAATTTACTAGCCAGATACAGTACAGCGCCTACACAGCGCCACTGGACCAGGGTTAAGAACTTTCTGGGCGACCTCCAAGGGTCTATAGATTTAGGACTCTTTTACAAAAATGGATTATCCTCCGCACTTGTTGGTTATGCTGATGCAGGTTACAGGTCTGATCCCCACAATGCAAAGTCACAGACAGGATACATGCTTACCCATGGTGGGACAGCCATTTCCTGGATATCCGTTAAGCAAACCATGACGGCGACCTCATGCAATCACTTAGAGATCATCGCCATCCATGAAGCAAATAGAGAATGTGTCTGGCTACGGTAAGTTGTAAATTACATTCTGGTGACGACCGGATTGAAGTCTGGGGACCTTGAACCTACTACCATGTTCGAGGACAACGCTGCTTGCATAGCTCGGCTACGAGGTGGCTACATCAAAGGCGACAGAATGAAGCGTGTTTCCCCCAAATTCTTCTGAACACACGAGCTAAAGAGAGATGGCGTGATCGACGTCAGACAAATACAATCATGTGACAACCTGACAGACTTGTTCACTAAAGCCCTTTCTACTGCTGCCTTTAGGAAGTTTGTACAGAATATTGGGATGAGGCGCCTAAGAGATCTGAAAGCCTAAGTGCTTGTACAGATCAATGGGAGTTAGAGAGTGTTTGTACTCTTTTTCCTTAACTATGGTTTTTTCCACATGGTTTTCCATAGCTAAAGGTTTTAACAAGGTAAACTTCACCAACTCATGATCCTGAAGTATCCACCCCATGTGAGACTCATACAACACTCAGAATCCTGATGTATTCATGAGCAGAGTCCACACCTATGGCTGGATAAGGGGGAGTGTTGTGAATGGATAATACCGAGTTGGTTGGGATCACGGCTTATCTTATAGATAAGACAGTATCTATTGTATCTTATCTATGTACGCTCCTCTATGATATAAATACAGATCTGGGGGTTTCCTCCCCCTGATGATTCATAAAAACGTGTAGTTTTAACTAATTAAAATACTAAATGTGGATATAATGGACGTCATGACTATGTTAACACCTTACTCATTATAAAACTTCATAGCACTATTTGCATGTTTTATTGGATTATGTGGATATGTACAGACATATATGCTATCATGGTACTGCACATAAAAGATTAAATGATTGGTTGGACCACATGGACATACATTGACTATCACATGTAGAATTGATTAGATTTAACATATACATATTGACCTATTACTTGATTTAACACATGGGCCTGAGATAGTCTATTGTGATAGAGGGCGCATGAGTGACTGGATCTGCCTTATAGCTTCACCTCCACTTAAACAAAGTGGAGAAAAGCAACTTGACCGTTGCCTGGCGTATGTGATCAATAAGTAGCGTCAAATAGAGCTCCCCGGTGGTAGAATGTATTTTAGTCACATATCGTGTCCTCGGACATAGACTTGTCACTATAATAGGTGGCTAGGTTAGTTCTACCCATTAAAATATTTTATGTATATTTTATGACATATTTATTGATCGATGATCATATTAAACTTTAACATCATATGTTATAAAATCTAAAATATGTTTTAACTGCTTATTAGTATTACACATTGCTTAGGGATGAGAATGAGCATGCCCAAAGCCCGATTGGGCTTCCAATTGGGCAGCCACATCATCATCCCTACACATCCTTCATTAATTATTAGAAGAATTGGCGAAAGATTTGTAGGGATGATGAGCGAATATAGTTTAGCATACGATGAGCTGAATATAATCGCATAAATAGACTAGTCATTACCATAGTTATTTCTTTTAAATATAGTTTAGCATACGATGAGCTAGATAAGATCCATGCAAGACATATATTATGGATTCCAAAGGACCAATGGAATTATTTGGATGAGATTCAAATGTGTAGTCTAAAATGAATATTGAAACCCCTTAAGTCTATACAGTAGGCGATTTAGTAGATTTACTCACGAAGGCTCTTAAGGTAGATGATCATCTTGTCTTTCAAATATCCATAATTTGACCCGTTGAAGTGTGGAGGTCGAATTGTGGATTGGCCTTCCATGATGAAGGATGCACCATCATGATTGTTGTTGCTGCTTGTGGTTGCCATAGTTTGAAAACCTTACTCTGATACCAATTGTAGGATCTGAAATTATAGAGAGAAAACACTGGGGGGGGAATAGTGCTTTATAACAGTTATATGGAAATTACGCCAAATTATTGTTTCCTTATGCAACCTTAGTGTGGAATAAATAAATAAAGCAACAAACACAAGAATGCAAATGCTAACAATGGATTTACCCTGGTTCGGATTCACCGAGTCTCCTTGACTCTGCGTCTCACCGACTCTTTTGAATTCATACTCAAGCAATCCACTAGCAAACCCGCTTGTGATTAGTGATCCACTGATACCCACTTATCAAATCCTAACAAATGAAGAACCAATACACCTTTTCTTCAACTTCCCACAACCCAGGAATGGACCACTCTCACAACTAAGAGGAACTTCTTAAATATCAAAGAGAAAGATAGAACGAAATATGAAACAATTTCCACAACCTATGCCTTGAATAATACTCTTAAGAATGAGGCAATAAAGTGTGTGCGATGTGCTCTAAATGATGAGAGTATGAGCACTTACTAACTTGTCTCAAGATGTGCTGCATTGAATGCTAGAAGTTGATCTTAAAAGCTTTGGAGCCAAGTTGAACTTTAGAGCTTGATCTAGAATAGCTTTGAATGCTCTTGAATGCTCTAGTGAAGAAGTTAATAACTTGAGAGTGTATTGAATGAAGTCTTAGATACTTAGCTAACCTCTCAAGTCAAGACATTAAAGCCCTATTTATAAGCCATTAAAATCTGCTCAAAAACAGATTAGAAACCCAAGTATTAAATGCTGGAAACGACTATTAATGGGCAAAAATCCTAGTCACCAGATGTTGACGCCTGCGTACGGCCCACGAAGCGGGAACAAAACAATACGACACATTCAGAAGACTCGAGCCTCGGCCCAGTGACCCGAAACCCGTTAGCAGGGATGATTTAATATCCATCGATAGAGCGGTCTAGGCGACCGTTGGAGCTCTGCTAACTTTGAGGGGGTGGTTAATGGAGACCGAGTAAATGGGCAGCTGTTATTTGCAATCCTGGAGAATATCTTGTCATAATCAATGAGGAACCGTTATGCACTATCCACATGCGTCCTTAACTATAAATAGAAGGGACAACAACGGAAGAGGGGTTCAGACTCCCAAGGTACGAGAGACCTAACACTTATAACTCTGTCTCCCACTTAATATTTCTTCCTCCAAATAGCTTGCGACGTCAGATTCGAGGCGAACCTCTGTGGGTCGATCTCGACAGCTCCAATCTCTTTCTTAACTTCACGTTCTAACTTAAGCATCGGAGGGGATTTGGGTCGGAACTCAGATCCGACCCACTGACACTCATTTGTGGTGCTGATAGTCAAAGATCGACTCAACAGGAGGCTCGAACAGAAGCTATCAACACTAATTGTATGAGGTTCAATCCAATTAGAGGGTCGAATGACCTTCACTCTCATCACTGACGATCAACGGCCCTAGGTTCTACCAACCAGGGTCTCGACTGATTTGTTGACGGGGCTCCACCTCAGTAGAAGAGTCCACGTCAGCCCTAATATTGTTATCGCCATTTTTGGCCTTAGCACCAGAGGTCTGAAGAAGATCAACCAGACATTTGTTATACTGTTCTGACTGGATCATAAATCCAGTCTAACAGACACTTTAGCAGACGTCTGAAGAAGACTTCCCAAACGTCTGGTACACTGTATAGACGACTGGCACAAAGGCATCATGCGTCTGACCATACAGACAGTGAACAAGTTGGTTACTGGAATATAGTTGGTCTGAATACTTAGGCGTCTGATGTTCAGCATCTGGATGGCTGGTCAACTGTTTAGACGTCTGGTAATACAACTTCAGATGCCTAATCATGACTGACTGCAGAAATGAGCTACTGGAAATATTTGCACTAATTAACCAGACGTATGATGTATATCATCCAGACATCTGATTTCCGTCAGTCAGTAGAAGCCGAGTTACTGGACTTTGGCTTGGATTATTCAGACGTCTGTAGTTCATCATCCAGGCGTCTGGCGACTTGTTCAGACATCTAGAATTAGAACTTCAAGCGTCTGTTTATGATATGGTTTTGGAGAACAGAATTCACATGAGCACCAATCGTCTGGAGACCAAGCACCAGACGCCTGTTGTAGGTTGAAAAACTCTCCTTAGAGTTTATGCAAGTTCTAACCTTATGACACTCAACGATATATGATCTAAAGTGTTTTGTGAGTGTTATGAGTGATATTCTAATGAGTCTATTCAAGGCCATGCTAATTCAACTAATAAGTAAAGAAATAAATGTTTACATATTTATCCCCTTCACTTCTTATTGAATGCCTTGAAAACTTCCATTGAGGCTGTGACGTCCAACACTTTGATTTCCTTCGATCATCTCTTGACTTTTATGCTTCATGGATTGATGTCCATGCATCAATGCTTCGAGTCATCGTCTTCATTTGATATGACTTTTTTCATATTGACGATGCTCTTCTTTACTACAAAATATGGAGATTAGTCATAATTGAGTATGATTGTTTATCATCAAAACCACATTGGGGGATCCAATATTAAACACTACCCATACTAATAACACTACACTACCACAATACCCAACACTCACAAAACTACTACACAAATATTAGTACATCACACTTAAGTCATTACAATTGTCCACTCCTCCTGCCATTATGAGCCCATTATCAACCGTCCCCTCAAGCAACAGAAACTCAGCGAGCAGAATGGTAAGCAGGCTTTGACCATGTTAACGGTTAGTATCTTTTGTGGACCTCATGGGCTTAGTGGTCCCAGTAACTATCTTTATAGTCTTCTTGGCGGCTTAATCTTCGCTTCATCGAGTGCTGGCCCAATGATGTAACAAGATCCATATAAGCATGATGTAAATCTAAGAGTCAAAAATACATTTACATAATATATGCTATATAAAATACGAATAAAATGGGTATCATCTACACATAAAGGAAATTTCCCGTTTAGTAAGCGTCAAACCGCCACCCACCTTATTTTTTACTTCGATTCGAACCGTTCACTTCGATCTTCATGTTTTAAAACACCAAATTCCCAATTTTCAAGTGAATTCAAGGAGTTTTGATCGTTCATCTAACAGTCGCAAGTTTAACGGCTTTGCTGTAACAGAACTTTTTGTAACGATTAGATGGACGTTCAAAATCTACATGATTCACTAGAAAATTGGCCGTTCGAGGTCTTAAAACATGAAGAACAAACTTAACCTTATCGTCAAAAAGAGACGGGTGGTGGGTTGTGTTAGCAACCCAACGAGAAAATTTCCTCCATATTTGAACCATTAAAATGGGTACGGGCCTAGAGTTTGTTAGGCCTGCATAAAACAATGCTTAACAATGAAGATTAACAATCATTTCTTATACATAATCCATAAACTAATTAATTATTGTAAAATAAGTCCCCTTCCATCCATGTAAAAAGGATGCCAACCTAGATCCATCAAGAAACTCAAAGGAAGAAACGCAAAGATGCACGAGAACTTCACTTCGCCCACCAACCCGTCCAAGTACATTCATCCTGACCATAATGAAGGACCAAGACGCAATTTCCCAAATCCTCTCTGTACTTACATCACTTCCAAAACTACCCTCCCGCTCCCCCGGCAAATGCTCCCAAACACCGAGCCCAAAATGGTAATTTCCACAGTCATCAAACGATAAATGCTTGGGATATAATAAGATTGGGTGTTCGAAAGCGATTATCACGCTTAATTTACACCCAAATCGCGGCCCCGATGAAGACACCCCCCGGTGAGCTCACCCCCCTCCTCCCATCCCTCCACTCCCCCGACCCGGAGTGCGGCGGCGGCGGCGGCGCCTCCACCTCCGGCGCCGTCTTCAACCTATCCACCAGCATCATCGGCGCTGGCATCATGTCCATCCCGGCGACCCTCAAGGTCCTGGGAGTGGGCCCCGCGTTCCTCCTGATGGGCGTCGTCGCCCTCCTCTCCGACACCTCCGTCGAGTTCATGATGCGCTACACGCGCCACGGCGAGTCGGGATCGTACGCCGGGCTCATGGGGGAGTCCTTCGGCCGGGCGGGCTCCGTCGCCCTCCAGCTCTGCGTCGTCCTCACCAACGCCGGAGCCCTCATCATGTACCTCATCATTATCGGTCAGTAGCACTACTTTCCAATCTTTTGAGTGCTAATCGAGAAATATGACAGTTATTTAAAGTTCTTGTGCTTTGAGATTCGTGCAGGGGATGTGATATCGGGGAACGAGACGGAGGGGGGGTCGGCGGGGCTGCTGGTGGAGTGGTTCGGCGAGCACTGGTGGAACGCACGTGAGGCGGCGCTGCTGGTGACGCTGGTGGTGATCTTGTTGCCCCTCGTGCTGCTGCGGCGAGTCGGTGAGCTTTTCCCCAATTCCCCCTCATTTTTAATGTTTTTTTGGCGTAATTTTGCAAATGTGCACATTTTTTGAAGTTGTTTTCGCATACGTTTCTAGGGGTGTAAACGGGTCGCATTCGGATCGGATCCAAGCATGATCCAAACCCGAACGCGTTATTAAATTCAAATTGTACTCGGTGTCAGATTCCGGTTCCAACGACAATTATGAAAATATAAATTATAATTATGTTATTTTAGTCAAGCGCTTTAATTTTTAGAACTTTAACAATTTTTTGATAATAAAGTTTTATTTTAATAAACCTGAAACCAATAAGAATTTCGGTTTGAATTTTTAGATACAGAGGCGAAAAATAACGATGCGGTTGGAGCGATTTTTCGGAGTCTTGATCATTTATCGTTTACAGTCATATACGTTTCCGGTTGCTATTCTTTATGACTCCTTCAGGCACCCGAAAGGTCGGGTTGCTCTTTTGTGGGGCCGCTGTTAGGTTATCCGACGACGTGTCAGAAGATAAGTTGCAGGTCATGTGGGCCCACCTAAGGTTGTTGGCAAATAGCACGCTCTTCACGTGGCTCGTATTTAACGATGGGTCGTTCTTATGGTCAACGATTTGTTCTTGTGGGTTTGACGGTTGACGATCGATACCTACATAGTGTGGGACAAATTTAATTAATGTGATCAATAATCATATAGAAATAGTACGGGGACGCCTGCATTTCACATCATTAGGCATTATTGATGTAAACCCACATTATATCTCTAATTTGGAACAGTGATGCTCCCCCCTTCGGTTTGGTAGACGGAGGTTGGCATGTCGCAGTCGGGGTTGTGCATAGATAGGCCAGAGGTTTTTTTTTTGGGGTTCACCTCGGAACAACATCGAGCAAGTTCAAGCAGTGTTTAAACTTAGCTCTAGATACAACCTTAGTCAACATATTCGTTGGTTTGTCTTCTGTTTCGATCTCAGCAAATTGATGTCATCGTCTTTTTCTCCCACATAGTCTCGGATAAAGTGGTATCTCACATCGATATGCTTGATACCTGCCTGGAGAACCCGATTCTTAGCTAAGTGCACTGTACTTTGCCTGTCACAATGGAGATCATACATCTTGTGGTATACTTCCAAGCCGTCCATCAAACTCATCAGCCATGTCGACTCTTTCATCGCTTCAATCAATATCATGTATTCGCCCTCCATAGTAGACAAGACCACCGTAGACTAAAGTATACTCCGCCAACAGATCGGAGCTCTTGACATGGTGAATACATAGCCTGTCATATATCTTTTTCCATTCAAGTCACCCGCGTAGTCTGAATCGACATATCCGACAGCTCGTGGACCTTCATTAGCTTGTCTATATCTCAATCAGTCGTCAATCGTGTCAATGTTATATCTAAGTATCCATTGAACAGCTCGCCAATGTAATTTTCCCAGATTGTGCATGTATCGGCTCACCATGCTAACTGCATGTGATAGGTCGGGTCGGATACATTCCATAGCATATATCAAGGCTCATACTGCAGTGGCATACAATATGCTCTCCATGAGCTTCTTCTCATTGTCGTTCTCTGGGCAATGCTCATCACAGAGCTTGAAGCAAGGTGCAAGAGGGTAGCTACAGACTTCATATTTTCGCAACCAAATCTCTATACACCAGTCTTCAAATAGCAACTTTGTGAAAGATGAACTATGCCTTCACTTCGATCTCGGTAGATCTACATCCCAGGAATCCTCTATGCTTTGCCTAAGTCCTCCATCTTAAATGCACAACTCAGCTCTGACTACAGTATATGTATCTCCATTTTATTTAATGAAGCGATGAGCATATTATCAACATAAAGTAAGAGATAGATGAAGGACTCATTATCTAGCATCCGAGAGAACACACAATGATCATAGGGACATCGGAAGTATCCTTGAGCTTCTGTCATAAAACGCTCAAAACGCTCAAAACGCTCAAAACGCTTATACCATTGTCTAGGTGACTGCTTTAGCCTATAGAGCGACTTCTTCAGTCTACCTGCAAGGCCATCGTTGCTCTCATATCCATCGGGCTGGGTCATATAGATCTTATCATTAAGCTTTCCATGCAAGAACATCGTCTTAACATCTAGTAACACTAGCTCAAGTTAGAGCTGTGCAAATAATGCCAATAGAATCCGAATTGAGTAGTGCTTCACCACAAGAGAGAAGATCTCGTTGTAGTCGATGCCTTCTCTGTGTGCATAGCCCTTCGCCATAAGACGAACTTTGTAGCGAACTTCTCCAACTTCGGCTCCGTCTTTCTTGGTGCAGACCCACTTACAGCCTATCTCCTTCTTGCCCTTAGGAAGCTCCACCAGATTCCATATTTCATTTTTCATCGATGATTCTATCTTCTCGTCAATCACTTTTCTCCACATATCTAGGTCTTCAGAATGTTCTACATTTCTGAAAGAAGTGGGTATTGTTGGCCTAAGTTAGCCTACTGACTGATGCCAAAGCTTACTTTTGAGTATGATAAACAAGTCATATGGGTCTAGTATGTTTATCTAGTGAGTTTCAGGTTAAACGGAAGTCAAACGGAAAAGAAATGTGCAAAACAGGGGTTGCATGGTCTTGCGTGTCAGATGGGCCAATGTCAATGAAGGAACAACGCGACATGGCTGTGCAATAGCTGACATGGCCGTGTCATAAGTGCGTATGTGACGAAGAAATTATCCTTCAGCTGACACGGACGTGTCACATTTGCGAAAGATGGGCAAAGTCTGGGAAAGGCCCAACACGGCCGTGTGGGCTTGCACACAGCCGTGTCACAAGTGCGAGTTTTGTGAATGGAAAATTAATCAGCTGACACAGCCATGCGGAATCAGCACATGGCTGTGCCATATTTGCAGAATTTATGAAGAGGTCAGAGCTAACGTGACACGGGCGTGCCAGATTGCACACGGCTGTGCCAAGTTGTAGAATCCTTGTACGAGGCAGATTTGACTAGTTTGACCATTCAAACGTAGATGTTTGACTTCAATCAATTATGAGGAGTTTTTGTCCAATTTGAATGCCTATTCAAAGGGGAGTTTCTAAATAATAGAGATTTATCCAAATTAATAAAGATTTGATTTAAGATTTAATTGTAGATTTGGAGATCGAATTGAAGGATAGAGATTCTAATTGAATTGAAGGATAGAGATTCTAATTGAAGAGGACTTTATCTCTATAAAAGTAGAAGACCCATCCGTTGCAGAATGATCATAGTGCATCACATTGCGCCAAAAATCTTCAGAGGTCATCATTTTCCTTGCTTAGCCGAATTCATCTCCCCTATTCTTCAAAGAGATCATCAAGTTTGTGGAAGGAGTTCGGTGGACGACGTTGAAAAGTGCATAACATTCTCCACAGATCTCGGATCGACGAACCGTTTGTGCCCGGATGATCACAACTCAACGCTATATGCCACGGTGATATTATTTTGTTTTAATCTCTGTATTAAATTAGTGTGTTTTATTTTAACGTGAGTTATATTCTGAATAGTTTCATTCAAGAGCTATCATTGAGCATAAAACTTTTGGTGTTATTGTTGTATGATTTGATCATCACTTGCAAGCGTGATCAAGATTTTCCTTTTTGGTTATAAAAGGGGTTGAAGTTCTCAAGGATTTGGAGTCGGAGAAGAGGCATGGAGCCACTTTGTTAAAAGTAGTTACGTGCATATCTTTGATATGTGATTATGTGCTTTACATTATTCCGCTGCGTGCTATATTTTTAATTTGTGCCATACACCCTATTCACCAACCTTCTAGGGTGTTTTCAGGTTTGTCAATACTTACAGCGGAGAAAGCAAATGAGACCATCTCAGTGTATCTGTCACGACCCGCTTCCCTAAAATGGAGGCGAGACGTGAAAAGGTCCGCACGAGAGTGGAGCTGTGAAGCCCCAAACCCGATAAGCGTCCACAATACATAAACAGGTCCCTGTAACCACAACAGAATAGCAATAATAACACAAGGAGAGACTGAAATAAAATTCACATCTCACAAATATTGTCCAACATCACAAATATGTTCAACATCCAGAAAAGCCACCAGGCTAAAAGAAAAGAGTCTAAAGGCCCAGAACAAGGCCAACAAAAGCAACAACATAACAAGGTATGGGTGCCACGCACCAATAACAAACAACTGTTAACAAAATAAAACGCAACGGAGACACTAGGACTGGTCCCCAGTGTCCACGTACTCCCCGTCAAACACAAGCTCGGGCTCGGCGTCAGCAAACACCTCGTCCTCAACAAGGTACTCGGGCTCAGGATCTAACATGTGTCACCCAAAAGAGTAAAGGGGCACATGTCAGCAAGTCTAAAAGACTTGGGCAAGGAAACTGAAAGTGAGGCATCTAGCAACCTAGCAGTTATAGTGTTAAGTAATGACATGACAGTTAAGCATGATGCAACAGTTTAAAAAGAGAAGCAAGCATGCACAATGTAGCAAAAGCTACCAAATCACTAATCACTTATCATTTAACACTTATCACTTATCACTTATCACTTATCACTTATCACTTATCACTTATCACTTAGTGCATAGAGAGTCCACCTGCTGGCCAGCTCGTGGCTCAGGCCGCTTATCTCTACCACTATTAATCACTTGTCACTGGTAAACACTTAGTGCATAGAGAGTCCACCTGCTGGCCAGCTCGTGGCTCAGGCCGCTTATCTCTATCACTATTAATCACTTGTGCACTAGAGAGTCCACCTGCTGGCCGGAGTGGCGGATCAGGCCAACTCGGGGCTCAGGCCGCTTATCTCTTACCCCACCCATATGTGTCGAGCGTTGGGGTTTCCAACTCACTAAGCTCGCTTCTGGAACACGAGCCAGGAATATAATATTGTAGCGTGCGCTACGCAATCACGATGAATAATCACTATGCAAGGACATGAACAGATATTTGCGTACAGTTAATTTAAATTAAACGTGACAGGCAAAATGCAATGACATGAACATATTCGCGTACCGTTAATTGAAAGTAAACATGACATGGTAATTGTGCAACATGCTAAAAGTCGGAATTAGCTTCGTTGTCAAGCTAATTCCCCAATTTGCGCCTAGGCGAGTATCATTTCGTCGCCTAGCCTCTTTTACGCCTACAACATGCAAATGGCCTAAAACATGGCCTAAACCCTAAGTGGCAAGTTTCATTTGCCTAGCACCGGGGATGACGATCAAACTCGTCACACGGATGCTATCTACGAGGAAATCGCTGTTTAGGGGGAAACAAACACCAAACACATGAAATTAATTAGGGTTTCACCAAAATTATAAATAAGTTATAAAAACAACGGTAGATCGATCTCTTACCGAGAGGAGACGGAAGGAACACTCCGGGGAACCCTAGGATCAAATCTGGAGAAGATTGGAGAAGATTGGGGAAACTAGGGTTTTGGGGGATTTGGGGATTTGATGGGTTTTGGTGAGATTTTGGGGAAGATGAGAGGTAGATAGGGTAGATGGATGGTTTGGATGATGGATTTAGGGCTTGGAATGAAGCAATGGAGCTTGGAGGAAGGTGTGGGATCAATGGGGGCGATTTTAGGGTTTAGGGTCGAGTTGGAGGGGAAGAAAACGTTTGGGTTGGGTATTTATAGGCTAGGCTGGCGGCTAGGGCAAAACTAGGGTTTACAGCACTAGTTAGTCGGTCAAAGAACAACCACTGACCGACTAGTTTGACAACTAGTCGGTCGGTCGACCAACGCAGACCGACTAAGTGTAAACAGTAGCTACAGGTGAAATTAGGATTTTAGAGTTAGTCGGTCCATGAACAAATACTGACCGACTAGTTTGGCAACTAGTCGGTCGATGAACGTTCTTAGACCGACTAAGAGTAAACAGTAACTGATACAAAAATAATTTGATGAGTTAGTCGGTTCAAGAAGCATTGCTGACCGACTAGTTTGCAACCTAGTCGGTCAACCAACGTTCTTAGACCGACTAACGATAAACAGTAACTCCTGAGAAATTTAGAAAGCTAACTAGTCGGTCCAAGAAGGATTGCCGACCGACTGGATCGTCATCTAGTCGGTCGGTGGCCCTTCTTACACCGGCTAATGAGCACAGAAAGTACCGATACGGAGCGCGGGGCCCCGGGATCGATTCCTAAGACTCCTAGGCTTGATCTAATAGTTAGATACGACCGTTATGAAGCCCGTCACGAGTGACAAACTTCGAAATCGACAATCCTAAGAAAGAAGCGAGAAAATACGACGAATCGATCGAAAATGAAAACTACGGAGACGAAAACCACACAAGAGGAGAAAATCCACCAAAACATATATTATAATATATGAAATCCAGATACATGAAAAGCAGTCGTTACATCCTCCCCAACTTAAGAAAAATTCCGTCCTCGGAATTTCCAAAACTCACGAGTCCGGAAACAAAAGTGGAAAACGCTCTCGCATCTCATCCTCATTCTCCCAAGTAGACTCTCCAGGTGAACCGTGTCGCCACATCACCCTCACAAGATTAACAATCTTGTTCCGAAGCGATTTCTGACGCCTGTCCAGAATCTGCACTGGATGCTGGTCATACGTCATATCGGGGCGAACGGTAATCTCCGAAAAATCCACCGCATGAGACGGATCGCTAATGTATCGACGAAGCTGCGACACATGGAAAACATTGTGAACTCCTTCCAAAGATGGCGGCAAGGCCAAGCGATAAGCTACCTCGCCAACCCTCTCCAAAACGTCAAACGGTCCAATGTATCGCGGGCTCAACTTTCCACGCTTCCCAAAACGAATCACACCACGATTCGGGGAAATCTTCAAGAACACATGGTCACCCGGCTGAAACTCCAAAGGACGACGTTTAGCATCCGCCCAATGCTTAAAACGGTCCTGAGCAATCCTCAACCTCTCCCGAATATTCCTGACGATATCCACGGCCTCCACGATCATCTCAGGTCCCAACAACTCCCGATCACCAACGTCATCCCAACTCAATGGCGATCGACATTTCCTCCCATAAAGAGCGGCGAATGGCGCCATGCCAATACTCGCCTGGAAGCTGTTGTTGTAAGAGAACTCCACCAAGTGTAGATGGTCCTCCCACGAACCCTTGAAATCCAACATGCACGCCCTCAGCATGTCTTCCAAAATCTGAATCGTCCTCTCGGACTGGCCATCCGTCTGCGGATGGTACGCCGTGCTGAAACTCAGACGCGTACCCAAGCTCTTCTGCAAACTCTGCCAGAACTGAGATGTGAACCTCGTGTCTCTGTCAGACACGATACTCACGGGGACTCCGTGAAGTCGCACAACTTCCTGCACGATTCACGTTACATCACTATCCAAACTAGGAAAAGGAATTAAAGACGGAGAGTAAAAGAATTTTACCTCCATATATCTCCTTGCTAGCGCCTCAGTGGACTGTCCCACTCGGAATGGAATAAAGTGCGCAGATTTGGTCAATCGATCCACGATCACCCAAATCGCGTCATTCTGCTTCGGACTTCGAGGTAGTCCAGTCACGAAATCCATAGTGATGTGTTGCCACTTCCACTCCGGAATCGGAAGCGGTTGTAGCAACCCGGCCGAACGCTGATGCTCCGCCTTCACTTGCTGGCAAACCAAGCACTTGGCTACACTCCGAGCCACGCTCCTCTTCATACCATGCCACCAATAATTCAGACGAAGATCCTGGTACATCTTGGTGCCACCAGGATGCACAGAATACGGCGAACTGTGTGCCTCCACCATCAGCTCCTCTCTGATATCCCCAGCAGGCACACACAACCTGGCTCCAAACCTCAGCGAGCCATCCTCATGAATCAAGAAGTCAGTCCGCAGACCGGCTTCCACCACCTCCCGAATCCTCACCAGCTTCGGATCCTCAGCCTGGCCAGCCTTAATCCGATCCACGATCGTCGACTGTACCTGCATGTACATCAACGAAGAAGCCTCCCCAGGAAGGACAATTTCCACTCCAGACTCCCAAAAATCCTGCTGCAATCTCCACTGCGAGGTCAAAATCATCACCGCTGGCAGCATACTCAAAGCATCTGGAACCACATTCACCTTGCCAGGGTGATACTGCAAATCAATATCATAATCCGCCATAAGCTCCAACCATCGACGCTGTCGCATGTTGAGCTCCTTCTGAGTGAAAATATACTTCAAGCTTTTGTGATCGGTGAAAATCTTCACTTTCTCACTCAGCAAGAAGTGCCTCCAAATCTTAAGAGCAAACACAACGGCAGCCAACTCCAAATCATGCGTCGGATAATTCTTCTCATGAACCTTAAGCTGACGAGACGCATACGCCACAACATGCCCATGCTGATGCAACACACAACCGAGACCCTTGCCGGAAGCATCGCAAAAGATCTCAAATCCACCGCTGCGATCAGGCACAACCAAAATAGGGGCAGTCGTCAACCTCTCCTTCAGAACACCAAAAGCACTCTCACAATCACCCGACCAAACATAAGCAACATCCTTCCGCGTCAACCTGGTCATCGGCTCAGCAATACGAGAAAAGTCCTTAATGAATCGCCGATAATAACCAGCAAGCCCAAGAAAACTCCGAATCTCAGACGCTGACGACGGAACAGGCCACTCCCTGATGGCCCTAATCTTCTCGGGATCCACTGAAATACCATCTCCAGACACCACATGCCCCAGAAAAGCAACTCGATCCAGCCAAAACTCGCACTTCGAAAACTTAGCATACAACCGATGCTTCCTCAAAATCTCCAACACCGTCCTCAAGTGCGAGGCATGCTCTTCCTCCGACTTTGAATAGATCAGAATGTCGTCAATAAAGATAACGACAAACTTATCCAAAAAATCGTAGAAAATCAGGTTCATCAGATTCATGAAAACTGCGGGCGCGTTAGTTACGCCAAAAGGCATAACCACGAACTCATAGTGTCCATACTTCGTCCTGAACGCTGTCTTCGGAACATCTCCCTTCTTCACCTTCAACTGATGGTAACCACTCCTCAAATCCAACTTAGAAAACACCCTCGAACCTCCAAGCTGATCAAAAATATCATCAATGCGAGGCAACGGGTATTTATTCTTAATGGTCACCGCATTCAACTCCCGATAATCCACGCACATGCGACGCGAACCATCCTTCTTCTTAACCAACAACACCGGTGCTCCCCACGGAGACACGCTAGGATTAATATAACCCTTCTGCAACAGCTCATCCAACTGCTTCCGCAACTCTTCCAATTCTGCAGGTGCCATACGATACGACGCCTTCGAAATCGGCTGCGCACCCGGAACAAGATTGATAGAAAATTCCAAAGCCCGATCAGGTGGCAAACCAGACATCTCCTCGGGGAAGACGTCGCCAAAATCACGCACCACAGCTGGCCACTCCAGCTCCATCTGCATAGCCACAGCCTCCACCGGCCTGGCCCGAAATCTGACAGGACCAAGCGAACTGCTACCACAACTGAACTCGAATACTGGATGTCCGGGAATCTCGAACACCACCTTCTTCCTCCTGCAGTCAATCGTAGCATAGAAGCTCGCAAGCCAGTCCATCCCAAGAACTGCATCATAGTTGATGATGTCGTGGACAATGAAATCAGCAAAAAGCTCATGTCCACAGACCACCAACGAGCAAGAATTGCAACCACGATGCACCGAGACCACGCCATTCCCTGTAACGATATTCCAACTCTTGGGGAGAGGGGACGTCGACAAGGAATGCCTCTCCACGAAGCTCCGAGAAATAATGCACATCGATGCACCAGAGTCAAAGAGGACTCGTGCAGGAAATGTGCACACCAAAATCACACCTAATCAATCAATTAACAATCAAACCCTAGTCTAGCAAACAAGCAAGTTCAAGCAAACAACATAATCTAGCAATCAAGACCAAATAGGAAAGTAATAGCTAGAATGAGGATTACCTGCGATAACCTCATCCACAGCTTCGCTCTCCGCAGCGGTCATCAGAAAAGCCTGCCTCCTCGGCGGAGCAGCCTGCTGAAAAGCCTGCCTCTGCGGAACAAGAGCTGCTCCACGTCCAGCAGGAACAGACGCTCGCTGCTGCAACGGCTGGGCATCAATAGGTGCCTTCCAAGGCTGCTTCAACCTCGGGCACTCCCTGAGAGCATGGGCAGGATCTCCGCAGGCGATACATTGCCCCAAGAACCTCCTACACGATTCCTTGACATGGCCCTCCTTGCCACAAAAATGGCAAGTCCTCCGAGCAGGCCCTACTGGCCTCTTAAAATGAACAGGCTGGTTCGGCCTGAATCCAGGCCTAACCACAGCTCTCGCCTGTTCCACAGGCCTCTTCCCAGCACCAACCACAGATCCTCTCCTCTGGTTCACGAGCAGCTCCTGCCTCTTGGCAGCTACTAGAACCTTCTGATAAGATTCCCGGTCAGAGGAGGTCACAAAGCTCTGGAGCTCCGAAGCAAGCCCCTGCAGGAACCTCTGAGCTCTCTCCTCATCGTCCTGCACCATCTTCGGCGCAAACCGACTAAGCCTCATGAACTCCTGGTGGTACATGTCCACCGACGAGTTCCCCTGCTTCAGATCGATAAAACGCTGCAGCATCTCCTCCTTGGCAGCCTTCGGGAAGAACTCACCCTCAAATCTGGCTTTGAAGGTAGCCCAAGCTATCGGCTCAACCAACATCTTCTCCTCAGCATCCCACCAATTCCTGGCGTTATCCTTCAGCTGCCTCTTTGCCAGATCAACCCATCCAGCTGGGGTGATCCTGGCCATCTTCAGATTGTCCTCGACGTTCCGAATCCACTCATCGGCCGCCAGAGGACCCTCAGAACCATCAAAATATGCGGGACCCAGCTCCCGAAATTGCTTCGCTCCTGGCTCAGAGCGAGGGGCATCCGGAAGAACCCGGGCAGCTCGAGCAGGTGGAGCATTCTGGACTTGCAAAAGCACGCCCTGCTGCACTTGCATCATCTGGATCATCATCCGCATCATCTCACCGCTGGTGGGTTCCCGCTCAGGCTCCTCATCATGAGGGAGCGCACCACTGCCCCCACCACGGGTGAAACGTCTTCCTGCCATCTAATGACACGGAAAACAAATCAGATTAGACTCATAGCTTATGACTCGAACGTCGAACTTAGTTTATTGGACATTCTAATGTTATTATCGCTATTCCAAAAATCGCAGTTACAGAAGAGGACCTGCATGGGCCACCACTAAAACCTGTCACGACCCGCTTCCCTAAAATGGAGGCGAGACGTGAAAAGGTCCGCACGAGAGTGGAGCTGTGAAGCCCCAAACCCGATAAGCGTCCACAATACATAAACAGGTCCCTGTAACCACAACAGAATAGCAATAATAACACAAGGAGAGACTGAAATAAAATTCACATCTCACAAATATTGTCCAACATCACAAATATGTTCAACATCCAGAAAAGCCACCAGGCTAAAAGAAAAGAGTCTAAAGGCCCAGAACAAGGCCAACAAAAGCAACAACATAACAAGGTATGGGTGCCACGCACCAATAACAAACAACTGTCTAACAAAATAAAACGCAACGGAGACACTAGGACTAGTCCCCAGTGTCCACGTACTCCCCGTCAAACACAAGCTCGGGCTCGGCGTCAGCAAACACCTCGTCCTCAACAAGGTACTCGGGC
Organism: Scilla litardierei; assembly: GCA_030789695.1. Lineage (NCBI taxonomy): Eukaryota > Viridiplantae > Streptophyta > Magnoliopsida > Asparagales > Asparagaceae > Scilla > Scilla litardierei. The sequence goes on along the minus strand of CM061137.1, from coordinate 162,484,800 downwards.
TCAGGATCTAACATGTGTCACCCAAAAGAGTAAAGGGGCACATGTCAGCAAGTCTAAAAGACTTGGGCAAGGAAACTGAAAGTGAGGCATCTAGCAACCTAGCAGTTATAGTGTTAAGTAATGACATGACAGTTAAGCATGATGCAACAGTTTAAAAAGAGAAGCAAGCATGCACAATGTAGCAAAAGCTACCAAATCACTAATCACTTATCATTTAACACTTATCACTTATCACTTATCACTTATCACTTATCACTTATCACTTATCACTTAGTGCATAGAGAGTCCACCTGCTGGCCAGCTCGTGGCTCAGGCCGCTTATCTCTACCACTATTAATCACTTGTCACTGGTAAACACTTAGTGCATAGAGAGTCCACCTGCTGGCCAGCTCGTGGCTCAGGCCGCTTATCTCTATCACTATTAATCACTTGTGCACTAGAGAGTCCACCTGCTGGCCGGAGTGGCGGATCAGGCCAACTCGGGGCTCAGGCCGCTTATCTCTTACCCCACCCATATGTGTCGAGCGTTGGGGTTTCCAACTCACTAAGCTCGCTTCTAGAACACGAGCCAGGAATATAATATTGTAGCGTGCGCTACGCAATCACGATGAATAATCACTATGCAAGGACATGAACAGATATTTGCGTACAGTTAATTTAAATTAAACGTGACAGGCAAAATGCAATGACATGAACATATTCGCGTACCGTTAATTGAAAGTAAACATGACATGGTAATTGTGCAACATGCTAAAAGTCGGAATTAGCTTCGTTGTCAAGCTAATTCCCCAATTTGCGCCTAGGCGAGTATCATTTCGTCGCCTAGCCTCTTTTACGCCTACATGCAAATGGCCTAAAACATGGCCTAAACCCTAAGTGGCAAGTTTCACTTGCCTAGCACCGGGGATGACGATCAACCTCGTCACACGGATGCTATCTACGAGGAAATCGCTGTTTAGGGGGAAACAAACACCAAACACATGAAATTAATTAGGGTTTCACCAAAATTATAAATAAGTTATAAAAACAACGGTAGATCGATCTCTTACCGAGAGGAGACGGAAGGAACACTCCGGGGAACCCTAGGATCAAATCTGGAGAAGATTGGAGAAGATTGGGGAAACTAGGGTTTTGGGGGATTTGGGGATTTGATGGGTTTTGGTGAGATTTTGGGGAAGATGAGAGGTAGATATGGTAGATGGATGGTTTGGATGATGGATTTAGGGCTTGGAATGAAGCAATGGAGCTTGGAGGAAGGTGGGGGATCAATGGGGGCGATTTTAGGGTTTAGGGTCGAGTTGGAGGGGAAGAAAACGTTTGGGTTGGGTATTTATAGGCTAGGCTGGCGGCTAGGGCAAAACTAGGGTTTACAGCACTAGTTAGTCGGTCAAAGAACAACCACTGACCGACTAGTTTGACAACTAGTCGGTCGGTCGACCAACGCAGACCGACTAAGTGTAAACAGTAGCTACAGGTGAAATTAGGATTTTAGAGTTAGTCGGTCCATGAACAAATACTGACCGACTAGTTTGGCAACTAGTCGGTCGATGAACGTTCTTAGACCGACTAAGAGTAAACAGTAACTGATACAAAAATAATTTGATGAGTTAGTCGGTTCAAGAAGCATTGCTGACCGACTAGTTTGCAACCTAGTCGGTCAACCAACGTTCTTAGACCGACTAACGATAAACAGTAACTCCTGAGAAATTTAGAAAGCTAACTAGTCGGTCCAAGAAGGATTGCCGACCGACTGGATCGTCATCTAGTCGGTCGGTGGCCCTTCTTACACCGGCTAATGAGCACAGAAAGTACCGATACGGAGCGCGGGGCCCCGGGATCGATTCCTAAGACTCCTAGGCTTGATCTAATAGTTAGATACGACCGTTATGAAGCCCGTCACGAGTGACAAACTTCGAAATCGACAATCCTAAGAAAGAAGCGAGAAAATACGACGAATCGATCGAAAATGAAAACTACGGAGACGAAAACCACACAAGAGGAGAAAATCCACCAAAACATATATTATAATATATGAAATCCAGATACATGAAAAGCAGTCGTTACAGTATCGTGTAGGTTTTTGTATCTCACGCCTTGGTCTCTTAGCTGCAATGGAATCCAACTGATGTGCGATCTATGGAGACGAGCTATCTTTACCATCCGAGCTTGAACGACCAACATCACCAATATCTGTTTGGAGTACATTGTCTGTTGTCTCTGGTGAAGGTCGACTAGAGTCCGTAGCCGAGCTGTATGGAATCTTAGACATTTTCATGTAGACATGCTTTGTCTTTGTCTTTTGGGCTCTACTGTTGGGCCATGCTCCCCCTTCAACAATGCTGACTCATCAGAAGTTACGTCTCTGATCACAATCACTTTCCTTTGTCTCGGACACAACTTGTATCTTCTGATATCATGGCTAAAGCTCAAGAAGATGTCTTTCTTGGCTATAACATTGAGCTTGTCTTCCTTCACAATGTAGTAGCTCGGACAGCTCCATATACTTAGAGAATCATAGTCAGGAACTGGCTTTTCCTACCAAACCTCCAAAGGAGGTCGTTCATCCAATGCAGCAGAAGTAACCAATTGACCCATTAGGCTGTGTACGCAGGATTTTAGCCCAGAACTCCTTTGATAGGTCGGCAGTAGATAGCTTACATCGAATTTTCTCCAGCAAAGTCCGATTCATCCGTTCAGTTACTCCATTTTGTTGTGGCGTACCACTAATGATGAAGTGTCTTTGAATCTATTCCTTTTTGCAGTACTCTTGGAAGGGGTCCTACCTATACTTTTCACCATTGTCACTTCGGAGTCGCCTGACTTTTTGTCCTATCTGAGTCTCAACCAACTTCTTCCTTTCTATGAACATACTTAGAACCTGATCTTTAGACATCAGAGAAAACACCCGAACCATGCATGAGAAATCAATAAAAGATATAAAGTAGTGTTTACCTCTGAATGAGACCGATCTAGTCGGCCCATATACGTCGATATGAACATATTCAAGCACTCCATTCGTATTATGGATGTCCATCCCAAAAGAAGCATGTGGTTGTTTTCCGAAGGCATAATGCTCGCAGAACTCTATCTTTCCGGTCTTGTCTCCTTTTAAACGATTTCATTCGATAAGTTTTTGCAAAGCTTTCTCCCCAACATGTCCTAGACGATGTGTCAAAGTAACGAGTCGTTTTCTGTTGGCCTCACAGGTCAGTGTTGCTGTATCAGTCATGACCGAGCCATCCAAGTAATAAAGGTTGCTTTTACGCTTCCCCTTCATTAAGATCAAGCTCATCGGGTCACCTTCAGAACTCTGTTCTCCATCGTCACTCGGTAGTCCTTGGCTTCGAGTGAACCCAGCAATATGAGGTTACGCTTTAGGTCGGGAATATAACGTATCTCGTCGATGTCTCGGGTAACACAGTTGCTCATCTTTATCCAAACTGCCCGATGCCTGCCATGCTGTAAGCTCGGTCATCGCTCAGTAAGACTGTATTCTTATCACATTCATAGAAGATCGTAAAGTATTCTCTATGTGGCGTAATATGAAAGAAGCATACCGAATTGAGCACACACTTATATAAGTCACACACTCCGAAGCACCAACCAATACCCATTCTTCAACCTCAACGCCTTTAACAACGTTTGCAGTAGCATTGTGCTTCTTCTTTGCCTTTGGACAATCTCTGATCTAATGCCCTTTCTACTGACAAAATGCACATTGACCTTTGCTAAGTGCTTGCGAGAAGGGCCTCTACTCTTGTCCATGGACTTAGGTTTGAAATACCCATTTTGAGCTCCACTCCCTCATTGCTCCGACCTTTTACCATAGTAAGAGCATCGTTAGCTCGTCTTCTTGTGTCCTCATCGTTCTTCTTGAACTCATTGCTCGTAAGAGCATTGGACGCCTCTTCAAACATGATCGAGTTCTTACTTATGGTAAGAATCGATACCAAGTACTCGTAATCATTGGTAGAGAATTGAGGAGAATCATTGCTTCATCTTCGTCATCGACATTGACATCAACGTTTCTCAGGTCGATGAGAAGCTTGTTGTAATAGTCAAGATGTTCTTGAAATTTAGATGTACAAGTTTCTGATGTCGCTGTTCAGATTCATCAGTAACAGTTCGCAGACACGTGTTAGTCTCTTGAAGAAGATAGCAATTGTCGGCAGACCTCTTTTCCGTCAAAATACATTCTTCACTAGCATTGAAAACCCGTCATTTCTTCTTAGTAAACCTCACCAGTAACCCTTCATCACACAACTGACTGATATTAATAAGATTAGCTTTAAGGACTTCGACATGCAAAACATTCCTGAGTTTAGGAAGTCCAACCACATTCAGATTTCCTTTTCCAACAAACTTGCTCCTTCGACCATCACCAAAAGTTACGCGACTCCCAGTACAGATTCTGTAATCATCAAGAAATTTCTTGTAGTCTGTCATGTGACGTGAACAACCACTGTCAAAGTACCACATGTTATCTGAAGATGCCATTAAAGATGTATAAGCAACCATACTGTATATCTCTGTCTTCATAACCCATTGCTTCTTCACTTTTCTGCCCAGATGACTGACGGTTCCACCTTCCATGAAATGACTCATGCGTCTAAATCAATTTTTCTCAGAATGAATAAATTTGCAGTATTCACACACTGGACTTCCACCTTTGACAGCTCTAGTCAACTTCTTCATACCATCACGATCCTTCTGATGACCAATTTTCTTAAGTTCTTTAGTTACTTGTATCTTTTTCGCAGTAGACACATCATAGTAAACTCCTCTATTATAGCCCACTCCAGTACGATCTCCTGAAATCTTACCCATGTTCAATATATCATCTCGTTTAGATTTTTCAGAATTCCACTTATTCAAAGTGCACTCAGCTTTCTCTGCCCTGTGAAGAACTGTTCTGAAAGTACTCTCTAGTTCTCTAAAGTTTTGCTTCGCTTTCAGACATTTGACTTTGACTTCTTCCTTCTCTTCCTTGAGTCTAGCATTTTCTTCTATCAGCAATTTGTTGATACTACAGATTTTCATCCACTTTCCTTACATTATCTGCTATGCTGTTCGGATATCTTCTACACTAACATTCTCATCTCTGTCAGTTTCAGAATCTAATTCAATGGTAGATGGTGTGGATGTTGCAACACTGGATATGACATTATCTAGTTTGTTGGCAGATGTCATGACTGATGTTGCAATATCGGATCTAACATGACTCCTAGTGTTGTAGTCTGATTGCTTCTTCATTGAGGTTGCAAAAGCAACATAATTACGGGTGATTTCCTCATCTTCAGCACTCTCTTCATACTTTTCTTCACTCTAGGTACTAGTCAAGGACTTCCCTTTTTGTTTTTTCAGAGTGTTTGCACATTTAGCCTGTATATGCCCATATCTCTCACACTCTATACACTGTATCCTCTTTCCTTTCTTCTTCTGATCATACCTTTGAATTCTGTTAAAGAATTTTCCAGCAGATGTATTACTTGGTCGAGGCACACTGTTTCATGTTCTGAAATTTTGCCATTTACTACTGATCTTTTAAAGCATTCTACTGAAATTTTTAGTCATCAGAACAATATCCTCATCTAGACCCGATTCATCGTCTTCTTTAGAGACATCCCAAGACTTTACCTTTAAGGCCACCCCTTTTCTCTTTTATTCTGTTTCAGATTCATTTCGTACATCTGTAGAGATCCCATTAGTTCATCAAGTCTCATGGTTGAGGTATCCATATCTTCCTTAATAGCTGCAACCTTAGCTGAGAATCGTTCATGGAGAGATCTTAGAGCTTTATGAACCAACTTCACTTTTGAGTATTTTTTACCAAGTTGATAGGCTTGATTAGCTATATCTCTTAATTTTTCATTAAATTCAGCAATGTTCTCATTATCACCCATTATTAATTCTTCAAATTATGATGCAAACATTTGGAGTTTTGAGACTTTTATCGCATTAGTTCCTTCATGTATATTCTGAAGAATGTCCCAAGCTTCTTTAGCATACTCACTGGTACAGATGAGTTTGAATTGCTTTTCATCTACAGCCGTGAAAATAGCATTACCGGCTTTAGAATTTCTAAGGGTTGTACGATCTCCATCTTGACTCCATTCTTTTGTTGGCTTGAGATGTTTCTTGCCGTCTTTGTCACAACTTCAACCGGTGAAGACCAGCTTTCAACAACATCAATCCAAGATTTTTCATCAAGTGATTTGATGAATGCTTGACTTCCTGTATGTGTAGTTGGTACCAACAGGTAATGGAAGATGAGTAACGAAAGCACCTTCTCGAGTATTAATGATATAAGTACTGATATCCCAAGATCACACTCACTTTGACAACAAAGCAACACAGATGATCTGCTCTGATACCAATTGTTAATCAGTACTTAGGTATTTATAATGACACTAAAATTCATATACACGTATTAATACGTATTCTTGGGCGTATAAATATGCACATAAATTTTTGGGAGACTTGTATAATTTTCTTTGATTTTTTTGTGAGATTAAGATTATCTTTAATAAATTTTATAACATCTCTTGGTATTATTAAATGAGGATATACTTGTATTAAAGGGAGTGTACATGGTATATGATGGAGTGTATTGTATTACTTAAAGTAGTCCTATTTTCCATAAAAAGATTAATCCTAAATTCCTTTGGAATGACACATAGGCCATTAAGTGTCCAAAGCTTGTTCCTCTTAATATCACTTAGACACATGTGGGCCACATGTTATGCTAAGAATCAAGGGAAGATGATGAGGATAAGGGTTAGCTTAGAAAGGAAGGAAAGCGAAAGAAAGGAAAGAACAAGAGGAGAACCCAGCCTCCCTTTCTCCTTCCCCTTAAGCAACCGACCTCTCTCTCTCTTTCTTCCTTTCCTTGTGCACATAACCCACCACCTCTTCCTCATCCTCTCCGGCTGCACCCAAGCCAATCTCTCCCTCTCCATTTTTCAGCCCACGCAAGACCCCAAGGCCCTCGCCGTTTCAATTATCCACTAGACCAAACCCATCATCCTAGCATTTGAAGTAGAATTGTGAAGAAGGAACTTGCTATCGGATGGTCTTCAAGGAGAAGAAGGGCCCCAAACTTATTGGAGGAGTGATGAGGTAGGGTTCTAACTAAGTTAGATATGGTTCTTTTGGAATCGTGTAGGATTTTAGAGTTCGTTGCTGTCGAATTTGACAGTAGATGAAACCACACGGCTCTATGGACCTTTCCATACGACCGTGTGGTGGTCGGCTACATCATACAATCGTAAGAACCACCGCATAGAGGAAATTAGCATCACACGGCCGTATGGACCATCCACACGACCATGTGGAAGTTACGTCGAGACCACACGACCGATTGAAGATCGTGCGGTGGTCGTGTGGTTACTAGGAGAACCACACGGTCATAGAAATGACCGTGTCTAGGATTGTTGGCCCACACGTCCGTGTCGAGCCACGACACGGTCGTGTCGTCTTGTTTTATATCCGCCACGTCAACTTAGATGCTAGACCTGAGTCCCACACACGACACGATCGTGTCGACTCTTTTACGCGACGGTAGGAAGCGTAATTGAACACTTCTCGATCCACACGGTCATGTGGAACCCCCAAACGACCGTGTGGTCGAGTTGGTTGAACCCTAATGTCTCACACGACCGATCCCTACCTATGTAGCCGTCGGCATCCGTCCGCGGATGTTGATCATCAATCTTCATGAAAGAGATACGCCCTAGTTGAATCCGCATGAGCACCTTATGAACTGGCCTCCATCAATTTATGAACTGTTTTGAGAAAACATTTCAATAAGATCTCACGCAGATTATCCGTCCATATATTTAGGAACTACTTTAGGCAAGTAATCCCACATATCAAGGAATCATATAAACTATTTCGGGTAAATAGTTTTACCAAATTTTGAGCGGATACTTCCTCAATAAATATAGCAATAATCAGAATTGCACCGAAATTCTGAGAGAGTAAAAATAGATCTGAATGAAACATTAATATCAGATCTAAATACCTGAAGCCAGAACTACTGCATGTGTAAGTCGAATAAGCATGTTGTGAACAATGTTATAACATGACTTACAACATGACTTACAACATGAACTCCAGATGTTGCATGTTGTGACAATGTTGTGACATGACATACGACATGACTCATGACATGAACCAATAAACCAAGATCCCACTGTAGATAACACGTGCAACTAATGACAACAATAAAACACATCACGTGTGACCCGAAAGGATGTTCATATATTTGAAGTGGATCCGCATACGAGCTGAAAGGAACTTGTGTGGTTTCCCATTGTGTTGAATAGTAGGGGATTGTAATGGACATGAGGATGTATGGGGTTGGCTTTGTGTTGTGGTTTCTGTTGTATAACTATATTATTGCAGAAAACAAAGTGTTGCCTTCTACTTAAGTTCAAATGCTATCATTTAATGAGATTTCATCGATTGTAATTCTAACTGCATATTTTATTTGCATCCAATATGTAGATTCACTGAGGTTCACTTCAGCTCTGTCGGTTCTCCTTGCTGTGGTGTTTGTGTTCATAAGCTCAGGGATGGCTCTTTTTGCTGTCTTCAACGGGGCCGCAAAAACCCCAAGGTTGCTGCCGGATTTTAGCAAGGAGTCAGTCTTTGATCTTTTCACTGCTGTTCCGGTCATTGTGGTAGCATTCACCTTCCACTTCAATGGTATGTCTAGCAAATATGTAGCTCATCAATTTATTGTGATTCTAGGTTCAATTTTCAGCACTATTATATGACATCGCCATGATTTTGCTCGTATCCCAGCTTCCGAGTCTGAATATTTCATGTTTGACCCCATAAACGAGCCTGAAATATTAAGTCGGCCTTCATTGAATCCTGGAATCAACTTTTTGCTATGTTAAAATTTATACCAGTTAAATTTCAGTGCCGGGAAATTACTAATTCTTGATTTGAATTGTATCAGTATCCGTTGATTTCAGACTTCCTATAATGGGCAATTTTAGTTTCAGATTAACAATTTTAGTCAATCTCAACATTATTTTTGCACTAAGTTAGCCTTCTATACCTGCAGTACATCCCATTCGGGCAGAGCTAGCAAAGATATCTGACATGACAGTGGCCGTGCGGCTCTCCTTGCTCCTCTGCTGCATCATCTATGCGACCGTCGGATTCTCTGGCTATCTCCTCTTCGGGGAGTCGACCATGTCCGACATACTCTCCAACTTCAATCACGAGAGCTCCAGCTCCAAGGTCGGCCCAATCCTCAACGACATAGTCAGAATCAGCTATGCCCTGCATCTGGTACTGGTGTTCCCTCTCATCAACTTCTCACTAAGGCTCAACATCGATGAGCTCCTATTTTCCAAGAAGCAGCCTTTAGCCTCCGACACAGTACGATTCGTGTTGATAACCGGTATCCTGACGGCTATGGTCTACCTGGCAACGATAGCGATACCGAATATCTGGGTCCTTTTTCAGTTCATGGGATCGACGACTGCGGTCTGCCTCTCCTTGATCTTTCCAGGTGCCATTGTTCTAAGGTAAACCTACTTAGCTCATATGAACTCCCCTTCCCAATCTGATGGGCATAAAGGCCCTTTGAGCGAAAATTCTATGAGCTGGGCTTGAAGTACAAGTCCATGGGCCTGATTTCACGTTGCGCCTTTTATTTTCGCCGTCTATGTTTAAATTTTTTTGGTAATTTGAACAGGGACATACATGGGATATCCAAACGAAGAGACAAAATCTTAGCAGCAACCATGATAATATTGGCCGTGATCACAAGCACCGTTGCCATTGCTACCAACATTAGCAGCTCCTTTGGTAGCACAAAGTCGTCGACAGGGCGCCTAGGTTAATGCCTTAACCTACGACCGTGCAATGTTAGCTGCCAGCCGCCCACCGACCCGGCCTGGGTTGTCGTTGTAAAACACTGGCCTGACCCGGGCTGTAATTCGAAGATGGAACACCATTTGTTCTCCTCCCCCGATTCGCTAGGGTTTGGATCGACATGTGAGCTGGATGCTATGAATTTGTATACTAGTTGCTTGAGACTAGAAGGTAGGGGTTCTACGCTATTCTGTGTGCCATTGTACTTAATTTCATGCAATTATATGTATAGTACGAGAAAATGAAATGTTGTGCAAATGGACATTCAAGCTATTCATTCTACATATTTGTGAGGTGTGAAAAGCCTCATACATAATAATGAGAAAAGGTTCAAGATAGTTTTCTGGTATCAAGGGAAAAAGCAAGATGAAAGTCAACATAAAACCAAATGCAGGCGAAGCGTTGTAAAGATGAAAGTCTTGAAATTTCGTTTGTACATGTTGAGCTCTTAACGAACCAGTTCGATTCTACCGTAACAACCCAACCCCCCAACACACACACACAGCAAAAGCCTGCAGCTGACAGGTTGTCATCCACCAATTAATCACAAACGTGGTGTTTCAAGGCAGCCATGTGGCTGTAGATGAAACAGCTTCTTTCACTGACCCATATATAGGTATGGTGAGAAGTCTATCATACAGTTAGCCCCACCACTGGTTTCAATCTCTTTTGAGTGCTTGATTCCTGCCAATTTCTACGGCTAATTTACGGACACCCTGGCTCGCTTACTATTTATGCATGAACAAGATGTTGAAACCTGCATATGGCCTCTTGTGCCCTTTGTTCCCCATCAACCTCTCTGCATGTAGGCTTGAAGTTGCGATGTGCACCGACGAAAACTCGGGGCATCGAAGAGGAATACTTAGCTTTAGCTCTCATTTGTTGTGTGTGAATGCACGCACATTTCTCCAAACTTTGACATAGACAAATTAAAGTTGGCGCACATGTAAGCTAACATATTGATCAACGTAGACTTGACATGGTACCAATTATCGTGTCGACGAAATAGTTGCATGCTTATAAGATGAGCAAGAGGATGAGCTCTTAAGCTTTTGGAATGAACTCTGAGGGCCAAACTCTTGCACATAATGGGAAATATGTTGAAGTTGATGCAGGATTCACGCTGGCCTTGCATTGACCAGGAGAGAGGTTTGTTGTGGTCACATATGTACATCTCACTGTCCAGAGTGTATATTCTCTCACTATCATCCAAAGTGAAGCAACAAAAATGCATGCTAGCTAGCTAGCTACAAACAAATTCTTGACATGCTAGCTCCCATGTGCTAGCACTCGCTGCCTCCCTCCCTCCCTCTTTTCTCATGCGTAATGATTGCATGCCCACAAACCACTTCCAAAGTTTAATTACTCTCCACTAACACCATAATTAATTGATGATAAGCTAGCATGATTTATAATATTTTCTGTTTGATTCTAAGTTTATCTTGCAACATATTTCCCCCACATATGAATAGTTTATGTTACTATGATTAACTGTTTAAACAGTGTGCTTTGTGCACTGCATATTTCAATGGGTTCTGATAAGTTCATTGTCACATCCCCCCTGCATAGTCTGTTGTTGGTTGTGCAGCAAAAGCACTGTTATTGTGTAACTATTCATATGAATTCAAAAATTAATACTAACCAGTATTATTGATAATATTCTATGTCTAGAGTGATTATTTTGTGTATTTTATCTCAAAAGAAAATCTAATATTGGAATATGCCTATGTTTTATAGGGTAAAAATACTTTTCATTCCAAAAATTCCAGAAATAAATAGTTAGTAGATGAAACCATGGTGTATTTTTAGGGTTTGGAGGATGCTGTCAACCTTTTGAAACATCAAAGCCTGGTGAGATAATCGAAACCTAACCCAATGACAATGGGTTAAACCATAATCAAGATCAACCAACAACTTCTATGAAGATACATAATCCTCTTGCAACATCAACATCACTTTCTCTTCCCTTCACTTTCTAGGAGACTCAAGAATGGTAGCAAAATAACTAAGCCAATAGGGTTAAAAGGACTCGGCCATTGCGATAATGCTCAGAGTCGGATGCGTTGGGTCCTAGGCTGGACCAAGAGACAATAAACAAAATAAGTTCATGCCTACCCAAGTGAGACAGTAGTAGACCCGATCACGGTTTGGTTCGAACCGTGGAATCGAGCCGGTTTGGAACCAAACCAAATCGGAACCGGCCGGCCGGTTCCAAGAACCGGATCGAAACCGGGCCAAGCCGGTTTGGTTGCGGCTTGGCCTTATGCTAAACCGAACCGAAACCTTCCCCAGTTTCCGGGTTCTGGACCCGGGAACTGAATCGGGGAACCGGTTTGGTTTCCTTTACTGTAGGCTACAGGCTGCCGGCAAGGCCCAACATTGGAGGCTTTTTCCGGCGCCGGTAATAATGATAATGATATTAAACTTATGGTGTATCGAAGACTTGGATAGTTAATTAATAATTATAACAGGTTAAATTTGTTGAATAATAGATTCCAATTTTTTTTTTCACATTCTCAAATATTTTTTTTATTGTCTTTAAATTTGAACCGGTCTCGTATCGAACCGGAACCGGAACCGGACTCGACTAGGAACATGAACCGATTCCAAGTTCGACCGGAACTGAAACCGCCGGTTCGAAACCGGAACCAAACCACGGTCGGATCGAGGTCACATTAGTTCATCTCTTTGCGTGAATAATATGCCTTCTGCCCGACCTTTGCCAGCTTGCTTGTCGTACGCACACTCAATATTACAGACTTCAGTCCACGTCAAAAGAAAACTCACACCTTAACCACAAATTTTTTTGGGGCATGCGTATTCTTTTTCTACTACGGCAATGAGACGTTATCCAAGTGCACAGATCATACATCATGATGGTGATACAAAATTTTTACTTTAATGCATAAGATTTGAAATGCAAGGCCACCGTAGGAGCCAACATCCTAGTCCTAAGCCAGAAATAGTGAAACTTTATCAGTTCTATGTACCTTTCACTAGACATTGTTGCAGTCAATTAATTATCTCACAAGGTGTGATATTTTTGTCTCGACTAGGAAATTCTCGCATGTAATCTTTCCGTTCCTTTAGACTTTTGAAATCAATTAAAATGAAGGGAAATATGTGAAAGATAGAACAATCAAGATGAGATGAGGATAATTGGTAAAGGTTTTTTCTCGGATGATTTCATTATCATAATAGGCTATATTTATAGCCGAAACCTAATTACAAAGTGTCTCTTCATATCCTCCACTAATAGGTAACCTCCACATGTTATAAAGGCTAATTACAAAGTGTCTCTTCATATCCCACACTAATCCCACTAATAGGTAACCTCCACATGTTGTAAAGGCAACTATTGGTATTCCTAAATAATAGGTAACCTCCTAATTAATTTACATAATGCAAACAAGATTAATTCCAACATTCACCCCTTTAATCTTGTTGCCGTTTTTGTTTCCTGCAGTCCGATTTTTTGACGCATCTCCAAGAACTTGACTCGTCCAAGTGGCTTGGTCAAAATATCGGCGAGCTGATTTTCCGCGCTCACGTGCTCTACTACAACATTTCCTTGTTTAACACATTCACGAATGTAGTGATATCTCGTGTCAATGTGCTTGCTTCTGTCATGGTAGACTGGATCCTTACAAAGCGAGATTGCGGACTTGTTGTCCACCTTGAGAGTGAATTTGACTGAATCCATCTTCACCAAGTCTGCTAGTAACCGCCCAAGCCATACTCCTTGTTGGGCTGCGGTTGCGGCTGCGATATACTCGGCCTCGCATGAAGACAACACCACAATCTTTTGCTTCTGTGAGGCCCAACTAATCATGCTAGAGCTGAGGAAGTAAACCCACCCCGTGGTGCTCTTTCGATCATCCACATCCCCAGCAAGATCAGCATCACTAAAACCAATGAGATGTGGATCTACCTCCTCCTTTGCATAGAAGCAACCGAGGCACAAGGTGCCCTGTAAGTATCGAAGAATTTGCTTCACAGCTGCCATGTGCTGTGTGGTTGGTGCTTCCATGTAGCGGCTCACTATCCCAACCGCATACGAAATATCCGGCCTTGTGTGCACGAGGTATCTCAACATCCCAACTATGCTCCGATAGTTGGTGGCGTCAACTGGAGGATTAGGACTCACCTTGCTGAGTTTGAGCCTTGCTTCCATAGGGGTCTGACAAGAGTTGCATTCCACCATCCCATTCTTGTCAAGGATACTAGCCGCATATGCCGATTGACACAGCGAGGTCCCTTGTGATGATTGCTCCACTTCAATCCCAAGGTAGTAGCTTAGAAGCCCAAGATCACTCATAGAAAAGATCTGCTTCATTTGGGTTTTGAACTCTGCTACATCGGCGACATTTGACCCCGTTATGATAAGGTCATCGACATACACCCCAACTAGCAAGTTGAAGCTTCCCACGCTCTTCTTGTAGACCGCATGTTCTTGTGGGCATCTTTCGAAGCCAAGAGTGGTGAGGCTCTTGTCCAACTTTGAGTTCCAAGCTCGTGGAGCTTGGCGCAGTCCATAGAGAGCTTTCCTCAACTTGAGTACCTTTTGCTCATTTCTTTCTTCAACAAAGCCTGGGGGTTGAGAGACGTATACCTCCTCAATAAGGTCGCCGTTGAGGAAGGCTGATTTGACGTCCATATGATGTACCTCCCATCCTCTTTGCGTCGCCAAAGCCAAGATTAACTTCACGGTTTCAAGCCTCGCCACCGGTGCAAAGACTTCATTAAAATCCACCCCTTGGCGCTGAACATATCCCTTCGCGACGAGCCGGGCCTTGTGTTTAACTACCGCTCCTATTGAGTCCTTCTTCACCTTGTAAACCCATCTAAGTCCAATAGGTTTGTGTCCAGCTGGTAGGTGTACTAACTCCCAGGTGTTGTTGCTAACAATAGACTCAAGCTCTTCCCTCATCGCAAGCCTCCAACACTCATGTTGTTTGGCTTCAATATGACTTGCAGGCTCCTCTGCAGTCATTAAGAGTATCTCTTCATCTCCCTCTTCTTGTTGGTAGATATCTTCGAGAGAGCGATACTTCCGCGGCACCATGGATGAGGAGGTAGGAGTTTCTGGAGAAAAACCACCGGTGAGTGTAGTTGGGGAGATCGGCAGCGGCTCAGAGGCAGTTGAGATCGCCCGGGTGGGTGACTGGCTGGAGTCAGTAGATGCCGTAGTTTCGCGTCGATCTTCGGGATTTTTTGGGGCTCCTTCGGGTGCTTCGTATTCATCGTAACCAAGCACAATGAATGATCCCACAGGCCGTGAATCACTTCCGAGCCGTGAATCACTCTCCTCCTCGTTGTGCTTGCGTGGTGTTTGCTCCCAACACCATGCTTTGTCCTCCTCGAATTGCACGTCCCGACTAACATGCAACTTCTTGTGTACCGGATCATACAACCGGTAGGCTTTGGACCCATCTTCGTAGCCGAGAAACACCATAGGATTGATGCGATCTTCCAGCTTCTTCAGATGAGGTTGCACAATTTTCATATGCGCAACACATCCAAAGACACGAAGGTAGTGGACCTTCGGCTTCCGCCCACACCAAGCTTCATATGGTGTCATCCCTTCGAGACTCTTCGTCGGTGCACGGTTGATGATATGGACAGCCGTATTCACCGCTTCTCCCCAAAAGAACGAGGGCATGTTCTTGCTCTTCAACAAGCTCCTTGCCATCTCAATGATAATTTGATTCCTCCGCTCTACAACACCGTTTTGTTGCGACGAATATGGTGCTGTGAATTGCCTTTTGATGCCCAATTTTTCACAATAACTAGAGAAGTCCTTTGAGGTGAACTCCCCTCCTCGATCCATCCGCAACATTTTCAACTGTAGGTCGTGTAGGATCCTGCCAAAACAGAGTTAGGATCGATAAATAAAGTTGAGACTTACGCTTGCGTATGCGGCACGGTAGTCTCGGAACTTTGCCTTCGGATTCGCCACGACGGATCGAGTCTTCTCACGAACGGAGTAAGGCTACTAAATCCACAATCTAAATCTCTACTTTAGATTAAGAACTTGGATAAAGAGAGAGGAAGGATTTCGGCAGAGCTTCGCTAGAATGAAATGCATGTAAGAAATGCCATGCAAAAGTGTAAGAAATGGCTTACCCTTGGGTCTTATTTATAGCCCCCAAGGTAGTTATTTTAGAGTAAATTGTTCCTTTGGAACAATTTAACTAAGGTGTACCATGATAATGGCACATTATAAGCTTAAGTTGTACCATATGCATGGTACAACATAAGCTTAAGATATTCCCCCTTTATTAGCCATATGTCGCATGCACTTATGCATATATAATGCGACTTTCCTACTCATCCAGAGATCCTCTCCGCAAGGGAACAGATTTCCTTTGCACACGACTTCGTGTACGCGACGTTCGAGGTCCGTATTCCCTCATACATCCCCCACAAGGGTGTACAAACGTCTTTCATATCCAACATCTCCCACTCACACTTGAGGGGATTGTAAGAGAACGTCTTTCTCTTAGTTCTTTCATCTATCATACCGAGAAATAGACCGTGCGACCGTCATGCGTGTAGAGTCTGTTGTTGTGCACTTGTTAGAGATACACAACGACCTCGAAGGTGCAAAGTTGAGTAGTTCAACGCATGCTTTACCCTAGATTATTTCTTCACATTTCTCATACTTTATATTCAACAATTGAATCCCATCTGGATTACAATTGGCTGGCCAGCTTTGAATCATTTAAAGTCCAAATGTGAATATGAAATCAATCTTCCTCTTCTTGCGAACCTTCTGATCTTGACTTGATTCGCTTTTCTAACGTGCCCCGCCGAGCCGAATTATCATAGCCCATTAGCAACACGCTAAGATAGCGATCATCTCGTCAAATCTAAAGGAACCAATTGGAGTCCTTGAGGGTAAGAGTTAAGACCCGTATGGCCTTTGAGTCTCACATAATAGCAAACACTATTGCTACTAACTCAGTGGTCGAAATGCATACGTGGTATGAACACGTATTACAACATCACTCCTTTCCCAGGGAGAGTATGTCTTGATGATGTTGTACGGATGAAAAGATCAGACACCACTGCCTATCTTTTTGAGTCCCCTTACTACTCGTGAAAATATTCACGGACTCTCATCCTGCATAAGACAGATAGGATTTAAAAATCCTATGAGATCCCTTTCAAATATCCTTGTGATACAGATCTCAGATCTTTTGTAAGCATCCATATGATGCAGATCTTTCATTCGACTATCTTGTTTAAGTCACGACTCTAAATCATTTGTCTAATGATTTTGACTTTAAACTAGTCACATCTTTATCTTATCCATCTGATAAGATAAGGCGGTTGCTCATGTGAGAGAGCCAACCTTAATCTGTCCGACATACACACAATAAAATAGCTGAGACTTAAACACAAATGTATAAAATCATTTGTAAGAAACTTGTATGCAATATATAAAAGAACTTCTTTCTTTTATTAAACTTTGATCTTCTATAGACATGGGAAATATTACAAGATACAGCTCAGCACCTACGCATTCCCATAGATGATAAGTGTTTGTAGAACACATCTCTGGGGATCGCCTTAGTAAGGGGATCCGCTATCATCTCATGCGTGGATATGTATCCTATGTCTACTTCCTTCCGTTTGTCATAGTCCTTCGCAAACTTGATTCGAATGTCAATGTGTTTGGTCTTACAATGAAATTTAGGATCTTTGACGTAGGCAATCGAAGCTTGACTATCACTGTATATAGGAACAGTGCTTGAGTCAGTGGCATTCATCAGCATGTCTAAGAATTTCCTAAGCCAAACAGCTTCTTGGACCGCCATGCTGAATGCTACGAATTCGGCTTCCATGGTTGATAGAGCGATGCAGGTTTGTTTCTTGCTGCTCCAGGATATTGCACCATTCCCGAGCAAGAAAACAAAGCCTGAGGTAGATCTTCGCTCGTCGAGATCACCTGCCCAATCAGCATCGGTATAGCCTTCGAGTCTCAAGGTATTGCCTTGATAGCATAACACATAGTCCGCAGTCCCTTTGAGGTACCTTAATATCCTCTTCACCGCTTTCCAGTGTGCCTGTCCTGGGTTGGATTGGTAACGGCTTACCATACCAACACCATAGCAAATGTCCGGTCTGGTACACATCATAGCGTACATCCGACTCCCGACAGCACTGGAGTATGGAACCTTTTCCATATCTTTCTTTTCTTTTGGATCTTTGGGACACATTTCCAAACATAGACCCTCACCTTTGCTTATTGGAGTATCAATTGGCTTGCAGTCCTGCATATTAAACCGTTCTAAAACTTTCTTTATATATGTCTCTTGAGAGAGAGAAAGAAGTTTCTTGGAACGATTCCTTGAGATCTTAACCCCAAGGATATATGCAGCTTCACCCATGTCTTTCATCTCAAAGACGGATGATAGCCAAGCTTTGATATCCAAGATAAGACGCTTATCATTTCCGGCTATAAGTATGTCATCTACATAAAGAGACATAATTACATACTTGTTTGTAATCCTCTTAATATATACGCAGTTGTCTTCGTCGAGCATGGAGAAACCATACGACAAAACGACTTCTTGAAAGCGCATATACCACTGCCTTGAGGATTGTTTACGACCATATATGGATTTACGAAGTTTACAAACCTTATGTTTGTTTTCTTCTTGTACAAACCCGTTTGGTTGTTCCATGTAGATCTCCTCATCTAGTTCTCCGTTAAGAAAAGCAGTCTTTACATCCATCTGATGTAACTCGAGGTCCAAACAAGCCACCATTGCCAGAATTAAGCGAATGGAGGTAAAACGCATGACAGGAGAGAAAGTCTCTTCGTACTCTATTCCTTCCTGTTGCGTGAAACCTTTCGCAACAAGGCGAGCTTTATATTTCTCGATGGAGCCATCGGCCTTATGCTTGATTTTGAGAACCCACTTGTTCCCAATGGCTCTACGTCCCTTAGGTAAATCAACCAAGTCCCAGACTTGGTTTGTTTTCATGGATTGAAGTTCTTCTTCCATTACCGCTATCCATTTATCTTTAGCAGGGCATGTGACGGCCTGTTTGAAATTTGCAGGTTCGTCATCATCTTGTAGTAATGTCATGAATGTTTGAGGAAATTCATCCTCAAATCTCAGAGGTGTTAGCCTCGTTCGATTACTACGTCTTGTTTGAGTTTGATCACTCCCACTTGGAATGACATCACTCCCACTTGGAATAACATCACTCCCACTCGGAATAGGATTGGTATCGTTCGTATCATTCATTGGTGAAGTTTGAAACGTATTTTCTTCTTCACCAAGAATTCTCCCACTCGAACGTTCCGATCCTTCTTGATCCCAAGTCTCAAACAAGGATAAGTCTTGACTTATCTCACCCTGTCTTGGAAACTCATTTTCCAAGAAGACAACATCCCTCGATTCGAATTCTATAAGACCCCCATTGTCCTCTTGACCGACGAAAGCATATCCTTTGGAGTTTTCAGCGTATCGGATGAAGATACACTTCCTCCCATGTGGCCCAAGTTTGCCATATTTGTGAGAGGATAAATGTGCATAAGAGGCACAACCCCAAGGTTTTAGAATGCTTAAGTCTGGAGTTCTATTGTTCCACAACTCATAAGGAGTATAACTTACCGACTTCGAGGGTACACGGTTTAAGATGAATGCTGCCGTCAATAATGCATCACCCCAAAAGGTGATGGGCAAATTTGCCTAAGACATCATTGATCGGACCATTTCCATCAATGTCCTATTTCTTCTTTCCGCAACACCGTTTTGTTGCGGAGTATAAGGCATAGTTATTTGATGAACTATGCCTTTTTCATCACAGAGTTCCTTAAAACTCGTTGATTGATATTCTCCACCCCGATCGGTTCGCAAGACCTTTATCTTGCGATCTAGTTGATTTTCCACTAAACTCATATAGTTTTTGAAGCATGATAAAGCTTCATGTTTGTGGGAAATCAAATAAATATGACCGAAACGGGTGAAGTCATCAATGAATGTGATGAAATAGGACTTCCCGCGTCTTGTCTTAACATTCATTGGACCGCAAATGTCCGAATGGATAAGCTGTAATGGAACTTCGGCCCTTGTGCCAGTTCCAAACGGCTTGCGACAAGTTTTTCCTACAAGACAATGTTCGCAAGTTGACATTTCAACTTTTGAAACATTAGATAGCAAGCCACTTTTGGCAAGTCTATCCATTCTAGTTGGTCCAATATGACCAAGTCTTGCATGCCAACAAATGATCTCAGATTCAGAGTTAGAAGCATTTGTAAAATGGAAACTTTCATTAATGGAAGAAGAATCATCATACATTGTGTTTAAAACAATTAATCCATTACAAACATTACCAGACCCAATTAAAGAACTATTACAAACAAGGTCAACCTTTTGTTTATAGAACCTCCATTCATAATCTAAAGACATTAACATGACCACGGATACGATATTCCTTCTAATATCTGGAGCAAAGAGGACGTCGTGCAATAATAAAGTCCGGCCGTTGTCGAGAACTAGCTTGCATGTTCCGACGCATTTGATTTCAACACGAGTGTTGTTGCCGACGTATATCCACTTTGTTCCTTGAGTAATCTTTCGATACTCTACGAAGAACCTTCTGTCCTTCGCTACGTGGTCTGTGGCTCCTGAATCAATCAACCAAAAATAGTTAGATTCAGCAAGAAACACGGAACTAGAAACACATATGTAACTAGCCCTACAAGTTACCTTATCACTTCCATCCGTACATGTACGGGCGAAGTGACCGTACTTGTTGCACTTAAAGCACTTGATCTTCTTCAAGTTTTTCTTCTTTGAGTGCACATTCTTTTGCCACTTTTTGTTCTTAGTCTTCTTTGAGGTTTCCGGTTCTTGCTTTCGTTCGTTCACAAACCTTAAGCGTTTATTCTTTCGCTTATTTCCTCCATGTGAGGAACTAGCGGCCATGTGCACTTCTGCACTTGGTTTTGCGGCTTGAATCCGATCTTCCTCGAGTTCGAGGTGTTTCGATACATCGCTTAAAGTTTTAATGCACTCATTATGAGTGAGGTGCATTTTCATGTTATCCCAGCTATCTGGGAGTGAACGAATGATTGCTTGGATCTGCTGTTCGTCAGACAGCGTAACACCCGCATCCTTTAATTCAGATATGAGATTCGCCATGTGGCGGAGATTCTTCTTCATAGAATGATCTCGCCGCATTTTGTACGAATCAAATTGAATATTTAAGGAGCGGAGTTTGGTAACCGAAGTTCCACCAAACTTTATTTCTAGCTCAGACCATATGTCTTTGGCTAGATCGAATTCCCGAAATAGACGCATTATGTCATTGTCCATTGCGGACAGTAACGTAATACGTGCTATTTTGTTCTTTCGAGTCCAAGTCTCATAAGCTTCCCGGTCCCTCTTGTGTTGGGCCGTATTGCCCAACTCAGGTTCTTCCATTATGTTTTGGAGTGTTTCAAGCACATCTTTCTCCTCCAAAACATATTGGATTTTAATTGACCAAAGTTTATAATTGTCGCCGTTGAGCTTTTCACCTTTGTTAAGCTCTGCGACAATGTTCTTAGAAGCGGTAGACATATTCGAATCAAAAAACTGTAAAGAAAATGAAAAACACGATCAAAATTCTATGCATAAAGTTTCGATTCTTTAAACACTTGATAAGTTCCTTGGATGCGTTGAAATGTTACTCTAGAATCGAGAAGTTCACTACGTTCCCAACTACCATCTAGAAGTAACTTTCAAAGTATCCCTCTTACTTATCTCAAGTAAAAAGAAATCATAAATGATACCCGTATGGTATCAGCAGCGGAAAAATACTTTTGAAAAACATATCTTTCAAAATAGAATAGGTGAGAGTTTGCGCAAAGAATTTTAGCGCAACAATTGCCAAGCCACGAGACCTGTTCTACACACCCATGGGTTAGATAACCATGGCCGGATTGTGGTAGGACTTGGAATTCTAAATTGCGCTATCCCGATTAAGGACGGGACATAACCTATTTGAAAATACCTTTTTCAAAAAATTTGAAAACACATTGGCTAATCTCCGTAGAGTAGAGCACAACGTTATAAGTTCATTGGCTAATCTCCGTAGAGTAGAGCACAATGACATGGCTAATCTCGCATGAAGTAGAGCATTACAGCTAATCTTCAAGGAGTAGAGCACTACGGCTAATCTCGCATGAAGTAGAGCACTATGGCTAATCTTCAAGGAGTAGAGCACTATGGACACCCCGTATGGGCTAGTCGGCACGTTCAAATTCGACCAAGGCCTTCTGCCGGATTGGTCGACCAAAACAACAAAATTGGTCGACCAATAATTTGGTCTTCAACTTCTCTCGGCCAGGGCCTCTGCCCTGGCCGAGGCCGGCCAGGGCCGGCCATGCCCTGGCCGAGGCCAGGGCATTGGCCCTGGCCTCTGCCAGGGCCGGCCAGGCCCTGGCCGAGGCCAGAGCGCCGGCCCTGGCCACTGCCAGGGCCGGCCAGGCCTTGGCCGGCCACTGCCGGCTTGGCCATGGCCGGCCATGGCTTGGCCATGGCCGGTCATGGCCAAGGCCATTTTGGGCATTGGCCGGCCATGGCCCCTTTGGCCATGGCCGGCCACCCCCTTTGAATGGGGTTGCCGCACACACTCCTCCCCCTTGATGGGGTGGTCGCCGGTGGTTATTGGCCGTAGCCAACCCCCTCTGCTTGGGGAGGGGGGTGCATGGCCTTCATAGCCCATTTGGCCATGGTGCACATTGGTGGGACCGAAAAGGTGCTTCTCTCAAGCGCAAGAGTCCGTACAAGTAGTAAAACCTGGGAGTCCAGGTGTCGAATCCACGGGAAGAAATCTGTTGCAACCACAATTCAAATCAAATAGAAATCTATCGGAAAGAAACTAAACACTTCAACAATGGTGACGGTGACGGTGATGTGAACACGTGAACAATATAAACATAGAAATACGTGTACGAAAATACCTATAAAAAGTTTGCACATGGTACGGGTTCGTTAGGGTCAATGATTCGTATTAATTTGGTTGATAGGTACAACGCAGTGAATTCTCCTTTTGGGAGCAATTCACTGGAAAATACCTAATATAACTCAATGAATTCTCCTTTTGGGAGCAATTCATCGGAAGATGCCCTTTTGGGGGTTCAAACATAATATTCAAAAAGATCGTCGCTAAAGCTATTATACGTTATGAAACTCTCTTTTGGAGAGATCAAAACTACGGTATGAAACTCCCTTTTGGGGAGATCAAAACTCGCCCTTTTGGGGCGATCATCAACTGAATTAATTCTTTTGGAATCTAAAAAAGTCGATTTTACGCACAACGATTACAATTTTAGCGACGTTAAACGATTTAGCATAAGGAATTTCAACCAAACTAACACGAATAATATCCCCTAACTACTCCAAACCATGCACAATAACAATTTAGCTACTCATAATATCAGAATAAACAATTTTCAGATCAGAATTCATAGGTTTAATAGCAAAATACGGAAGTTTAGAGGCAAAATACAAGCTAAAACACCCAAATACAAGCTAAAGTTGAAGAGAATATCACCAAATCTCTCTGAAAAGTCTTCAAAACTCTCTGGAAATTAGAAACAAGCCTCTGGAATTTTACAGAATTTTTCAGGGGGAAATACGGCTTCTAGAGCCTCCAATATGCCCAAAATACGCCCCAATCTGCTTGAATACGCTCAAAAAACCCTAAAATACCTTTTATAAAGAGATTGCGGGTTTGGGTTGTGCTAACGGGTTCAAACCCGCTCTAAAATCGCGCCCGCATCATCCAGGCCGCACATCAAAGTCGGAACAAACAAGAGCCGTCGATCCAAGCGGGATTTGATTTCGTGCCGCCACGTGTTGCTTTAAAAATCGTGCACAACCCGCATCCGCATCATTTAAATCCGAACTCATCTCAGATTTAATCCAAACCGTCGAATGGGCCATCGGACGGCTCAGCGGAGGCCACGTCGACCGCTTGCTTCGCTGCAGCGCTTCGAAATTGCGGGGGTGATAGGAGCCGTCCGATCTCGATCGCTTGGCCAGTGCTTCGCCGCGTCGTCGCTGAATGCGGGGCCGAGATCCGCCGTTGGATCAGAATCGGACGGTCGTTATAATGCCACGTCGCCCGCCTTTTCGAACATCTCCGAGCGCCGTTCGCTTTAAATCCTGGCCGTGTAATCTTGGATCAACGGTTGATAAGAGGCCACGTGTCTCCTAAAAATCCCGCTCCGCTGCGCTTTCGTATTCGATCTGCTGGCCGTTGGATTAAAATCCAACGGCCAGTTATTTTCCACGCTGCGGGGTGTTAAATACGAATGGGCTTCGATCTGCACCGTTGGATGCGGCGGGAAAGGCTAGATGCGCGCCACGTGTCGCATGCTGATTGGCTGGCGGCCGTATAATCCGTATTTCTTGCGTATTTCTCCATTTAAGTTATATTCTGCATTCAAAAATTCGTAAAAATTAGCACAGATCTCAGAAAAATACAAATAAATATTCGTTGGAATCGTGAGATCGAGACAAAGCTAGGAAAAATATAAAAAGTGCAGGAATACGTCGTTAAATGCTGTTTTGTGCTCAAATAGTGTGTTTTCTCTAATAAATAAATGTGTAGAAAATACGTATGAATTAGAGAAAAATGTGGCATCATATGAGCACAAAATAGGGCTAAATGGGGGGTTAAATATGTAATATTGAACCCGAATCACACCCCCCAACTAGCGATTTGCTAGTCTCTAGCAAAAATAGCGATAAATACGGATGAGTAATAAACAATAAGTTCTTTCAAATTGCTCATGGCGTGGCTCAATAATACGCATTCCAACATGGTCTTGGCCATCAATATACACATCCATGAACAAAATCAATCACATGAAATTTTCTCTAATTTAGTATGAATAAATAACATGCAAGCATCGTTTTGCGCAAGCGAAAATATAACACGTCGTTATATCCTAGTTTTCTTGTTTCCGAGGAATTGGCCTATCAAAATAATCATTCAAGACATGGGTATTGAAGTTGCTTAGTATATTCACCATTTCTTTTCTTTTATTCGTTCCGCGTAACGCGCATCAAGCAACATTCGCAGAAAAAGGTATAACTTGGATCGCTCCATCAAATGAGTGAGGTTCCGGTCAATGGCTCCCAAATCAGACGATAATAGGGCATTAGGCCAAAAAGGACCCCTCGGACTGTACTACTCGAGCCAACCAAGTTATTTATTAGTGACATACTCATTTATTCATTTTTCATCGTTCATTTTTCATTCTTTTCATTCAAAAATTTTTTCTTTTCTTTTCTTTTTTCTTTTTTCTTTGTAAGCAACTCAACTCCCATATTTTCAAGCATAAACATTAACGACCATGGCCAAAATCCTCTTCAACTTGAAGACTATTCTTAAAAATCGTGTATACTTAAGCTTTTTCCATCACATTAGCATGCATGAAATCAATTTAAACTATTTCGAGATATTAATCATGGAAATTGAAAATTTTCATGAATATCATATTAACGGCAATTCCATGAAGGAAAAATAATTAACCAAGCCTTAAACAATTTTTAGAACACAATTAATGCGTAATCATCCGTATTAGAGGCATATGAAAGAGTTTTAAATGATGAGATTTGGTGATTTATTCTTCTCAAAAAAAAAAGAAAAAAAATCCTAAGGTCTCATACACACCCCCCAACTAAAGATGGACATTGTCCTCAATGTCGGAAGAGGTACGAGTTTATTCAAGCAAGCAACCTAGAAAGCATATAAAAACTACACTACTGGAAAGAACACACCGTGATCAAATGGCGGATCCCGAATCTTTGATGGTGGAGGAAGTTGTTCAATTTGCTCCTTGCGCTCCTCGGCGATTATTCTTCCTCCAACGACTAAACTGGATCCCAGCAACGTAACTCCCAGCATCTCTATAAGATGTCCACATATATCCTGCAAGAGATGAGTCACGTCAATCCATTTTAGTTTAAAATTCTTCGAAATAAAATTATTCCAAATGTAGTCATCAAAATAAGTGAAAGAAATTAAAATAAGTTGACGACTACTCCCTGAAAGATATGCACTACTCTCTGTACGATGCTCGTTCATTATGGAGAGGGATAATTGATTTTGGGATAAAACTGGAGGAGGGCATGGTTCTGACTCCATGGCGATAATCTCAAAACCCTTTTCCCTAGCTGTCTCCTCCTCTCGTTCATCCAAAATTGCCAGTTCGTCCTCTCTTTCGCACACACTTTTTGCCATGTATATATTTATATTCGTGTCCTCGCTCGATGTACCTACAATAGAAGATGAACTCGTATGAGATTCTTTACATTGAGTTTCAAAAGTATTACCTTCTTCTACGCAAGTGGCCATCAAATTAAGATCTTCAATAGATTTTTGAATCTGCCGACTCCGAGCAAGGAAATTCTCTTGGAATTGATGGGATGTGGCCTCCTGTGTCTGAATAATCAGGTAAGCGTCCTCTCTCAAGGATTGCAAAGGTACGTCTACGCTTTGCTCTACTTGATCAAGGCACGAAGGCTCCGTTGAATCGCTCTCTGAAGTCTCTTCCACGGTTTCTTCGTTTTCTTGCAGAGACTCCATGTATTCCCACGCCACTGTCGGCGTCATGCTTCCCAATAATTCCTGCAGCTGAGGTTGTAGTCCTTCTAGGAAGAACTCCATGAGCTCTTCATTTGTGAAACCATGCTGCAAATAGCTCGATACGATATTTGTGAACCTTCTCCAGGCCTGAAAGAAAGTTTCACAGTCAGTTTGATTAAAATTAACAATTTTGAGCTTTTCCATTCTATGTTTGTGTGCATTTGCATACCGTGCATCATACAGGTTGTTTGTGCAATAGAAGTTCATAAATTCCATTTTTTTTAAAAATTAAAATAAAATAATAAATAAAAAAACGTTTATGTACAGTAAAGTGGAAAGATCTCACCGAAGGTCCTCTAAATGAAATAAACCGTAGTCACAGACCATTCCTCCCCGGCAACGGCGCCAAAAACTTGGTGGGACCGAAAAGGTGCTTCTCTCAAGCGCAAGAGTCCGTACAAGTAGTAAAACCTGGGAGTCCAGGTGTCGAATCCACGGGAAGAAATCTGTTGCAACCACAATTCAAATCAAATAGAAATCTATCGGAAAGAAACTAAACACTTCAACAATGGTGACGGTGACGGTGATGTGAACACGTGAACAATATAAACATAGAAATACGTGTACGAAAATACCTATAAAAAGTTTGCACATGGTACGGGTTCGTTAGGGTCAATGATTCGTATTAATTTGGTTGATAGGTACAACGCAGTGAATTCTCCTTTTGGGAGCAATTCACTGGAAAATACCTAATATAACTCAATGAATTCTCCTTTTGGGAGCAATTCATCGGAAGATGCCCTTTTGGGGGTTCAAACATAATATTCAAAAAGATCGTCGCTAAAGCTATTATACGTTATGAAACTCTCTTTTGGAGAGATCAAAACTACGGTATGAAACTCCCTTTTGGGGAGATCAAAACTCGCCCTTTTGGGGCGATCATCAACTGAATTAATTCTTTTGGAATCTAAAAAAGTCGATTTTACGCACAACGATTACAATTTTAGCGACGTTAAACGATTTAGCATAAGGAATTTCAACCAAACTAACACGAATAATATCCCCTAACTACTCCAAACCATGCACAATAACAATTTAGCTACTCATAATATCAGAATAAACAATTTTCAGATCAGAATTCATAGGTTTAATAGCAAAATACGGAAGTTTAGAGGCAAAATACAAGCTAAAACACCCAAATACAAGCTAAAGTTGAAGAGAATATCACCAAATCTCTCTGAAAAGTCTTCAAAACTCTCTGGAAATTAGAAACAAGCCTCTGGAATTTTACAGAATTTTTCAGGGGGAAATACGGCTTCTAGAGCCTCCAATACGCCCAAAATACGCCCCAATCTGCTTGAATACGCTCAAAAAACCCTAAAATACCTTTTATAAAGAGATTGCGGGTTTGGGTTGTGCTAACGGGTTCAAACCCGCTCTAAAATCGCGCCCGCATCATCCAGGCCGCACATCAAAGTCGAAACAAACAAGAGCCGTCGATCCAAGCGGGATTTGATTTCGTGCCGCCACGTGTTGCTTTAAAAATCGTGCACAACCCGCATCCGCATCATTTAAATCCGAACTCATCTCAGATTTAATCCAAACCGTCGAATGGGCCATCGGACGGCTCAGCGGAGGCCACGTCGACCGCTTGCTTCGCTGCAGCGCTTCGAAATTGCGGGGGTGATAGGAGCCGTCCGATCTCGATCGCTTGGCCAGTGCTTCACCGCGTCGTCGCTGAATGCGGGGCCGAGATCCGCCGTTGGATCAGAATCGGACGGTCGTTATAATGCCACGTCGCCCGCCTTTTCGAACATCTCCGAGCGCCGTTCGCTTTAAATCCTGGCCGTGTAATCTTGGATCAACGGTTGATAAGAGGCCACGTGTCTCCTAAAAATCCCGCTCCGCTGCGCTTTCGTATTCGATCTGCTGGCCGTTGGATTAAAATCCAACGGCCAGTTATTTTCCACGCTGCGGGGTGTTAAATACGAATGGGCTTCGATCTGCACCGTTGGATGCGGCGGGAAAGGCTAGATGCGCGCCACGTGTCGCATGCTGATTGGCTGGCGGCCGTATAATCCGTATTTCTTGCGTATTTCTCCATTTAAGTTATATTCTTCATTCAAAAATTCGTAAAAATTAGCACAGATCTCAGAAAAATACAAATAAATATTCGTTGGAATCGTGAGATCGAGACCAAGCTAGGAAAAATATAAAAAGTGCAGGAATACGTCGTTAAATGCTGTTTTGTGCTCAAATAGTGTGTTTTCTCTAATAAATAAATGTGTAGAAAATACGTATGAATTAGAGAAAAATGTGGCATCACATGAGCACAAAATAGGGCTAAATGGGGGGTTAAATATGTAATATTGAACCCGAATCACACATGCACCAAATTTCATCTTCCCGATGGAAATAACTACCACCTTCTTCCTCGATGAAGCACCCGTTCGTCGATGAAGCACCCGTTCGTCGAGAAATTAGTTATTTCCTAATGGCCGTGTGCCAAAAATGAATAACATACTACGTGAACGGTCGGTTCTTCCCGTCACGGAGAGTTCCTACCATATCCGTAATGATAGGAGACCCTAACGTGAAAAAAACAACCGCTGCGTTCTCTCCGTCACGAAGCGTTCCTACCATATCCGTAATGGTAGTAGACCCATTCGTGAAAAAGACAACGACTCGTTCATAGTTTCGACGGGGCGGTGGTTTGACCGGGGCGAACCCGTATGGCTCTGATACCAATGTAGGATCCTGCCAAAACAGAGTTAGGATCGATAAATAAAGTTGAGACTTACGCTTGCGTATGCGGCACGGTAGTCTCGGAACTTTGCCTTCGGATTCGCCACGACGGATCGAGTCTTCTCACGAACGGAGTAAGGCTACTAAATCCACAATCTAAATCTCTACTTTAGATTAAGAACTTGGATAAAGAGAGAGGAAGGATTTCGGCAGAGCTTCGCTAGAATGAAATGCATGCAAGAAATGCCATGCAAAAGTGTAAGAAATGGCTTACCCTTGGGTCTTATTTATAGCCCCCAAGGTAGTTATTTTAGGGTAAATTGTTCCTTTGGAACAATTTAACTAAGGTGTACCATGATACATGGCACATTATAAGCTTAAGTTGTACCATATGCATGGTACAACATAAGCTTAAGATATTCCCCCTTTATTAGCCATATGTCGCATGCACTTATGCATATATAATGCAACTTTCCTACTATCCAGAGATCCTCTCCGCAAGGGAACAGATTCCCTTTGCACACGACTTCGTGTACGCGACGTTCGAGGTCAGTATTCCCTCATACATCCCCCACAAGGGTGTACAAACGTCTTCCATATCCAACAGGTCGACCTCCATCTCCGCTAGCAATTTGATTTTCTTAAATGCATTAAAAGCCTCATCCTTGCTTTTGATAAGACCGATCCACATGTAACGACTGAAATCATCTACGCATATCAGAAAATATTGGTTACCTCCCGGTGTCACCGGTGTGATCGGTCCACAAAGATCGGCGTGAATAAGTTGAAGGGGCTTCTCCGCACGATACGTCGAGGGGGATGGAAATGGCGTGCGTTGTTGCTTTCCGACCAAGCACCCATCACACAGTTGATCTTGTTACCCCAAGACCGGCATGCCTTCAACCATCTTCTTGTGCGCTAAGCTCCTTAGCGCCGGAAAGTTCAAGTGACCGTAGCGTGCATGACATAGACACGACTTCTCCTTGAGGTTCATCATCAAGCACATGGGTTCGACAAGTCGAAGATCAAGAGCGTACAACCTGTTTCGACTCCGCTTCACATTAGCCAATAGCCTCCCTGTGTTGTCAAAGATCTTGAGAGAGCCATCCTTTATTGTGCTTGCACATCCGTATTCATCAAGTTGTCCAATGGACACGATGTTGCTTCGGAGCTTCGGGATATAATAAACATCGCACAACGTAAGATGTTGCCCATTTTGACATTGGAACAAGATAGTTCCACGCCCACAAATATTGACGACGGATTCATCACCAAACTTTACGTTCCCCTTGATGCTTTCATCTAGGTCGGAGAACTTCTCCTTGCAACCCGTCATATGATTGCTAGCCCCGGTATCGAGGTACCACGCCTCAACTGCATGAAGATTTGGCATCACCTTCTCCTTGTTGAGCATCAATACATTCTCACGCTCCTCCGAATGTCCGAGTTCACACAACTCAGCTTTGAGAAGAGCTGGCGCATCATCATCCCACTTCGCAAAGTGGGCTTTGTCTCCGGTCTTCTCGGAACGGCACTCGTTTGCAAAGTGCCCGAACTTGCTGCACTTGTAACATTGGAGTTTGCTTTTGTCCCGAGTCTTCTCTTGATGAGTTGGTCCATCACCACGCCCATCATTGCGTCCATGGCCACGGCCACGGCCACGGCCTCGCCCACAAAAATAATGCCCACCACATTGTCCCCTTGACGAGCTTGATGCGGCATCATATTTTGCCCTCCATTCGGATTCCGTCAGTAGAACCCGCTCCTCCACCTTCTCATTGGTGGGTCTTTGACGGCTAGAGAGCCGTTCTTCGTGGGCCTTCAGAGACCCAATGACCTCCTCCAAGGTCATGGTCTTCAAGTTACTGAATTGTTCCATCGTAGAAACGATTTGCAGGAATTTTTCGGGAACCGCACGGAGAAGCTTCCGGACGACATAGGTCTCTTCGACCTTGTCTCCCAATGCACGGATCCTGTTGACGTTGGTTGTTAACTTCGTAGCAAAGTCATCGACCGTCTCCGCATCTTCCATGCGAAGACGTTCAAACTCCCATCGTAGGGTTTGAATTTTTGCTTCTCGGACGCGCTCCACGCCCATGTGCATTGTCTTTAGCATCTCCCATGCTTCTTTGGCCGTTTTCTTCTCCGAGATCAGCATTAGCGTCTCCTCGCTGATACTTTGATAGATGGCTGCTAACGCCATCGAATCCTTCTTGTTATCCACCGCCTCATTTTGACTTGTTGGTTCGATCGCATCCCAAACTCCATTCACGCCCATGAAAACCCGCATCTTCAATGCCCACGACGAGTAGTTATCCTTCATCAGCAAAGGATAATGGATGGTCATCGACCCATCCTTCATCGAGAACTTCGATGTCGCCATGTCAGACATTGCTGAGGATGTAGAAGACATTTTTTTTGGCTAAGGAATTTAGGTGTGGCTCTGATACCAAATGTGAAAGATAGAACAATCAAGATGAGATGAGGATAATTGGTAAAGGTTTTTTCTCGGATGATTTCATTATCATAATAGGCTATATTTATAGCCGAAACCTAATTACAAAGTGTCTCTTCATATCCCCCACTAATAGGTAACCTCCACATGTTATAAAGGCTAATTACAAAGTGTCTCTTCATATCCCCCACTAATCCCACTAATAGGTAACCTCCACACATTGTAAAGGCAACTATTGGTATTCCTAAATAATAAGTGACCTCCTAATTAATTTACATAATGCAAACAAGATTAATTCCAACAAAATATTGTTACTTCAACCGTTGCATCATGTATTGAACTACAGTACACACAACAAAATTTGCATGGAGAAGATATCTGGAATGAGGATTTTGGACCAATCGATTGGATGGAGGAGGAGGAGGAGGATGATGATGATCTGGAGGCCGTCACTAAGTATGCGCGCACGGATGAACTCCACGTCAATATTGGGGTCTGATCTAAATTATTCTACGCAAAACCATGGCTGAATAATCTAGTACACTCATGTCAGATCTACAAGAAAAAAAAAACTGAAACTGAAATACGGAAGCGTACCTGAATCTATAACGCCTAGATTTGTAGATCTGTGTGGTTGGCCTTCCAGATCTACACGAATCTTTGGGAGAAATCCTTTAACTTTTCTCCGGCTCTAATCTGTCGATGGAATGCAGAAACGATGGCTCTTCGTTCGTGGGATCTGGGGGACCATGACCACCTATTTATAGGCAAAATTCCTAATGCCCATTGGCTTTCTGATTTAGCCATCGTTAAAATAGAAAGCTCACAAGTCTCTACACATCAATGGCCCACACCCTAACAGATATATTAAAACACATTTAACCTATTAGATCACTTTATTGAGCTTAACTTAATATGGCAGCCCACATTACATAATTATTTTACATATAAGCCCAACGTTGTATTAACGATTCAACAATCTCCCATTTGGGCTATATGTCAAATTTTATAATTATGTTATACACAAATAACCGAATGAGTATTAAGTATGTTGTCATTACTGGAATGTATCTAAACCAATTCGGTCTATCAGTCATTTTAACTTAGGATCAAAGCGGCCTTTGTCACATTTAACCGTAACTCGACCCATCAATAGTCAAATATGCTAAAAAACCTGAATGCCATGAATTATGATGTGGATGTGTAGTATGGAAATTTCATGTAATATAAAGTTAACATGCGTATTTCCAACTGATCCATCCTTAAACTTTAGTGAGATCAAACCATACTAAAATCGAAGTGTAACCAAACCAAAACTTTATTTCTGCAGAAAAAACTTAAAATGTCTATATTTATGAGCACCCAACGAAATAAACACCCATTAGAACTGAATATCCTTAACTAACATGACACCGATAAGTGCAAAGTGCTCCTGAACCTTTGGCTGGCAATCCCTTAGTAAATGGATTCACAACCGTATAGTTTCCAAACTGCGACAAACAAAACCGCTAGAAACAGCCATGTGTTTTGTAGTGCCTTTTAGTCAACAACCCGAAACTTGATCTCTGAATACTTTAATTTTGTCAAGTTTTTGTTGTTGAAATAAAACTACAAACTTATTGTCATAAAATAATCTATGAGGTTTTTAAATAACATCATAATTTGCAGCCATGTGACAAAATTATGCAGTCATATTTCATGATTAGATGTCATATAACATGATATGAAATCTGCAGCCATGTTAGACGAGGATATATAAGAGGCCTCTTTTAGTAGATGGCACCTCATGACATATGTTTCATACCTTCTTTGCATCCAAAATTTAGAGTCAGTACACCAAATGACCTTAAGCTTTTTCTGACCTCTGATTCATGAGCATGTAGCCATTTGTTCTCTATAAGTACCGTAAGACCCATTTGGCCGCTATCAAATAGTCTACTCCTGACTTGCTTAACTATCTACCAAACATCCCTATAATGTATGCGATGTCAGGTCGCATGCAAATTTGAGCATACATCAGACTCCCCACTGCTGAGGCATATGTGATCTTCTGTATTTCCTTATCTTTCAAAGTCACTTTTAAGGCACAGATTGAGACTAAACTTGTCTCCCTTAGATATAAGGACAACACCTGGTTTACAATTTTACATGCCATATCTTTGAAGAACCTTTTCGATGTAGGCGGTCTTTTGTGATAATCCAGTAATACCCCGAGAACGATCCCGGTGTATTTCAGTCCTTAATACAAATTAAAGGTGCATTACCAAGATCGTTCATATCAAGTTTCTTAGTTAGATATGAAATATGACTTTCATATCAAATTAAAGGTGCATTACCAAGATCTTTCATGCCATATCTTAAAGAAGAGGACAAGAATTCAAATTGTATAAGCACAACTCCCATTGCAACTATGTATTGAAGTTATTATATAAATTTTTATATATAGAGAGAAAGTAAACCAGGTCGAATTCAGGTCATCCGAGTTAACATGCCAAACCCATTCCTGACCCGGATTTTATCCGGGATGGGTCGGGTCAAACCGTTTCCTACTTGACCCGGATTGGCCCCTACCCATACCCGGTTAAGGATGCCTGGTTCGGGTCGGATCGGGTCGGGTCGGGTCGGGCTCATTTTGCCACCACTATAGTTCACCTTGAACTGGCTAAATTGAGTAGGAAGATATATCAGAACCAAATGCACTAGCAAGTCCTCAGAGAGTTCAAGCTTAAGTGCTTTCAACTTAATGGGAATGTGAGACATTTCCATAATGTACTTCCTGATGTTCGCCTTACCCTTATATCTCATTGAAATTAGATTTGTCAAGAGTGTACCAATTTCAGTATTTTCATTCTTGACAAATTTCTTTTCAATATCAAATAGGAACCATTTAGCTATAGTGACTTTATCGGACATTGTGCCCTTGAATGCTTCTGGAATGGCCTTCTTCATAATCATCATGCACATGCGATTTGACCTTTCCCACATTTACATCTTCCTCTTTTTATTAGAGGTACTCATTTCTGTAAGAGGTGGGGGAGAGTCAGTCTGCATCCTTGGGTCAAGATCCATGACCCCAAGAATTATTAGTAAGTTCTCCTTCCATGACTTGATGTTTGAGCCATTCAGGATTGAAATGGAATTGATGCTAGCAGTAATATTAGTACACCAATAGAAAAAGTATTTTCAGCCAAATTTGAGATGGGCTCCACAACAACAGGTGCAACAAACGACTACTCCTTATTACCATCCAAACCATGCAAATTACAAAGGAAAAAGTGAGAAAGCAATGATGTGCAACCACAAACTATCACTGCCACACTTCAACAAATGATGCAGATGTAAAATTAACAATTTCATTAAATCAATGAAAACTTTTCAGGAATTGTAGCATCATTAGATAAAGGTAAATTACATGCCCCACCTATTACAAATCCTAATATGAATTCTTCTTTTTCAGGTAACAATGTTAAACAATGCCAAGCAGTAACCACATTGCATAAAGCCAGCACCACCTAGGCATGAACAAGAAGTTAAGGAAAAAGAAGAATAACAAGTACCACAAAATTTGCAGGATGAGGACAAAAGTGCAGAAAAAGAGGAGGAGGTCAGAGAAAAAGATGCACAACCACATATATACACCTCTAGCTCCGTTTCCAAAAAGACTTGCACCGCCATCAAAAGATAAGTATCAGGTAGAAATAAGAGACATCATCAATAATTAATATTTCTTTACTTGATGCGATCAACCAAGTGTTGCATATGCTAAATTTTTGAAGGAACTATACACTGTGAAACAAAACCTGAATGTGAAAAGAAAGCATTCCTCATGCAACATGTAATTGACATAGTACAACATAACATTCCATTCAAGTTCAAAGATCCAGTTCTCCTACTAAATTATGCACTATATGAACTAAGAACTGTAGAAATGCTTTGCTTGATTTGAGTTCTAGTGTGAACATATTGACTTACTCTGTTTTCTTGCAACTAGGGTTGGGGGAGCTGAAATCAACATATGTAGTGCTATATATAGTTGACGGATAGGTCAACGAAAGTTCCAAGGGATTGCGTAGTAGAGTTTAACCACCAAGTTCGGGATGGATTGGTGTGGTTCCTCTACGCCTAGGACACCAGAATATCGAACCCTGAGAGCTCGTAAGCCAATGAGGTGAAGACTGAGCGTTTACCACGCGCAGCCCATTTCCTCTTGACAATACGTATTTCAAGGATTCTTTCAGTAATATTATGGGTAGGTAAGGCCTTCCATGTCGGGTCCCAGTTTTCGGTGGAACCGGTGAACCACGCGAGCTGGTTAGATGCGTGGGACAGAGGGCTCGTAGTACCTTATATCG
The DNA here is from genome assembly GCA_030789695.1 of Scilla litardierei. NCBI lineage: Eukaryota > Viridiplantae > Streptophyta > Magnoliopsida > Asparagales > Asparagaceae > Scilla > Scilla litardierei. Next base: position 162,448,746 of record CM061137.1, on the reverse strand, counting down.
CAGCTATGCAGTAGAAGGGAAGGAGCCTAAATCGACCAAGATGTTTTGGGACAAATTATATTACCTAGTGGATTTCATCGTCCTAGACATACATGGGCCGCATTTGGTTAACTCTACTCCTATTATGCTGTGACGTCCATTCTTAGCTACATGCAATGCAGCGATCAATTGTAGGGATGGACAGTTGAAAATAACTTTTGGTAACATGAAACTTGAGCTTAATATTTTTAAATCTTGTAAGTTACCATTAGGAATTGAGGGTATTGAAAAGGAATGCTTGATTGAAAGTTTATTTGAGGAGTATTTTGAGGCTAAGTATGATTTCTTATCTAGTTATAGTGATTACAACATTGATGATATTGACGAATCTTGTTTTGTGTAGGAAAGAAATGAGAGGCCAAGAGAGCCATGTGTGCCAAAGTTTGAATCATTGCCAGTTGGATTGCCGCCATAACTGCATTCTGAGATTAAACATCCAAAGCTTGAGCTTAAATCTTTGCCAGACTTCCTAAAATGTGCTTTCCTTGGAGAATGTGAGACTTTCCCCTTGGTAATATACTCAAAACTCACACTTAGCATTCTTAGCTTGATGTACTTAGAGAACATAAAGGGGCCATTGGATGGTCAATTGCGGATATCAAAGGTATAAATCCCTTAACTTGTACACATCATATTTATCTTGAGAATGATGCCAAACCCACCAGCGAATTGCAACGCCGGCTGAATCCGACGTTAAAAGAGGTTGTAAAGGGTGAGATTCTTAAATTAATCGATGATGGTATTATATACTCAATTTCTGAAAATAGATGTGTTAGTCTAACCCAAATTGTTCCAAAAAATTGTGTTTGACAGTGATGAAAAATGAGAGTAATGAGCTTATACCTATGCAAACCACTACTCGATGGAGAATGTGCATTGATTAATATAGGAAACTAAACTCAAAAGAAAAGAAAAGACCACTTTCCTTTGACTTTCCTAGATCAATCCTTAGAGAGAGTGGTTGGTAATGAATATTTTTGTTTCCTATATGGTTACTCCTGTTATTATTAGATAGAGTAGGACCAAAAGAAGACCGCATTCACTTGTCTCTTTGGAACTTTTACATTTAGGAGGATGTCGTTTGGATTATGCTATGCATTTGCTACCTTTCAATGTTGTATGTTGTATATTTAGTGATATGACTAAGATGATAGTAGAAGTACTTATGGATGGCTTTTCTGTATATGCTGCCTCTTTTGAAAATTGTTGATCTAACTTAGCTCTTGCCTTACATAGGTGTCAGGAGAAAAACTTGCTATGAATATTGGAAAAATTAAGGGCTATTTCAAGATAACCAAGGTTTGGACCTTGGTCATCTAGTTTCCAAAGTAGGTATTTAGGTAGACAGAGTATACATTGAGGTTATTGAGAATTTGATTATACTAAAAAGCGTAAAGGATGTTCGTTCCTTTTTAGGTCATGCATGATTTTATAGACGATTCATTAAGGATTTCAGTGCCATCTCTCGCCCTCTATTCAATTTATTGACTTTAAATGTTGATCTTATATGGACACAAGAGTGTCAATATATATTTATTTGAGCAATTAAAGACTTTACTTATTTTATCTCCTATTCAACATGTTCTAGATTGGACTCTTCCATCTGAGATCATATGCGATACGAGTGACTATGCAGTGGGGGAAGTGCTTGGACAAAAGAAAGACAAAGTTCCTTATGTGATTTACTATGCAAGTAAGACTTTAAATGAAGCTCAATGGGATTAAACGACGACAGAAAAAGAATTACTTGCAGTGGTATTTGTGTTGGAGAAGTTCTGAAGTTACATATTAGGATCATCGATAGTCATCTTTACGGATCATTCTGTACTCAAATACCTTTTATCTAAAAAGGATGCAAAGCCTAGACTTATACGATGGATTCTTCTTTTGCAGGAATTCAACATTGAGATCAAGGACAAGAAAGGAGTGGAGAATAGTGTCGCGGATCACCTGTCGAGATTGATGGTTGGCACAGAGTCATCTAGTATTCTATTGAGAGATTCTTTCTTAGATAAGCAACTTTTTACAATTTCTACTCCACCATGATATGCAGATATAGTCAATTATTTGGTGACATGTAGAACTCCATAACATTGGTCCTCTATTGATTTTAAGCATTTCAACATGAGGTAAAATCTTTCTATTTTGATGATCCTTATCCCTTTAAATATTGTGGAGACCAAATGTGAGGAGATGTGTACCTGACCATGAGATTGACAATGTTTTACATTTTTGCCTTGATGTGGTATGTGGTGGACATTTTCAGCTCATAAAATTGTTGCGAAAATTTTGCAAAGTGTATTTTTATAGCCTGCATACCATGTTTAAAGACTCATACACTTATTGTAAATCATGTGTGCGCTGTCAACAGTTGGGGAAATAACAAAAAGAAAGATGACGCCATTGAGTCCCATGCTAGAAATTAAAATATTTAATTGTTGGGGGATTGATTTTGGGGGACCTTTTCCACCTTCTTTTGGATGCGTTTTTATATTGGTTGTAATAGATTATGTTTCTAAACGGGTGAAGGCTATTCCTTGCAGGTCTAATGACGCTTCCATTGTGTTAAATTTTTTGAAGTAGAATATTTTCCTGTGCTTTGGGGTGCCAAATTCCATTATCAGTAATGGAGGTTTCCATTTTTGCAATAGGCTCTTTGAAATTTTGATGAAGAAATTTGGGGTGACACATAAAGTTTCAACACCATATCATCCCCAAACGAATAAACAAGCGGAACTTGCATATAAGGATATAAAAAACATCCTTCATAAAATGATGAACCCAACATGCATAGATTGGAGCCTTCGCTTGACTGAAGCTTTATGAACGCTTATAGGACATCGTACAAGACTATTTTAAGGATGTCTCCTTACCGTGTGGTTGATAGGAAAAATTTAGACCTTTTTGGGGAATTAAAAAAAAAAAACTCAATTTTCTTGATGACTCATCAGATCGATCATGGAGTTTGAAGAGCTAAGAAGAGAGGCATATGAAAACGGTGCATGACAGGATGGTTTTCAGAAAAGATTTAGCTATGGTTAAATTACACGCACGCCTCGCACGTGGACAAAGACGGGTTGTTTTCCCCCCTTGAAAGCCCTCTTTCCCAACCTGGCCCAGATTGAGACCTGGTGACGAACAGACATGGCACAATCTCTACAGTGAATCCAGTTCGCAACCAATTTCGATTCGGACAGCGAATGAGTAGGGCATGTGGCTCGCAATCCACGTCACGCCCTCACATCCCCCCCCAGCCCTTATCTTCTGCATAACAAGCCTATCCTTTCCTTGACACGTGGCACGTAGCCCTAACATATCCCATGAATTGACCCAGTGGTCCTCAGCTCAAATGGGCTGGCCCTGGACCCTACCAAGCATGTTAGGCCAGTCGGATCCAGTCCATCGGTAGCATGCTTGCTGGATGTTGCACGCAGCCATTAAGTGTAGGGTAGAGGAAAAGTAAAGGATGACAAATAAACAAGCAATCAAGGGGGGAGAGATCTAGAGAGAGGAGAGGAGAAGAAATCAATCAAGAAAGCTATATAAATTGAAGGGGAGAGAACTGTCGCATATATCTTCCAGTTTGTGGCACTTGGGAGGTAAGTTGAGCAGGGTGGAGAAGCAGGGCACGTGCATTGCTATCTAGCCAACATTCTCTCTCTCTCTCTCTCTCTCTCTGATATTAAGGCTAGATTGTTCCTCATGTGCCCAACTTCTCCACCATGACCAGCTTTACCTAACTCTACTCACCAATTTGGTGCGTGAATTATGATGCATGAGAGATTGGGCCTTTTTAAGGTTTATTTTGCGCTCCATTTCTTTGATCATGGCTTCATATGGGTAGGTGTGCATCAAACTCCTGAGCTACAAGAAAGAGTGCAAACAATATGGGTTAGTTTATGTACAAGACATGAGCTTAATTTATGCATGAGAAATAGAAACTTGGTTACATGTTCTATGTTGCTAGGTACAGTTAACTGTGTTTCTAAATGGTTCTCAGTTGTGGGATCTCTTAATGCATATATTAAATTACAGTACTATGCTGTTTCTCTCTTCTTGTTGCTGGCTTTGGTTGTTTTCTTTCCTCTCTAACATCCCAGATACTAAAGCATGAAGATAAAATTGTATCCGAGATGCATAAATGAAAATATTTAACGACGTGTCATCCCTTTTGAGCCTATGTTTTGTTTCTATATATGATCCCCAAGGCGCAAGGCGATGCCTTGTATATAATTGAGAAATATTAGTGCATTATGGGTTCTCTTTGTTCATCATCATCATCATCATCTTCTTCAAGTTTAATATATTATTGATTTTGAAACGTCGAATTTTATGTATTATTAATTCATTCTTGATTAGGAAACATCAATTTTTATTATTCTTCATTCAAAGTTTTTACTCAATTTGATGACATTGAACTCAGTTACATACAAGCATGAGATCATGATCAAGTAGAAAGGATGAACATATAGCTAACTTCATCTTTATATTACAGATATTCATGCAATACTCTAACTGGAGTGAATTACCATAGGATTTTTCATTATATATGTTGTTAAGTTATATGGAACCCTTCTTAATTACAACCCTAACAAGTTATATTTAATTAATGCATAAGATAATTAATCATGTTGGTAACTGTAGTGGGAGATATTTGCTTAGACTAGAACACAAGCTTATTACCTTCTGAACAGATAAAATTAGCACCATGACGTACAGACCTTTGTGAATTCACTTGCTAATTGTCATTTGGAGTTCAACCAACACAGCTGGCCTCAGCGATCACAGTGATCATTCCACCATTGCTTAAATATCTTAATTTCCAAGAAATCAATAGAAGTTTATTCCTTGAAATAATAACACTATCAGGATTTTGGATAATCAACGTTATCAATAATCGCATTTTAATGTCTTTTCTTATGTCTTGCAGATAACAGAAGCATTATTTCTGAAGTAATATTTAGCACCAATCTTCAAGAACATCGATCTGCATTTTGTATGACAGTTTGGGAAGTCATAATTAAGATGCATGTGATCTGATGAGATGTATGCTGTTGTTTAATGCAAAATAAGGCAGTGTAATTAAAAAAGCGAGAGTTAGATTTTGAATGTAAATATTTGCAGCATCATTGCCCGAGTTATATTGGAGAGGCATGAAGCTTTACTACTTTCTTATTGTCCCATCCTTTTTCAGGTACGATGCAAGTAGGCAGCTCACAGCCCCAACAATTTACGTCTATATATGATTTGATGTATATTAGATGATTCTTTAACATAAAATTTGATTCTGCAGTGCTTATTTAAGTTTGTAGAATATATAATAAGATCTGGGTCCTACTTGGCATGTATAAAATACTAATGCCAACCTTGGCAGCATATTGTGTTCTTGTGAACCGAAGATTCCTGAAACAATGTTTTGCATTTTTCAGATTATAATCTAGAATTTGAACTCAATACACAGTAACTTACCTGAAAGTAGAATAATGATTTAAGATGATGCATTCTGTAACACATTCATTATCATGAGGTTGATATTTGAAGTTACAGTAGGCAAGGTAATATTGATGAAAAAATGAAGGAATTTTTTTTCTTTCAATTTATGTTTATATAGTGAAATAGAACTATCATTCAAAACAATAACTTTACTTGGTATTTGTACATGTTTTTTAAGAAGCCAAAATCCAACCCAAACCCCATGCATACACACCCACTTAATGAGTTGATGGATCGGCGATTCAGACTTGTATTGGGCCCTTGCTTGAGCCTTGCTTGAGCCTATGTGTGTGTGAGCCTCCCCATATTTGTAGCATGTATCAGAAGCCCAATAGAACAATAGAGTGAGTCTTAATATAAGCTCATCTAACGGTGTATTCACTTCTAACGTGGGACTAAATGAAAAGGACACCTCTTTGGATTGCTGAAATACGTTACATGTCCAACAAACCTCCTCTATTTCAAAATTCAAAAGCAAGAATTACAACCATGTGACAGACAAAAGAAATTGTGAAAAGGAATATAATAACATATACAACATGTTGGTAGTGTTGACATTGCATTTATGAACCACTACTTAGTGTATGTATGTAAGTGTACCACATAAGAAGTTTGTAAAACCTATAGTTTTATAAACCATTCTAGCTATTGTTTATCATTGACTCATAAGCCGTATTGAGTTATCCATAAAACAAGATGTTCTAACAGGTTGACACGTTACGGCCATGCGTCATTCTTGGATTTTCAAGAGCGATCTAGCGTACACACACACACATATACGCGGACCCATTAAGTGTGCTCGATGATCACGCACACCACCCAATAAGAGCTATGATATCCACTAAGAGCTTTATTATCATCATCTCTCATTACTGAAAGCACTATCCACCGTTGATTATTGCATCACCCAAGGTTAGTTTTGATGATAAGCAAACAATTTATGTTGCTAATTGATTCGGGTTCAATATTACATATTTAACCCCCCATTTAGTCCTATTTTGTGCTCATGTGATGTTACATTGTTCTCTAATTCATACGTATTTTCTACACATTTATTTATTAGAGAAAACACACTATTTGAGCACAAAACAGCAATTAACAAAGTATTTCTGCACTTTTTATATTTTTCATAGCTTGGTCTCGATCTCACGATTCCAACGACTATTTATTTGTATTTTTCTGAGATCTGTGCTAATTACTATGAATTTTTGAATGCAGAATACCAATTAAATGGAGAAATACGGAGGAAATACGATAAATACGGTCGAGAGCCAATCAGCATTCGCCACGTGGCGTCATCCGGACCGCTCCCGCTCAATCTAAAGGTTCGCGCGTTGAAGCTAGGAACATTTTCGTGGCCGTTGGATCGAGATCCAACGGCCCACATCAGCAGATATTATACTCTCCGCAGCCACGTGTCGCGATGATACCCATTCCCGCTCTTCGATCAACGGCCCAGATGCGCTCCGCGATGGATAAACACCGATTCGACGAGGGATGATCGTGGTCGTTGGATTCTGATCCAACGGAGGATCTCGGCCCCGCATTCAGCAGCACTCGTGATTCAAATGGTGGGCGACGTGGAGTGTTTGGGACAGTCGATCGTGGATCCTACGGTTCACATCTTCCCCGCATCGCCTCAGCTCGCGATGAATTGAGCGGGAAATAGTGGACACGTGGCGTCGTCTCAGCAGATCGCGATTCGCATCCAACGGCTCGTGTGCGAATCAATTCGAACGACGCAGCTCCGGATCCGACGGCCAGTATCAACCCCGCTAAATCAACCCTTGATCCGACGGCTAATCAAATGCATCGACAGCGGAAAAATCAACGAAAAATAGGTGAAAGCTGGGCCGTGGGATTTAAATCGGATGGCTGAGATCTAACCCGAAGTGCACTCGGAGTGCTATCGGATGCGGGCGCGAGCGAGAGGATCCGACAACGATGGACATGTGTCGAAGCTGGGATAAGTCTCGCTCGTATCCAATGGTTGAGAGATGCGACGGCTTTGCCGGTGCGGGTTTGAGTCAATATTGGAGCGGGTGTAGACCCGTTAAGCATAGCCAAACCCGCAATGCCTCTATTTAAGGTATTCCTAGGGTTTTTTGAGCGTATACAAGCAGATTGGGGCGTATTTTGGGCGTATTGGAGGCTCTAGGAGCCGTATTTCCCCTCTGTAAAATTCTGTAAAATTCCAGAGGCTTATTTTATTATTTCCAGAGAGTTTGAAGTCGAAACTTGGAGATTTGGTGATATTTCCTTTAACTCAAACCCCGTATTTTGGTGTTTTCTAGCGTATTTTGCTATAAACTTGATGTATTTTGCTATGGAAGTTGTTTATTATTGCATGATGAGTAGCTAATGCTTATTTGTGCATGGTATGGAGTAGTTAGGGGATATAATTTGTGTTTATTTGGTTGTATTCCTTGTGTTAAATCGTTAAACGTCGTTAAAATTGTAATCTTTGTTCGTAAATCGACTTTTTCATATTCCAAAAGAATTGATCTAGTTGATGATCGCCCCAAAAGGGTGAGTTTTGATCTCCCCAAAAGGGAGTTTCATATCGTAGTTTTGATCTCTCCAAAAGAGAGTTTCATATCGTATTATAACTTTAGCGACGATATTATTGATATATTCATCAACCAAATTAATACGAATCATTGATCCTAACGAACTCATACCATGTGCATACTTTTTATAGATATTTTCATACACGAATTTCTTTGTTCGCACATCACCATCACGCACTTTCACACCATCGCCATCATTGTTGAAGTGGTTAGTTTCTTTTCGTAGGATTTCTATTTGATTTGAATTGTGGTTGCAACAGATTTCTTCCCGTGGATTCGACATCTGGACTCACAGATTTTACTACTTGTACGGACTCTTGCGCTTGAGAGAGAGCACCTTTCGGAGCCCACCAAGTTTTTGGTGCCGTTGCCGGGGAGGAATGGTTTGTGACTACGGTTTATTTCATTCAGAGGACCTTCGGTGAGATCTTTCCACTTTACTGTACATAAACTTTTTTTTATTATTTTATTTTAATTTTTAAAAATGGAGTATATGAATTTTTATTGCACGAACAATCTGTATGATGCAAGGTACGCTAATGCACACAAACATAGGATGGAAAAGCTCAAAATTGTTAATTTTAATCAAACCGACTGTGAAACTTTCTTTCAGGCCTGGAGGAGGTTCACAGATATAGTATCGAGCTATCCGCAGCATGGGTTCACAAATGAAGAGCTTATGGCGTCCTTCCTAGATGGACTACAACCACAGCTGCAGGAATTTTTGGGAGTCATAACGCCGACAGAGGCGTGGGAATACATGGAGTCTCTGCAAGAAAATGAAGAAACCATGGAAGAGACTTCAGAGTGCGATTCAACGGAGCCTTCGAGCCTTGATCACGAAGAGCAAAGCGTAGACGTACCTTTGCAATCCTTGAAAGAGGAAGCTTACCTGATTATTCAGACACATGAGGCCACATCCCTTCAATTCCAAGAGAATTTTCTTGCTCGGAGTCGGCAGATTCAAAAATCTATTGAAAATCTTAATTTGTTTGCCACTCGCTTAGAAGAAAATACTTCTTTTGAAATTCAACTTCAAGAATCTAATACGATTTTATCTTTCATTGCAGGAACATCGAGCAAGCCATGTCACGTTGAGGACACGAATGAAAATATCCACATGGCAGAAAGTGTGTGCAAAAGAGAGGATGAGCCAGCAATTTTGGATGAACGAGAGGAGGAGACAGCTAGGGACAAGGGTTTTGAGATTATCGCCATGGAGTCAGAACCATGCCCTCCTCCAGTTTTGTCCCAAAATCATTTACCCCTCTCTCCATTGATCGAGCATCGTACGGAGAGTAGTGCATATCTTTCAGGGAGTAGTCGTCAACTCGCTTTAATTTATTTCACTTATTTTGATGACTACATTTGGAATACTTTCATTGAGAATAATTTTAAAATAATTTGGACTGACATAATTCATCTCTCGCAGGACATTGGCAAACAGCTTATAGAGATGCTTGGAGTTGTGTTGTTGGGGTCCAAATTAGTTTTTGGAGGAAGAATAATCGCCGAGGAGCGCAAGGAGCAAATTGAACAACTTCCTCCACAATTAAAGATTCGGGATCCGCCATTTGATCACGGTGTGTTCTTTCCAGTAGTGTAGATTTTTATATTCTTTCTAGGTTGCTGGCTTGAATAAACTCGTACCCCTTTCGACATTGAGGACAATGTCCATCTTTAGTTGGGGGGTGTGTATGAGACCTTAGGATTTTTTTTGAGATGAATAAATCACCAAATCTCATCATTTCAAAACTCCTTCATATGCTTCAAATACGGATGATTGCGCATTAATTGAGTTCTGAAAATTTTTTATGGCTTGAGTTGATTATTTTTCCTTCATGGAATTACCGTCAATATACTATTCAAGAAAAGTTCAATCTCCATGATTAATATCTTGAAATAGTTTGAATTTATTTCATGCATGCTAATGTGATGAAAAAGCTTAAGTATACACGATTTTTAAGAATAGTCTTCAAGTTGAAGAGGAATTTGGCCATTGATACTAATGTTTATATTCATATCAATGGGTGTTGAGTTGCTTACAAAAGAAACAAAGAAAAGAAAAGAAAAGAAAAAAATGAATGAAAAATGAATGAAGAAAATGAAGAAGTATGTTACTAATACATAACTTGGTTGGCTCGAGTAGTACAGTCCGAGGGGTCCTTTTTGGCCTAATGCCCTATTATCGTCTGATTTGGGAGCCATTGACCGGAAACTCACTCATTTGATGGAGCGATCCAAGTTATACATTTTTCTGCGAATGTTGCTTGATGCGCGTTACGCAGAACTAATAAAAGAAAAGAAATGGTGAATATACTAAGCAACTTCAATACCCATATCTTGAATGATTGTTTTGATAGGCCAATTCCTTGGAAACACGAAAACTAGAGAAAAAACGACGTGTTATACTTTCGCTTGTGCAAAATGACGCTTGCAAGTTATTTATTCATACTAAATTAGAGAAAATATCATTTGATTGATTTAGTTCATGGATGTGTATATTGATGGTCAAGATCATGTTGGAATGCGTATTATTGAGCCATGCCATGAGCAATTTGAAAGAACTTATTGTTTATTAATCATCTGTATTAATCGCTATTTTTGCTAGAGACTAGCAAATCGCTAGTTGGGGGGTGTGATTCGGGTTCAATATTACATATTTAACCCCCCATTTAGCCCTATTTTGTGCTCATGTGATGCTACATTGTTCTCTAATTCATACATATTTTCTACACATTTATTTATTAGAGAAAACACACTATTTGAGCACAAAACAGCAATTAACGAAGTATTTCTGCACTTTTTATATTTTTCATAGCTTGGTCTCGATCTCACGATTCCAACGACTATTTATTTGTATTTTTCTGAGATCTGTGCTAATTACTATGAATTTTTGAATGCAGAATACCAATTAAATGGGGAAATACGATAAATACGGTCGAGAGCCAATCAGCATTCGCCACGTGGCGTCATCCGGACCGCTCCCGCTCAATCTAAAGGTTCGCGCGTTGAAGCTAGGAACATTTTCGTGGCCGTTGGATCGAGATCCAACGGCCCACATCAGCAGCGATTATACTCTCCGCGGCCACGTGTCGCGATGATACCCATTCCCGCTCTTCGATCAACGGCCCAGATGCGCTCCGCGATGGATAAACACCGATTCGACAAGGGATGATCGTGGTCGTTGGATTCTGATCCAACAGAGGATCTCGGCCCCGCATTCAGCAGCACTCGCGATTCAAATGGTGGGCGACGTGGAGTGTTTGGGACAGTCGATCGTGGATCCTACGGTTCACATCTTCCCCGCATCGGCCTCAGCTCGCGATGAATTGAGCGGGAAATAGTGGACACGCGGCGTCGTCTCAGCAGATCGCGATTCGCATCCAACGGCCCGTGTGCGAATCAATTCGAACGACGCAGCTCCGGATCCGACGACCAGTATCAACCCCGCTAAATCAACCCTTGATCCGACGGCTAATCAAATGCAGCGGCATCGGAAAAATCAACGAAAAATAGGTGAAAGCTGGGCCGTGGGATTTAAATCGGATGGCTGAGATCTAACCCAAAGTGCACTCTGAGTGCTATCGGATGCGGGCGCGAGCGAGAGGATCCGACAACGATGGACACGTGTCGAAGCTGGGATAAGTCCCGCTCGTATCCAACGGTTGAGAGATGCGGCGGCTTTGCGGGTGCGGTTTTGAGTCAATATTGGAGCGGGTGTAGACCCGTTAAGCATAGCCAAACCCGCAATGCCTCTATTTAAGGTATTCCTAGGGTTTTTTGAGCGTATACAAGCAGATTGGGGCGTATTTTGGGCGTATTGGAGGCTCTAGGAGCCGTATTTCCCCTCTGTAAAATTCTGTAAAATTCCAGAGGCTTATTTTATTATTTCCAGAGAGTTTGAAGTCGAAACTTGGAGATTTGGTGATATTTCCTTTAACTCAAACCCCGTATTTTGGTGTTTTCTAGCGTATTTTGCTATAAACTTGATGTATTTTGCTATGGAAGTTGTTTATTATTGCATGATGAGTAGCTAATGCTTATTTGTGCATGGTATGGAGTAGTTAGGGGATATAATTTGTGTTTATTTGGTTGTATTCCTTGTGTTAAATCGTTAAACGTCGTTAAAATTGTAATCTTTGTTCGTAAATCGACTTTTTCATATTCCAAAAGAATTGATCTAGTTGATGATCGCCCCAAAAGGGTGAGTTTTGATCTCCCCAAAAGGGAGTTTCATATCGTAGTTTTGATCTCTCCAAAAGAGAGTTTCATATCGTATTATAACTTTAGCGACGATCTTATTGAATATTTTGCTTGAACCCCCAAAAGGGCATCTTCCGATGAATTGCTCCCAAAAGGAGAATTCATTGAGTTATATTGGATATTTTCCCGGTGAATTGCTCTCAAAAAGAGAATTCATTGTGATATATTCATCAACCAAATTAATACGAATCATTGATCCTAATGAACCCATACCATGTGCATACTTTTTATAGATATTTTCATACACGAATTTCTTTGTTCGCACATCACCATCACGCACTTTCACACCATCGCCATCATTGTTGAAGTGGTTAGTTTCTTTTCGTAGGATTTCTATTTGATTTGAATTGTGGTTGCAACAGATTTCTTCCCGTGGATTCGACATCTAGACTCCCAAATTTTACTACTTGTACGGACTCTTGCGCTTGAGAGAGAGCACCTTTCGGAGCCCACCACTAATGATGTTTTTGCAATATGATTTATGAGTGTAGGTAAACAAGTCAATATAGTCAACCAATCTAGTTAAGCTTACTATGAATGATGCATTGGAGGCAAAGCTTGAAGAATTAGAAGATTCAAGGAATTTGAAGCTCAACTTAAAGATTAGGAGCTCAAACCTAGTGCAACACTTCAAGACAGGTTGATGAAGCTAAAGAGATGCACCAAGACTCCAAATACTAGTGTGAGTGGTGTATGTTTCAAGTAACTTGTCTTAGAATGTTAAGTTTATAAGATGATGCTTGTGCGCGTGCGCGCACAGAACTAATTTTATCATTTAGAAAATATATTTGATATTTTTAAAAATGTTTTGAAACATTTTGGAAATATATCGCACTCCTTCATGATACACATTCATGTATCAGAAGGGAGTCGACTCCCAAATGCACATAATTCGTGTAACGACCCACTCTTGGGGGTCCGTTACTTATTTGATTTATTTGCAGGTCTTGCAGTTTACCAGTGAAATCAATATAGTTACAATCCAGAGATGTACCAATTGCTCAAACCAGCTTACACACATTATTATAATACAAATTAAAGTACAGAGCAAGCAGCACTCTCTCACCAAAATAAATAAAAAGGAAATACTGAAAGGAAATGGGAATATGAAATACATAGTACAACACATACACCAACACAAGCAGCTAAAACTCTGCAGCCTCTGGGTCAAACCCAGTCTCCTCGAACTCTGGGGCAACCTCCTCGATCAGGTCGTCGTCTGTCGGTGCCATAAATGGAACCGTAGGTAAGTCACAACAATTCTAATATAGAAAAGAGGCGGTGTACAAGTATGAAAAAAGTAACTACGTACAAGCAGAGAAGAGTGAAAAGTAAAGTAACTATACACAACTGAATGGCAAAAGTAAACAACACTGAAAGGAGAGAACACTTGTACGTGGGAGCGCAAATGTAACAGGCTACTGCTGTAGCTAAAAGCACGAAAAGTAAAGTAGGGTGACTGTAGTAAGTAAAGTGCACGTACTGCAAGGAAGTGATCGTGCGAGCTACACTAGAACTATGTGACTCAAGTCGGAGCGTACAATATGTGACCATTGAGTTCATCTCTTGCCTAGGTGCACTTACCCAGACGAATGCCGAAAACACAGGCAACTAGACAGGTTGCTGACATGCGGCATTTTTATATTTGCCGAAACACAGGCAGCTAGACAGGATGCCAAAAACCCAGGCAGCTAGACAGGATGCCAAAAACCCAGGCAGCTAGACATGTAGATGAACTCCAGTCACTCCCGCACTCTCTCGAACTATGAGTTACCCAAAAACCCCAGTGAAGTGTCAAGTGTTATACGGGATGGTGCACAAGATGTTCCATACGGTGTATTACATGATGCTAGTCGAATCAAGACAACCGGTTGACTTTCTTATTGAAAACCAGAAAGTAGTAACTCATTTCAAAGCAGATTGTGCCAAAGCAAACTAAGGATAAAGACAAGTCCAACAACTGTAATACCGGTTCCATGCTTCGAGCATGTAGTAATATTGTTTAGCACACAATTTACCCAAGTTGATGGTTGTGTGCTACAACCACCAAAGTTGAAAGTTGGCAAAGTAATCTATAGTTGATTACTTTCCTATTAGAGTAAGTCTCTAATTTGGTTCGGGACGGATAGCCGTTCTGAGGCTATAAGTAGTGTTCTTAAGTTCGTACGAGGACATTAACTAATTTTCTAATTTTAAATTAGTCGTAACTTACTAATTTCGAGGTTGACCTAGCAAGCCGGGACTGTATCTAGGGCTTCCACGGAAGCTGGTGCACTAGATTTGTACCTGCAACACAAAAATAATTGATTAGAGAACACGCCATTCATATTTAAAATAATTTGATCGTTTCGGTTTTTAAAATTGATTGAAACGGTGTCAGAAAACGTTCTAAATTTTTATATAGGCTTAAAATAAAGAATATAATTTATGCAAGAGAAAATTATTTTCAGAAGCATCTGCTAATTTCTATAATTTTCAGAAGCTCAAAAATCACTTTAAAACCCAATTTTACTTAAGTAACGTAATCCTTTAATAATTTATTCTGGATGCAATACTAATCGGAATTGTTCAAGTGAGCAGTCAAAACGACTGTCTCGAAGATTACTACAACATATATTTTTCTCTTGTATCAATGTACATGAAAATTAGAAGTTACAGATTTTTAAAAGGAAATTAAGTATTTAAGTTTTATGGTTAAAATTTTATTCTGGAAAAACTAAGCATCTGATCAAGATGAGACCAGTGCCATTAGATCTAGAATATCATTTTTGATTACCTGGAGCTGGTCTTCTATTTTTCTGAGGCTTATATAATTAATTATGAATTTTAAACTATAAACCACATATTATCTAATTGCTAAAATAAGCAAATACGCGTATTTATATGCAAAATATGTTTAATTAAAACGTATTAATAAAATACCCTCGCTCTAACCTCACTTACGCATGCAGCGGGGCAATTTCGTGCGACCTTCGACGTCGGACATGTGGGGGGGGGGGGGGGTGTGGGGGGGGGGGGTGGGGGCAGTCGGCGGTGGTCGGTAGTTTGCAGCGGCGGGCGGCGACGTTCTGAGGCGGCAGATGATGGCGAAGGGCACCAGTAGTGGAGCAAGCGACGGCGAGACACGTGGAGCGAAGGCGTGGGTTGCGGGCGATCGGAGAGGGAGAGGAAGCGGCGGCGACGTCGAGCGGTGGAGCGTGTTGGGTGGTGGTGGAGGGGCGAGAGCTCTCGTCGGAGCTCCGGGAAAGGGAAGAGGCTATCGGAGAGGGGGTTGGGTTTCGGGGTTGGAGAGAACGAGAGGGAGTGAGGTGGGCTTAGCGACGACGACATTGGGTGCCGTCGGTGGGCGAGGTGGCGACAAGGGCGTCGTTCGGAGACGATGGCATGGAGGCGGAACAGTCGGGGGGCCTTGGTGATGAGAGGGCAGGGGTTTTCGTTTGCTGGGGGGTGTTTGCGGTGGTGGGGAGCTTGCCGTGGGGCGGTGGTGCGTAGGGCTCAAGCGATGGGGTTGGGAGAGAGAGTGAGAGAGCGGGAGAGTAGGGAGAGAGAGGATGGGTTTCGAGTGGCCCAGGGGTTTTTCGAACGGGCAAAAGAGAGAGAATGTGTGTTTAATGGTTTTAATTTTAACAAAACTAAGTTTAACTTTGGGGATGAACTGGAATTAACGGGTATTTATAGGGTTAATGGGTTCATGAACCCACTATTAGTAATTAATATGGTAGTTAGGACTAGTTGACTAACCTAGATAATTTTAATACAGTTGTTAGCCTTTTTGACTAAATTTAGAAAAATTTGTAAAACGTTTAAACGTGTTAAGCATGTGGGGTTAAGGTAATTAGTAATTAGTAAGATTGAAAAGCGATTAATGGATGTAATTAGTAAAAACGGAGGAATACTGGCCCGTTTTTGCATGACTCCGAAAAATTACGAAAACATAGCCACGAGATCGTATCGTCACGAGGATAGCGAATACGAGATCCATTTTGGGGTTTGAGCTACAGAGATAAGAATTTTGGACCAAAACGTTTAGAAAGCGGGTTGACGGGTTCTCTATTGATTTGACATCAGAAAATTACGAAATTAATATGGTGAGCCCTAAATGATCATAGAATATCATTTAGAATGACACCGTAGAAGTTTGAAAACGTTTTGATGATGTTTGTATAGAAAATTAATTCATTAAGTCAAAACAGTAATAAATGAAAATGAATTTTTATCCAAATTGTTTCGAGGTATTTGATGAAACCCGAATTTACTGAAATACTCCATAACTAGTCTAATGCTTCAAAAATATTTTTTATAAGAAATTTTGAAATCACTTAAAACTTCTGATCAACCATTATAAAATATTTTCTAAAAATGAAAATACATTAAAAATGCAATTAAATATATTGAAAAAAAATACGAGTCGTTACAATTCGATTCCTAGAGCATAGGAGCTCCAGAGTGCTTACATGCTGGTGATTAGTAGTCGACTCCTGTTGGCAGGGTAGTCGACTCTCTGTACAACATCAGTCGACTCCTAGCACCTCAACGGTCAAATTGACTTACCCTTTGACCATCCGTTCGGGGAAAAATTTTGACGGCCATGTATCGACAGTCGAGCCTGTACCTATTACCGTTAAGACGTGCCTTTAGACCTAAACATGGTGTCAACCCAATTTACGCCGTAACCAACTAGACTCCCATATTTACAACCCAATTTACGCAAGTTACATTTGGGCGTTACATGGAGATGAAAGGGGAAATAAAATAAGGAAGCCATTTTTTTTTTGCCAAATTTTTGGTAAATGAGATCCATCAGCTTGCTTAGTGGGGGCAGTCACCATGGACATCAACATCATCCTCTCAAGCCTTAATATCGCATCCATGTGGTCCTCAGCCAAAGAGCAAGACTCCAACAAAGACACTGACAAAGTTTCTCAAACTAGTTGCTAGGCTCATGCCAGCCTTTCTCCTCAAGCCATGCCAACCTCTTCTTTAATTCCGAGGGCCTTAACCACACGGTAATGGTAAAAGTTCCGTGAGACTGTGTCGCGGAAAGCAGTAAAGAACACTCGACCTCACACGATGGGAGGGATGACATATGTGTCGCGGAAACATGAGGACTTCCCAAAAAGTCATCCATTCTGACACCGCACTCGTCCCTGAACCATTTACCTAAACTTCAACCTTATGAATTCACCAACATCTCTATTAACTTCGACTATTCCTATTCATCAAAATCAACTTGACAGCTTTTCCTTCAAGTCACCCTACAACATTGTTTACGAAAATTATATTAACTTTATTGATGTTTGTAATATACTTAGTACAGATGCTTAACATTTTTTGTTAAAATCGCTAAACTCGTAACATTTTTTTTCCTTCAAAAATTTACGTTTATTCCTCAACTTCTATCTTTCTCTCTGCCCCGCTCCCTCCACCATATCCACCTCCTACGCCTCACACACCACGCATCCACCACATCCAACTCCTCTTCATCATCATCCACCATCTCATCCTCTTGGAATTAAACCTAAAAAAATCAACAAGTTGAAAAACTATCAAAAATCAATTACAAACAAAGAAACTACAAACCCAACAAAACCTAATCTTATTTTAAAAAATTGACGCGTTTGAATTTCTATGATTGAGCATCATATATGTGGTGCTTTGGCTTATATAGATAGGCCCAAGCATCGTATGTAGTGCTATTGGAAATAGGCCCAAGCACCATAAATTATTTATCAAACAAGTTGAAAATACATGATCGGGTTCTAAAATCCGATCAACCAATATTGTGCTCGAGCCTATAAGACTCAGCATCATATTGGTTGCTCGGGTTTTGAGAATCCAAACAAGGATTTAGATTTTTTTTTTATAAAAAAAACACACTCTAGCAACAGAGCAACGGCATTGACGAGGAGGAGGCGGCGGCATCGAAGGGGCATAACAGCCAGTACTTCATGCAAGGTAGCAAGTTCAAACATGCCTCGGCCCTAATATTCTCCTAGTTTAGCTGCTTGGCATCTCAAACAAATCGATATCATCATCCCATAGTTTTTTTTATCCAATTGCTACGATGCAACTACAGTCGATAAGGGCAGGATATTGAATTTGGAAAGCAAATCACATCTGTAAGCATTCACGAAAGGGGAAGGAAAGAAAGTCGACATTTCAACAGATGCAAGAGGTTTTCAGAAATAGAAAGTACATGGTCTCAAATCTAGCTAGTTAAGAACAAAACTTTTCAAATTCTCTTCATTGTACTCATGTTATGGAACATAACGGGGCCTCATATATGCGAAAATAAGGTGAAGCATGCTAAAGCCTAATGCCACAACCCTAAGAAAGAATTCACCGTGCCCTCACACCTTGCGCTGTCGCTTGCCCTTCGTCGGTACTCTTGTTAGCTTGGATGGTGGCGATGGCACTAGCAACATTTGCCTGAATGAAAGCACAGAAGAATTTCAGGATGTTATATGAGGGACGATAAACATATTGATAAGCTTGTAGCCTGAAGTATAAGAGTCATGCTTGAACCGCTCCATCAATTCCATTAAAAGAGGGATGAATGTGGAGAACCAACACGCAGGTAAGAAACAATAGTTACCTTGTTAAAAGGAACATGCTCACACGTTACACTCATGTCCCCGAAATATGGGGGCATCAACTAGCATCAGAGAAACCCTCTCCTTTACGGTCGTCAATACTCTACTCTCCACTATTTTTTGTGTGGATGAAATCAGCGTTCATTTTGATCTTCATGTTCTAAACCCCAAAACACCAAAATCTAGAACCTAGATGGCTTTGCTCGTCTCTCTCTCTCTCTCTCTCTCTCTCTCTCTCTCTGACACCCTGATGTGATCCGGGTGAGAAATAGAAGATAAAATCTCTCACAGACCCCCTTGATGTGATCCGGGTGAGAAATAGAAGATAAATTAGGATTTTTAGAGGATTTGTGAGAAAAGTTGGGATTTTA
The DNA here is from genome assembly GCA_030789695.1 of Scilla litardierei. Lineage (NCBI taxonomy): Eukaryota > Viridiplantae > Streptophyta > Magnoliopsida > Asparagales > Asparagaceae > Scilla > Scilla litardierei. The sequence goes on along the minus strand of CM061137.1, from coordinate 162,429,414 downwards.
TTGAATTTCAAATGAAGATAACAAGATATGTGGCCTCAATTTGAGCGGAGGCTGATCTCCTAGCTTTTGATTCGAGCTAAAAGCCAAAAATCTCCCAAGAAATCTTCCTATTCACAAATCTTCGATAATCCTAATGAACGCACCTTCATACATTTATAATTCAGAAATACACCTAGACCCCAAAATCACAAGTTTGCATCTAAGTTTGCCGCATCCCCCTAGTCGCATCATTACTCCATCCCCATAGAACCACATTGTCCTCAAGGTGGTGCATGAAATCCATGGGTCACGCTACTCCAAATTGGAGTGCTCGTCCCCTCCTGTGCTCAATCTAAATTTTCCTACTCACAATATTTTCTCAAATCTTCGATAATCCTAATGAACCCGTCCCACCTTCATACATTTATAATTCAGATTTTCTAATACTACGAAAATACACCTGGACCCAAAAATCACAAGTTTGCCACTAAGGCCGTCACACCCACCTAGTCACATCACCCCCACAAACACGTGTACACAATAATTTCATAGTGGAGGTTTGGGAGAAAAAAAAATTACCCGCCAAACTCCAAGTTTTGAATGAAGAGCTTGCCATTGTGCTGGTCCAAACACTCGCTCCATATGCCGACTGCACATTACAGAACCATACATAAAACTTTCACAAGAAAAACACAGGACTTAAACAAGGATATTTTCATATGACCATTCTTATATAGATCAAAGCAGACAACAATTAAAAAATAAAATCACAATGATATTTACCTCACAATAACAGTCTGGTTCATCTGATTCATCTTACAATCAAGAATCTTTGATGTAATTCCTTTGACAACCCAATGTTCAACCTCATCTTCTGTGAGCTGTGATAAAACAAATTTTCTCAGGGTTAGAGTTCATTAATAAGAATCTTGGATGCACAATATGTTGAGTGAGATTGGGATTACCTGAAGGGCATCCTTGATTACAGAATATGGAATCTTACCAGAATCATAGGCACTAAGATCAACCAATGTCACCAACCTCATTTTTGTTATGCAGTCATCATGGACAAGACCTATATAAAATTATGGTGTTATAAAGGCATGAAGAAAACACACACACAAACTACACCATGCTACTATAGACACATCATACCATAGCTTTTCAATAAGGCAGAATTTGCAGCATGGAATTCTATGTAGGCATCAAGCCTTTGGGTGAGAAAGATCTTCAATAGCTGGTAAACCAATGCATACTTGTCATCTTTTTCTAACTGGCCAACAGCAGGCAAATCAAGCAGATCACACTGCAAGAAGACACAATTGAATGTTAACGCATAAACTTATTAGAATGTACAAGTGATTAGCAACATTCTAATAGGTGTCAACCAAATCAGGAGGACCCAATCCCTTGTGATGTAGGTCCTGCTAATTTGATGTGGTTCTAATTTACTTGTAATGGGTAACCAGCTTAATCAAGCTATGCAATGTATGGGTCAAATCATACCAGCAGTCTGTCTTCATGCAACTTCAGGAAATAAGAGCCTAAATAACTTTGTCAATAAGCTATTTCTCTTTGATGCACCCACCTCTATACTCAGTGAGAGCACCCTCATTCATAATCCTCAAATGCACATAGGAGAGCGAAAGAGACAAGGATGGTATCACAAACACACACACAAGGAGACCGTGTCCTTGACAAAAGAATTACTAGGAGTAAGAGATCACATGGTTTAACCATGCCTCCGAAAGATTTTGTCAGGGTAACTAAATCATACAAAACAAGACAGAAATTGATATGATGGTCGACCGCCATTCCTTACCACCAATTAACCTTACTGAATATCAGGTATGCCTTCAAGAGTGGATTGTAAATGATCCTCTTTACAAACGGCTCAACAAAAGATACAAATGCCAAAATAATAAGCATACTAAATTTCATGTGGGAACAAAAGGCACATGGATGCAGTTGATAAGTAAAAATAAAAGCAGCACTTGGAATCTCAGCAATATTGGTACTTCTATATGAAGAGTCGTGGCGAGTTGGAAGAGGGGAAGTGAAAGACCAAGTCAAATATGTATTGGCACTGAATTGTATGACAACAGTAAGATATGCTGTGCCAAGTCATTACCACCCAATTATTAACTACATATACAAATCTCTAGAAGCGTACTAAGTGTTGAGAATTTGGAGAAATTCTATTTCAAATTTTCTAGACACTCGGGACCTTCTTTCACAGACACATGCTAAACTTTACGTATTTGAGTGCCATATGTCACTGGTTTGTTGGGTTTTATAGCATGGGGTTAAGACCGCACAAAATAATGCATAACTAAATGTGAGCAAGGATATGCCATATGACATCTACACAGCCCTTCTACCATACACCAGGAGGAGAAGTATCACGTGAGGGATAATGTCAATTTCTTCATCATGAATATTGCGGATGCACATGTCATAATTTCATAATATCCGAAGACAACCATATCAATCTAAACTGCTTTAAGACACATAATACTCAAAAAACAAACCCTATATATGTGGCGCGTGCCAAGAAATTTTTTTTTTAAAAATTCAGAAAGGGGAAAAGCAAGTATCATTGACAAGGATAGAGTCTAGATTCTAGACTATTTTTACGGAACAGCAAGGAATAAATTGAGTAACATCTTCACAGCTAACTGCATGGCATAAGATGTTTGTATGCATAACATAAGACAGTGCCTCTCACTTTCTCCATTAAACGAGGGATTCCTCTTTTGTGTTGATCGAAGACATGAATCACACTCGTGACCTTCTGGCCCATGAGCTCAAGCTCCAATTAGCATGGTTAAATGTTATTTGGTAGGAACCAGAAAATACGTAAACTGTGTAAAGCTATAAGAAACTTTAATGAATTCACAATTGCAGTAAATTCAATGTGAAGCCTACACAACAAAAAGTCAAAAGTACAAAGCACAGACAATGATTTCGTATATCTAATACCAAAGAAAGAATAATCTTGGGCTGGGTTACACCCATCCCTTTATGTCATAAAAGATACCAATGAAAGAAGCAGAACCTGTGATGACACAATGGACCCAACTACAAATTAAGACAACGCAAAAGGTAGCAGAAAATAGTAAATACAATGATGCAAAGCACCATAGCGTATCGCTTTTGGGTGTTCAACAAAACATACCATGCCAACTTATTAATGCTAGTAGTAAAAGAATAAGGATCTACATGGCCTTTGAGTCTTCACTAGAACTTACATGTCCTTGTACAGGAAAAAATGAATTTTGTGGCCAGGCCTTGAAATTAGAATGCTTACAATGGCAGTGATCTCTATTAGCCACAAAATAACAGTTGAGAGATTGTAATATCCTAATTTGTAACCTATATTATACCATGGGAAGTATGAGTATTAGGTTATGATCAGTTGACATTGACCAATTCTTGTTAAGGAAGGCATGCAGAAAGGAGATAATCGTATGCCATACATAGTAGCATCGCTCAAAAGAAAAAAAAATGAGGACTGAACCAACGAACTGGTAGTTTCCTCATGCCTACTTAAACATAGAAATTTGGAGTCAAACATCACAATTACCAAGAGGGCTGGTCAAAATCCAAAAGAACATAACATATAAAGATATCCTTCTCGAAGAAGGTGAATCACTCACATCTTCAGGAAAGGAGACATTGGTAACGGAACCATTGTTCTAGACGGCCAATTACAGCCAGCCTAAGCCACTTCTTTCCCTTACTTTTTTCAGAACTTGAATAGAACATCATTGTATTGTTCCTTTCAGCTATCATTTCGTTATTACTTTTCCGTTGAGGTTATTTCGTATTGTCATGAGGACCTGATTGTTTTTGTCTACAATCATTGTATTATTCCTTTCAGCTATCATTTCGTTATTACCTTTCAGTTCAGGTTATTTCGTATTGTCATCAGGAAAGGAGACATTAGTAACGGAACCATTGTTCTAGACGGCCAATTACAGCCAGCCTAAGCCACTTCTTTCCCTTACTTTTTTCAGAACTTGAATAGAACATCATTGTATTGTTCCTTTCAGCTATCATTTCGTTATTACTTTCTCCGTTCAGGTTATTTCGTATTGTCATGAGGACCTGATTGTTTTTGTCTACAGTTGCCTTGCAGACTTGCAATATCCAATGTCATATTTATATATTCAACAAATACTCCATGAAAACTAGACGGTTTCTGTAATCTGAACAAATCATGACAATGCCAAAGCGCTGGCTTCCTCCCCCTCCTCCCTACACAAGTTTGAAGAGAAATTTCCATTCGTAGTACTTTCCACCACATACCCGTCATTCACACTCAAAATAAGTTTATTCTAACTTTTCAGAATAGAAAATTAATCCAACAATCAGAACAAGGCTATTGAAGACCCAGTGAGGACACCATAGCCAATATAGATGCCATCTTTGAATTAGAACATCATCATAAACAATACATTAGCTATCATACAAATCCAAGTCTGCTAAATCATATGTCAGAAAGAACTCCTGATATCAGATTTCAAGGTAGAAAATGGAGGTCAGTTATCCATATATTATGGAGTTTGGCAGTCAAGAAAAGTTAACCAAAAGAAACAAGTAGTTAAAATTATGGGACTCGTCACAATTCACCAAGTATGAAAAGAGGCAACTCAATGTACTCGTATAGACAAATCAAATACCTATTTAATGTTAATGATAGTCTTGCCAGTCTATGTACATGAATTACCAATAAATTCATAAGGACACAAAAGCAAGAAGATATATACAAGTCGAATGGAAGGTCTAATTACTCTCTCCTTGTCTACACCCCCCCCCCCCAAAAAAAAAAAAAAAAAAAAAAAAAGAATGAACACTAGGATTTAACAAAAGTAATAAAAAATTACCAAATAGAGCAGATAAAAAGAGAAAATGGAAAATATATAACTACAAATTTATCTAGTGCAATACCTGAAACATGTCAGGAGACTTGACAAACTCTATAATAGCCCGCACTGCTTCTTCTTTAGTCTCCTGTGTAGCATATGATTCCTCATCCGCACTTGAAAATGTTGCTAAATACTTGGTCAGAAAAACAAAAGAATCTTTGGCCATGCTGCAAATTAGAGGATGTGAAATATATAAATATCAGCCTGTGATAAAATGAAAAAGGAAAACACAAGGCTTATGAAACCATATGTACCTTTTGTTGTCCTTTAAAATGTTAGAGATGGTAAGGAAAAGCTCCCTCTGGTCCACTTTTCCAATATTCCATTCTTGCAGTAAACTGTCGATCTTTTTGAAAGAAGGGATGATACTCTCGGTCACTTTTCCATGGGCCGCCAAATCAAGTGCTTTTGTGTAAACAAAGAACTTGCTATAAGGGTTCTCTAACAGATTGTACAGATTGAATAAGCTGTTTGAGGCATGCAGACAAGTAAGCAACGACAAACAAACAAAAAAACTGAATCAAAATAACACAGTTGTCTTACATCTTCAAGCGCAAAGAAGGTCTGTCATTTGGTTGCTGCACAACTTTTGCAGAAATAAGCTTCGCCATCTCCAATGCTTCATCTGGACTACTAGCCCTTGTGACCAGGCTACATATGACAGTAAAGATGCATTCTAGATCTACAATCATGCAACAAAAACATTAATTAAATATCAGAGAAGCAATAATTATTTATCTGATCAGTCATCAACAAGGAGAAAACGAAGGAAATCAATAACAACCAGGTAATGGGTATTGTTTCATTTTTCCATGTTATTCAAGAGTCAGAAATTGGTCAAAGAACATATTATTTGTTTACTTTCGATTTGACCATGCATTTCCATCAAGAGAACCGGTGGTTTGCATTTAAATGAATGCTAGTAATTGACTTGGAATCTCTTTAACTTCTCTGAATGTGGGCAAAAACCCATTTGATGTTAAAATGCTCTATAAACTACTTTCAAATGACTAAGTGCCAAAATATGTCGATGTAATCATGAAGACAGAATAACTCATAAACATATTATGTGTACGGAAGATTCAATTCATAGAGATACAGCAATTATGATGACAACAACAAGGGAAAAGATGACTTCACACAGATTGTGGCAAATATAAACTCCTCTAGCTGGGCTTCAGATGATAGATAAGATACCAAGTATATTATGACTTAGAAGCAGAATAGAAGGTATCGTTTTGTTTCTCCAAGTGATATGAGATGCCCTTGATATTGCAGGTTTACGTATATTTTAATGCTTATTACTTCTTTATTCCTAAAGCAACATGCAATATTAACATGCTAACTACATGATTGGGAGGGGCAGCTTGATACCAATCATTCCCTACATTGTTTGCCGAATTAATCGCTTTCGCTTTGCAGATTCTTTGGATACTTGAAAATCCAAAATTACTTTATGCATTATTGAAGTGACATGTAGAATTGAGTGGCTAACTAGTATGGTTTTTTGGAGTAATTCCGAGTCCCATGTGGGCTCAGACTTAGGTCTAGATGAGGCATCTGATAATTATGAATCCCAGTAGGTCGATCTACCCAGCAACTGTTAATTAACAGCAATGATCTTAATTATAAATATCCTTATCAAACAGCAAAGCCATACTCACATTCTGTGGGTTAGTTTAGTAATGTTAGAAGCCTACAAGATCAAAGTTGCAATAAGGCTTACGCTATCAATGATAATGATAACATCAAGTATGACAAACGAACAAAGTAGAAAAGCTAAGAAGCTTTATTAATTCGTCATAATCACAAATCTTGAGTTTACTGAAGATCATGATCATCTGTTTTATGGCGCTACAGGAGAAGATATTAAAACGATAATAACAGTAAAAGGAGGCGGTAAACTAAAAGAATATAACAGCCAAAACAGAGAAATAGAACATGAACATATAAGATAAGATAAATAAATAAAATTCTTATCAATCACGCTATCAGTTACTGCTATTGCTCAGTTATCTATTGGGGATTCATGTAGATCAGGTGACACACCTGATCTAATAGATCAGGTGCCAAGACACAAAAAGGTGGGCTCCACAGCAAAGTACAAGCCCATGTGCTGTGTACTTTCCACCTTTTTGTGTCTTGGCATCTGATCAATTAGATCAGGTGCCACCTTTCCTACATTAAATCCTATCTAATATTAGCTAGTGGAGGCATTTGAAGCATGAGAAATGGAGAAAATATAGGTTGGAGAAATATGTGACAACGGAAAAGCTCCAACACTAACAACTCGGAAGCAATGAAATTGGCCAACATGAGCCAGACATTGAAACCCCTCCAACACATCCCTGATGTGCAAAAACACATCATAGGGGCAAACACAGAAAATTATATCCACATTTGGAATGCAGTCGTGTTTTTGACATGCCATAACCACATTCTCATATTAGGGAAATTTTGTGGACACAACAAAGCATAATTATTTTCCAAAAACTTTTTTATTGAAAAGGTGGTTGCTTAATGACGGAATCCAGCTTGGATCCGGATTGAGTTAATGATTTTGAATTGACTTAGGCATTTAGGCATTTAATGTTTAAGTCCTTTTTGTATTTTCTTTTCATTGAGCCCTTGAGTTTCATTTTAAAAGAGAGTCAACTATTTTTTCCTGGAGTTTGAATCCATTTAAGAATCTTGAGTCTATGTCAAGACACGACTTCATTTCTTTTGCTATAAATAAGGGACTGAAATAGAACTTTCCATTATTGAAGAGAGAACAAAAATATGAGTTTGTATTCTTTTGATGGTTTGCTAGAAACCTAGCGTTTAAATCTCTTTGCATGTGAAGTCTGGAAGTAGTTGAGAGAGGGTATGCGGCCTGAATTCCTATCCCTCTTATCTCAAAAACACCTCAAGTTTAGATTTCCCTAATTTCAAATTTCTCCCCTTCCACTGCAAAACTCTAAACCTTCCATTTCACATCAAATAGCTTGGATCTGGATTGAGTTATTGAGTTTGAACTTTGAATTGATTAAGAATCTTAAATTTTGAATCCTTTTGTATTTTTTCTATTGGGTCTTTAAGTCTCCTTTTGAGTCAATCTAAAGTTTGAGTCCAATTAATAATCTGAGTCTGAGTTTAGCTAAAACTCTCTCTTTTGCTATAAATATGAGATAGGAGCCTCTAATAGACCTTATTAGTATTGAAGGGTGAATAAAATTGTGAATTTGTATACCCTTGTTGGTTTACAAGACACCAAGCACTTAAATATTTTTGTATGCGAGTTGCGAGCAGATGCACAATTCACTGCAAGGCACAAATTCCAATCTTTATTAAAAAAATCCACAATTTAGATTTTCCAAATCTCAGTTTCTACTACAAATAGCCAAATTCCTCCACAAGACCTTAAAGCATCCATCTTGCATCACTTACGGTACCACCATGGTTGATCCGATCCTCACCAGTATACTGCATGCCACATGTACCGCATGCCACCACTGGGAAAGACATACCCAGAAACAACAGCAAAAGATAAGACACTGAGCGCGCGCGTGTGTGTCAAGGGTCTGACATGAAAATCTTACAAAGAATGACATAATGCCACCGATATATTCAGACATGTCTATATGCAATGTCAAAGCATATTTGATTATCACCTTAATCAATCAACCCATAGTCATATATAATCAATTTAAACTTGTCCATGTGACTAGGAAACCTTCAAACGACGCCTTCATGTAAAAAAGTGGACATGGGATGTCCAGGGTAAATTTCAAGGCCCCCAAAGTTTATGACCTTTTATAGATAATACTCCTATTTTTATGCTCTATAACACCGTGAAATTTCTTATGTTTTTTAAATAAAAACTAGCTTCTATAAACGGCGTGGTGCCTATTTAATACTATCATCATCATCATCTATCGGTTTTATCGACTCAATAGAAAGAATGTCTAATTGTAATCATGTCGGATCATGATGTCAATACCATTTTTCACGGAGTACGATCTAGATGTTTCTTTTTTGTCAAACTAAAATCTTTCATATCTTATTACTTGTACCCATGTAATCCTCAGTCCACCTCTCTTTCTTTTGGTCTTAACATTCAAATATTCTATCTTTCTAACAAACACGTCAATAGTTCTTTGGCATATATGTTTAAACCATCTCAAATGATATTTTCTCATTTTATCCTCTATAAAGGCCATCTTACCTTCGCTCAGATATCCGCATTTCTTACGTTATCGTTTCTAATATTTTCACACATCCATCGCAACATTCACATATCTGCCACACCCAAATTCTGTTCATTCTTCTTAGTAGTAACCCAACATTGTACCATATAACAAAGTTGGTCTAATTGCCATCCGATAAAATTTACCATTTAACCGTGCTAGTACATGTAGATCATATAACACTCATATTACGGCTCTCTACTTCAATCATCGTGCTTTAATTCTATGACCAACATCTTTCTAAATCCATTCAGCCTCTTCTATAACCGACCCAAAATATTTAAAGTACTTACTTATCGATATACTTTTCTCATACAGCTGCACCACACTATGATATTTATGTCGTACTCTACTAAACTTACATTCCATAAACTCGGTCATGCGGAGTCTGAAACCTCGAGACTTCGATATATGCCTTTAAAAATTTAACTTTGCATTTACATCACTTTTGGTCTTATCTATTAAAACAATATCGTCGCTAAATAACACACACCAAGACACATCTTGAATATGCCTAGTGAACTGATCCATTGTAATAACAAAGAGGAGTCGACTCAGAGCTGAGCCTTGATGTAACCGAATAGTGATCGAAAAATTATATATTAATTCTCCATAAGTATTCATATCACTGACCAATCCTTAATATATATCTTGGATTAAAGTAACATACTTTAGAGTGACCGACTCAGAGCTGAGACTTGATGTAACCGAATAGTGATCGAAAAATTATATATTAATTCTCCATAAGTATTCATATCACTGACCAATCCTTAAATATATATCTTGGATTAAAGTAACATACTTTAGAGTGACCCTTTTTTGATAAAACTAACAATAGAAGCTCTCTAGGGACTTTACCATAGGCTTTCTCCATATCAATAAAGAGCATATGCAAGCCTCTCTTTCTTATATACTACATTGCTCTATAATCTACCTGATGAAATGGACTACCTCAGTTATCGAACGACCTGTTACAAAACCAATTAATTTTGTAATATGTTGATATTCTTTTTCAACCTAAACTCGATCACCTTTTCCCATAATTTTATAGTATGACACATTAACTTAATTACATGATATTTAGAATAACTTTACATATCACCTTTATTTTTATACAAATGCACCAAGTTGCAACTCCTCCACTCTTTTAGTATTCTATTTTGATTTTTAAATTTTGTTAAACATCTTTACCAGCCATATAACATTACATCTCGTACATAATTTCACACCTCAATAACAATCTCATCTGGTCCATATGATTTTCTTAGTTTCACTCTATTTAAAGCTTTCATCATCTCCTATACTCTGATTCTATGTATAAAATAATAATATAGCTCTTTTGAAAGAACCGCATTATTTCCTATATCCTGTATATGACTTTCATTAAAGAATTTATCAAAATAGTCTCTCCACCTACATCTGACATAATAATCTTTAATCAAAAAGATTTTGATTTTTATCTTTAATTACACTTACCTGTGCAAAAGTCCATTTGCACCAGCCAAGAGATATTCTTCTCTTCAGAAATTGTATTTAATTTTTATACACATCGATATATACCATGTATCTAGCCTCTTGAATAACTCTTTGAACTTTCTTCTTGATTAATTTATATCTCATTAAGGCATCACCATCCCTATATCTCCCAAGGGTTTTATAAATATCTGTTTAATTCTAATAGCAACCTTCACTTTTTCGTTCCATCAAGATGTCTCCTTATCGACTAGTGTAATACTTTTATATATACTAAGTTCTTCTGTAATCTTGTTCCAATGTAATACGTCATCTTCTTGCACATTGCACTCACGTATTTATTAAACTCTCAATCAGCCTCATTAAAACCCTTTCGTTAAATCTGCGATGTGTCAACCTTTAATTTACACCACTTAATTCAAGGATCTATCATAACTTTATGGCTCTTTTGCTATTTAATAATAAGTGAAAATTAAGAAAATTAGGACATCATAACATAATTAAATAATTAAATAAATATTTAATATTAGTAATTTCTAATCAAAAATACTATAGCATGTTTAGGAACATTAGACATTTATGACATTATAAGTACACCTAAATATTAATATTAAACTATTAATAAATAACTTACTATTAGCTAGTATTCTAGGGACTATTACAAATAACTACAAGTAGTTATCTTAACCAAAAAGTAATTATATTAAAGTTAATAATTACCTTATAAATTAATTTTTTTGCATTAAATAATATAATAAAATAAGTTTTGTGTACAAATTAATAAATAAATAAAATCAGGGCATCATAAAAAAATTGCATAAATATCTTATATTAGTACATTCTAATAAACAATATTTATACTTTTATAGTATAAAACTATCAATAGGGATATCATTATTTTTAATATAGAAATTAAAACAAATTTCTTCAAAAATCCATTATTTTAAAATTATATCTAAATATATAAGCCATTAACAAGCATGTTATTCTTATTTAGTTTTAAGGACTATTATAAATGACTTAAATAATTATCTCTATCAAAAATATTTAATTTTATCATATTTCTGTTCCACTTGATATTTTTATAATATTTAATTATTTATAAAAATTTTAATTTTTAAAAATAAAATTTATTTGTTTATTTTCATATCATGTCGCCCAAATGGTGTCCTAGTTAACCCGAATATTCTGCTAATTAATCGAAATCTTGTCCAAATTAAACCAAATAGTTTCCTAACTCCTCCTCAATTCTCCTTCTCGCCACTACATTCAAATTCATCTCACACCACTGACTAGAGTAGAGATTGGCCAGAGGAGCCTCCTCTTCTACCCCTTCCACCTCTTCTCATGATGCAAGCAAAAAAAAAACTGGACACATGTACCTCCTCTTCAACCAATTCAGATTCATCTCATGTACCAAAGACACATCAGCTAAGGGTTTGGGTTATGGACGAAGAGGGGATGAGAGTGTATACGATGGAAGGGAGGGGAGAAGCATGGAAGGTGTGAGAATAATTTTTGGCTTAGGTTTGGTTTTATAGTATAGAAAATTAAAGAGAATTTTGGTAAGCTGAATTTTTGCAGAAAATCCATAATTATTGTGTTTACATGGCAAGTAAAAAAAGTTTAAATGGTTTTTAAAAATAGTTTTATAAGCATTTACCACTTTTAACATGGGTAGTTAATGGTGTTAGGATGTTCTTTAAAAAAAGTAATGTTTAGCGCCTAAAAATTCAGGGGGTTTTCCTGAAAAGTTCCTTAAAGCTTAAAGGTTTTTTTAGTTAGCATGATGATCATTATATTCTCGCATGCTTGTAGTTATTTAATCGTTTAGTGTTTCCTTAATATTTCAAACGCTAACCACTTTGCAAAGCAATGTCTTTATACCTAATCAATGCTAAAAACTTCCCTTACAAACAAAATAGAGGTGATTCCAAATATTTTATTTCGTGTGAGTTGGCATTCTTCGTTAAAAACAAAATACATTTTTCCAATTCTAATATAAGAAAAGGTGGATTGCATGCAAAGGAAACAATCTTACTTTTTTCGTTTGAGAATAGCTACATGAATAAATACGGACATATATGACCTAACCTATGTGTCCTAACATTTACTGCTACAATTAACTTTTATATAAGAATAAATATATACGTATATGAACTAATTTTCTAAATCATTTTGATTGTTTTCTGCTTCTATAAATACCCAAACAAACTGAACAATAAATCAAATAGCAAACACTAAACTATAACAAATCATCAGAAAATCTACTGCTTTCTAAACTTGGGCATGAAGAGGTTGGTGGATTCAAAATCGAACTTTGAGAAGCAAGAAACTGATTCAGGTAAATCAGCCAATGATTACTCTTTGTAGTTTAAAGAAGACACAAGGTTATATTCATAAAAATAACTAACTTCCCAAAGAGGGTTATTTAACAACTATTCATGTAAGACTAGTTGTGTAAACTGAAGGATAGTGTCTGTCGACAAATTTGGCCAAACATAGCAACAAATCCCACCAATTCTTAGAAGTAATATACAAATAAAAAAATATGCTTGATGTAAAGCATCATCAATTTAAGAGATTGCTTATATGCCCTAGATGCTGACATGACTAAATTCAATATAGTTGGGTAGCCCACTTACAACTAAAAATTATCTATTGCATTATACTCATACTGACATAACTATGAATTTGCACTAGCAATGGCAAAATATGAGGAATAAACCCCTCTCTACGCACACTCCCTCCCTAACACAAATAAAAACCACCAACACAACATTTAACCAGCGAAAAGATACAATTTAAAACGTTAATGGCTTGTTTGGATGACGGTGATTAAACCCAAAAGAATTTTCTTGTATGAGAATTCACTGGATCACACATGTGTTCCAAGGGGCAAATATCATTTGAATTACAATCCAAGAACTTTGTTTGAATACATTGTTAATTCGATCATATATCATTATATTTTTGACAAAAAGTAGCTTCATCACCAAAGGAAACCCTTTGAATTAAAAAAAAGAGGTCAAGACCTTCCTATCTGATCCACAGTATCGGGTAACTTTTTGGATTATAATTCTTTGTCAAGAAATGACATCCAAACAATTCATTCTTTTCGATTAACATGATCCATAAAACAAATAGCATATGGGAGTATAATCCTTTGGATGGGGCTAGTTTAATGTTGCTTCGCTTATATAGATAGGTCCTTTTAAAGAATGACTTCTTATAAGTGCTTCTTCTAAAAGGGCTTCCAATTAGATATTTTAGATTTTGAGTGCATATCAATAAAAATTAAAATTTCAAATAAATATGTTAAAATAATTTGCATAATAATAAATTTGTATAAAAGTAAGATGAGATAATGTCTATAAAATTAGTTAGAGAAAATAAAGCATAAACTGGTAAGTTTATTTTTAAAAGGGCTTCCAGGTAGATATTTTAGATTTTAAGTGTTTGTCAATAAAAATTAACATTTCAAATAAATTTGTTAAATAATTTTGGATAAAATAGTTGTGTATAAAAGTATGATATAAGGTCTGTAAAAATAGTTAGAGAAAATAAAACGTTCACTGGGAATTTTATTTCTAAAAGGGCTTCCAGGTAGATATTCTAGATTTTAAGTGATTGTCAATAAAATTGAACATTTCAAAGAAATATGTTAAAATAATTTGGATAAAAATAGAGATGTATAAAACTAAGATGAGATAATGTGTGCAAAATTAGTTACAGAAAATAAAGAGTAAACTGGGAAGTTTATGTTAGAACTTAGAAATAGGACTGAGTGAAATATTATGTAGAGAGAAAAATAGAAGTGAAAAGAGCCAACAAGAGAGTTTTTGGTTTCTGCAAAATTGGCAGTTTTAAAAAAGTAGCTTTTTGACTTACACTTATTCCAAAAATAACTTTCTAAATCAATGATCAAAAATACAATTTTTCATAAAGCCACCCATATGATTCATTTAAAAGCAGTATAAGCACATAATATAACCAATGTCAAATGCACACTAACCAATATAAATCACTATTGGTCATACCTTTCTCTGAGACCCGCGGAACAACAAGGTCAGCTGAAGTAAGCATGAGAGAGGCCAAATCTAACCACCTAAGATTCACCACACACTCTTGTGCTTCGATGCATTCTCTAGTCACCTGAGGCTCTGCAACCTATAAAAGAAAAAATATCAAATTGCAGAAAACACATACAAAAGGTCTCAACATTCCAATCCTTTCATCTCCAATTATTCGAATACCAAACAAGAAAAGCATCAAAAAGCTAATGCATCTAGATCAAACTAATCTTATTCATAGTAAAGAATTTAGTAACACAACCCAAAGAAGATAAAGCATAACCGAAAAGTACGCTGAACTGACCATATTATACAATAAACATCATTAATAAGAGACAAGACTGCCAAAATTTTATATAACTTTTGGTACAGCAGCTTGCCCTTACTTGTCCCAAGCTAGGTAAAGGACGTCAAAATGCAAGATGTTGGTACTTTCCTTGTCAAAAAGCATATATACAGATTGGATCAACATCCGATGTGATCATATAAAAATAAAAGTTTGCAAATTTAATTTAAAACGTCCTAAAATTTGACATACTGGTAAAACAACGGACAAATTCAAACGCCATATGTACTAAGCCACTGAGACGAACTGATTATAATGAACTGAAAAATCAGTCGCAAGAAAATGGAAGCAAATTGAAGCAGACCTCAGGGCCGGCATCGGCCCAAGCGAGCTCAGACGTGAATCGGACCACCGCAAGCGCTGGATCCTCCTCCGACAGGGCCACGACCGTCGCCATCTCGAGAATTAGGGTTGTAAGGACTTAAGCGTAAAGCGGATTGGGGAAGAAAAAGCTCCCCAAAACCCTAGCTTCTGAGAAACTGGCGCAGGTCTGTCATGCGAATGAGGTTAGAAGTTTTTCTATTGGACAGTTAACGGGTGGTAAACGGGTCAGGTTAACGGACCTTTTCAAATCCACATGCGTATCCATCCCTCTTTCATTTCAAATTTGGATCCGTGTTTCCTCTAAAAGAAGCAAACCCGACCCGACCCGACCTAACCGACCTGTCTCTATCTCCGCTCGACCGCGGTCTCTCTGATAGAGCGGCGGTAAAACCCTAAACCTTCTTTATTTTTTATATTTATATTTATTTACTTATCAATTCTTAATCCCGAAGGGGGAGCGCGGGAGGCCTAGGGTTTTGCTGCTTTTTGAACCGGTAATTTTTTTAATTTTGGATTAATTTTTAAACTACATGGATCTTTTTAGCTTTTGGGATCGAAACAATCAGACTTGCATCATCACTTTTTTTTTAATTTTTTAATTTTTTGATTCAGGAATATTATTAGTTATCTATATTTGATTTTCTTTGATTGACTCTGAATTCGGTAAATTTAGAGATGAAGAAGGAAAAAGACAGTGCCCCAGTCTCTCCTCCTAAGATGGTTGGTTTTACTAATTGGATCTTATCTTTATTTATTTGCATTTGTTTGTTTGTTTGTTTTTTAAGAAATCGTTTTCCATATGGAAATATTGTTATTTTGCAGAGATTTAAGCCGAAAATACCTACCCGGAAGCAAGCGAGGACTGCTGGAACCAAAGTGTATTCTCTTCTGGCAGAGTGCATCATTCAGTAGATTGATTTCTTTTATTTGATTCAGGGACTAAAATTGCTTTGTTTACTGTACGTAGAGAGCCGTCTGAGACGAAGACTGATCTCATTGATAAGGAGCTTTTAGAAAAGCTTAATGCTGCGAAGGTAATTGAAATTTGATCTTTTCATCTTCATATGCGGCATATGAATTTCAAATTTCAAGCTTAATGCTGCGAAGACTGATCTCATTGATTTACAGTCTGACAACAATTTCGGGAGGAGGCCCAGGACAGAGAGAAAAGGTCAGTGTGAACATGATAGAACAGTTTTCGTGTGGTTCTGGTTATACCATATTCTATATTGACTATGCTATAACTGAAAACTTTGTATTTTTGAATTGGTCATGCTCCCACTATTGTCAATCAGTAAAATCGCAAAAATGTTTGCATACCATGGTAGTGAGATTTTTCTATATTTGAATTGCGAATTTGTGTGCTTCTTAAGAATGCAACTTGTACATTTTTAATAGTGATGATTTTGTGCATATTTGGTCTTCTTAGACTTTTAGCATTTGTGTGATTTTTTTAATTAATGGACTGATAGCAGAAATTGTTCCAGTTAACTACTTTATAATTACCATCACCTTAGTTCCCCAAACCCTTTTAGGGCAACATTCATGATGAATTTCGTGTCTAATATTTTAAATTGTTTATGTTTGAATGCTGCATGGGTGTTGTTATTTATGATAGCATCCAATTCTCAACTGTACAATTAAGAATCAAACTGTGTTAAACAACAAACCATGCTATATGGTTCAGAGGCAATTAGAAAACAACATATCTAGAAAAATGAGTCAGCTGAAATGAGAGTAACAAGACGAATTAGTGGAATATGTTAAGAGATGGGACTAAATGATTGCATTGGTATAACGTTTGAGGTAGCTTCAATAGAGAATTGTGATGGTTTGGGTATATGCGGTGGAGAACGATATGTGCATTAGTTAGGTGTAATATGATCGTAGTTGATGTAACTACAATGTCTATGGATAGAATTCAAATGACAAACTTTAGATGAATTTGTGGAATAAGCTAAGAGATGTGACTAAAAATGTTTGCATCGGTATGACGTTTGGAGAATTGTGATGTTTTGGGTATGTGCGGTGGAAAACGATATGTGCATTTATTAGGTGTGATATGATCATACTTGATGTAACAACAATGTCTTTGGATAGAGTCCAAATGACAAACTTTAGATGTATTAGTGGAATATGCTAGGAGATGGGACTAAAAATGATTGCATCGGTATGAAGTTTGCGATAGCTTCAATAGAGAATTGTGATGGTTTGGGCATGTGCGGTGGAGAACGATTGTGCATTGATTAGGTGTGATATAATCATAGTTGATGTAACAACAATGTCTATGGGTAGAGTCCAAATGACAAAAACTTTAGCAGATTAAAAGGGGGTGTGATGGTTGTTGGTTAGCAAGTGAGAAGGCTTAATGTAAATATATATTTATGATGGAAATTTGATTCACGCAAGCAAACGCTAGCAAACCCTGTGTTTTGGACGAAAGCATCACTTTTGTTTTTGTTGTGCATGTGTTGGAGATTTTATTCGGGGATGGAAATTGTTATTCTATAGTAGCAAGATTGAAGTTATGCCTTGACCATACATCAATCGCGATGACTGAGACATTCAAGGTTTGATACTATGGCAGTCATCTGTGCCTAATTGTTTAAGCAATAAGATCTAATTGGTACCCCCGCTGTCGCCCTTCCTAAACAGCCTCGTAGATATACACCAGAATGCTCTAGCTATGCATCTGATAGGTCATAGATTCATAATATTTTGTTTTTATTTGGGGGAGACTTGTTATATAAAAGTATATACGCATAGAAATATCTGCATTCTTAATTGTTAAGTCAATAGTAATAAAGTTATGTTCAAACCTGACGATATGTCTCAATTTATCTTATTATTTAATTTTTATGAATGAGTAAAATGGTGAGATGGCATCTAACATAAATGAATGAAGAAAGAAAAGAATATGTGCAAGTGAACCCAAATGTGGCTATGGCATCTAGTTTTATAAGAGTACTAGCAAATAACCTATGCACATGTGCACGTGGACTGAAAAAAATGGTTGTGTGCGGTGAGCAATTCTATGTTTTGAGTGGTTGTGTGCGGTGAGCAATTCTGAGTTTTGAGTTGTTGTGTGCGCTGAGCAATTCTGGGGGGGAATAATAAAAAGTGTGGTTGTGTGTGGGGAGGGTCCAGTGGCAAAAATCTCATCTCATATCCAATTTCTCTTGTCCAAATTCTCTTATCCAATTTCTCTTGTCCAAATTCTCTTATCTAATTTCTCTTGATAACATCCCTCTTTTGTATAATAGATGATTGGAATTATGCCATCACCATCCGACGTGATTACGATCCAATATAATTTTTCAAAAAACTTGTTTGTGTTTATTTATTACTATTATTTCTTTTTATTTTTATTTTTAATATTTTAATATTTTAATATTTATTTATCTATTTATATTTATATTTATTTATTATTTTTATTGTTACTTATTATTATTGTTGTTATTTTTATTCCTTTTTATTTGTTGTTATTCTTTTATTATTTTCTCTCTATCTATTGAGTCCATAAAACTGACCTAAATTTTGGGATCGAGGCTATGATGATGATGATTGGACTTATGCCTTGACCGTAGAGAAGTTTAGTCCATGTTTGAATCTGATCATAAGACATTTTTACTTCATACATATGCACCAATAAGTCCTTGATTTAATTTGGAGAAAATGTTAGATTTAGGCACATATCTAACATTTAGGCACATATGCATCAAAATATCAACTTACTTAATATTAAAGTGCATAATAAAGTTACATTGCAAGTTTCACTTCTATGTCCCCAACTCGTGGGTGGTTGATTTCAATTTTAAGAAATAGAAATGTGATGAACTCTTTTGTAGTCATGAATAATCAATTGAGATGGTTGGGCATGTGCAATGATTGGGTGGCAAGGATTGAAAATATCAATGCAGTTAAGAAAAAGGACAAGCTAGTACTTACTGTGACAATAGCAATAACCCTTAGAAGAGTTGAATGGATAAAGTATCTGCTCAATGTGAAGAATTAGGATAAAGACTTCGTTGTTGTTTAAATTTGATTTGTTCAAAACTTTAAGCAAAACATTTGACCCAGCAATTGTGATTCATGGATTTGGTACACTCCTCTGTTACGCTCAACCTTTATCGTCCCCATCATAATCCCAAAACTCCATGTATAGTTGAGATATAGCCCATGCTGATCCATCACCCTATTAGAGATGAAATTGTGGGTGGCTCCACAGTCAGTCAATACCGTGACTTCTTGATCTGCTATCCTCCCTATCGGCTTCATGGTGTGGTTCAGAGTGAACCCCACCACAGAGTTGAACAAAACCTCCATGAGTCAAGATGGGGATGCTCCTGATCTATCTCCTCTGCCTATGACTTCACAACCGCATCAGCCTCATTCTCATCATTCACTATCATCAACTGAAGAGTGTGGTCGCTACATTGATGTCCTTGTAACGTCTCATTTTTTAAGAGCCCATGCCCACTTACTGGCCCAACCCCATTTTATAAACTTTCACCTGCTATCTCTCTCCCCCCTAATTTTACTCAACCGAGCCTGTTTCCCTCTCGCGGCGAGCGAAAGGAGACGCCCAGCGCCCGCGACTTCGGCTCGATAGGGTTTTCGAAACCTTAACCTCGAACCACGCCGATTTTGTGGGGATCCTCGATTCGATAAGATCTCTCTCTTATTTATACGCCGCATTTCCTAGGGTTTCTCTCGTGCGAAAGTTACCCTTCTCTTCTCAAATTTCTGCTGATTGAGTCGAATTTGGGTTTCATCTTCGGATTTCTCTCGATTGGTTTTTCGATCTTTTCTGGATCTTACTGGGATCTATCGGCTAGGTTTTCTACACTCACGGTAAACCTTATTTGCTTTAAATTTCAACTTTTCCTTCGTGCTTTTGAATTTGTGGAAGAACTAGGGTTTTCGTGACTTTATTCCTAGGATATGATGATTCGTTATTGTAAAAAGGGATTTTTATCCCATTATGATAGAAAATGCATCCTACGAGCGAGGCGACACTTTGTCGCAGCTTCGTATTAACGATTTGGGACTTGGGAGTGATAGGGTTGGCCGTTGGGGAGTCTTTCCCCCAGAGGGATGCTCTGATTTGCAGTTCTCTTATTGTGGTTGTGTTTATTTGTGGGTCCTTGTAACAGTGATCTCCTTTGGAATTGTTCTGTCAACTGCATCACTTTTTGTGGTATTCAATGGGTTGTTCTCTTTCGGAAATTGTTTACATGCTGTCTTCTATTATAATGTTTCCCATTTGTGTTTACAGTCAGTTATACGATGTTCTTTTGATATGGACTTTCGGTTCAACTAATTACTATAGCATGTGAACTGAATGGTTTGGTTACGGCGTGGGACCCTTTTATTGCCCCTATTTTCAGATTTTGGGAGAAAATCTCCCAAGCTAGGTAGACCTAGAACCCCTCATGGATGCCAATAAATATGAATCTGATCCTATAGTTGTATTATTTTCATTTCATAAACAATTTCGTTTAGTTTTAATGTTTGAATGAATTGATTACTTTAGAACTGTTTTAGAACATATTAAATATAGTTTTCCTTCACCGTAGAAATTGATGCATGGAATTGTTACAGTTAGCAAATAAACTTGTTTTCAGAATTGTGCAATAAAGACAGTATTTGTGAAATAATGTTACATTGGACCTGTTTCTAACGATATAATAGTGTTGTGCACTTTTCTTCCTACAAAGTTTATAAAGTATAGAATTAGTGAATAATTGAAATAGACATTGAAATAGTTAGAATGACATGGGGTTTGGGGACTCATAATTAAAGTTAGAAAGAGTGGCGAATACTACGCTCATTGACAGAATTGAATGACTTGACTGGGTTCCTTTGATGATATCTTGGACCAATAAATTTAGGGCACAGGCGAGCTCGCCTGTGAAATCCGAGGTTGTTCTTTAGCTCGCTCTTTGCCTTTACATTATGAGCATAATAAAAGATTGGAATGTACTAGTTAGATAGGTTCAGTCTAGTGTTTAGTGTTGTCGGCTTGATTAGGACTAGGGTTGCATGAAAGTTATAATTGTTGTTTATTGTAAATATCGTTTACTTTATCCTCTCAAATATTTTCTCAATAGAGACTGAACCAGAGTACGAGGAGGC